>CAWUFW010014316.1:0-420598 GCA_963921515.1 Calotriton arnoldi | reverse complement strand
GTAAGCAAATGGCAGTCAAATGTGTGACCACAGACAACGCACATCACTAAGTGAAGCACAGGTTTATTACACAGTAGCAACATGCCGTAACCACTACAGATGCAAGGTAACCCCACCTGGTAGCGGGCACACAGTCAACAACTGTAGACAGAAGGAAGTCCATGGGTGTGGCGCACATCACCTGTAGGGACACAACAGCTACCAGCCTGGATGTGCAATCACGTCGTCGGTGGACACAGTTGACCAAACGAATCTGAAAGTACCCTGTGAAGGACAGAAATGACACACAGTCAAAAGCAATGGAGTACAGGACAGAACAGCAAAACTCATGCACAATACATGTTACAAGATACCCACCCAGAACCAAGTTAGCATGTGAACACTGTTGGGGAGTACAGCCCACCTGTAAGCACACATCGCAACACACATCCAGTCAAGTAGCCCATGGACACACTCCAACAGCACCAGAGCACCACCCACACATCATGCCAACTCACATCATTGACATGACACCTCAGGATACTCACATTCAGCTAAAGAAGTTGGTGATGAGCTGTGTGCGGACATCACCATCACCATCATCATCATCATCGTCACTGGCATCGTGGTCCAGGCCAGGATCCTCCACAGGTGGCGGATGTTGGTCATCGTCATCCTGGATGAGAGGCAGCTCCTTCCGCACTGCCAGGTTGTGGAGCATGCAGCAGACGATGATAATCTTGCACACTTTCGCAGGGGCATATGGGAGGGACCCTCCGGTCTTGTCCAGGCAGCGGAAGCGGCTCTTCAGGAGACCAAAGGTCCGCTCAATCACTCTCCTGGTCCGACCATGTGCCTCATTGTAGCGCATCTGGGCAGGTGTCACAGGGTTCCTGAGGGGTGTCAGCAACCACGGCATGTTGGGGTATCCCGAGTCACCTACGGACAGACAAGTGCACATCAGCTGACTTGGAAAAGTGGGCGGAATACTACAGATCAGATCACACACAATGGCACAAAGTCAGTACACACCGACAAGCCAGGCACGCTGGTTCTGCATCTGTGCCATCAACCTGGGGATGCGACTACTCCTCATCACAAAGGCATCGTGTGCTGAACCAGGGAAACGGGCACACACGTGTGTGATGGTCATGTCTGCAAGACACACCACCAGTGCATTGACCGAGTGGTAGTGCTTGCGGTTCCTGTAGGCCTGCTCCTGGGCCTGTGGTGGTACCAAAGCCACATGTATCCCATCAATGGAGCCAATGACATGCGGCATCCTCCCCAGGGCATAAAAAGTCACTCTTCACGTCAGTGAGTCGTCGCAGTCTAGGGAAATAGATGTACCGGTTCAGGAAGAGCAACATTGCCGCCAAGAAATCGCGGAGCACACGGCTGAACATGGTCTGTGACATCCCACCAGCAGACGCCACAGTATGTTGGAAGGTACCGGTGGCAAAGAAGTGTAGGGCTGCCATCACCTTCACCTTGGGGGTCAGCGCTGTAGGATACGGCCGGCCAGGCTGCAAATGTGGGGACAACTGCACTGCCAAATCCTCAATCAGCTGCCTGGTGAAGCGGTACCGTCGGATGCTGTCCCGTTCCACCATCGTTGCCAGGTCTGGGAATGGCCGATGGACAGCAGGAGCCCTGCAGTGCAGAGGAGAAGTAAGCAAGATCGTCAGTCACCCCACATATGCGGCATTGAACACACTCAAGATCCCAACATACATCATCATGAGGCACAACTACATGAAGTGTGCAGTACCGGAGCGACATGTATGGTACATACATGGCCAACATCTGTCAACACGGTCCTACAGGTGGCATCAATTTGTCCCAGGTTGGCCCATTGGATATCATGATGCTGTGTCACAGTCACCCCCCAGTGACATGTGAGGACAGATGTGCCCCAGGCACCACAGCTCAACGACAGGCACATTCCCAGGGACCCTGTAATGCCACATGGACACTGGCATCACCTGGAGTATCATGTGTACACCACAACAAAACAAACATGACCCCCACAGGTAGTAGCCACACTTGCCATGGCAGGAGAGCCATGGACGTCTGTGACACACACGCACAACATCAGAGTCCATGCACACACAACGTGGATGTGGAGACTGTCTCCCATTGTGCACATGAAATCAGAGACATTGTAAACACTACATGCACAAAGACTGTGGAGGGCCATCACTATTGTGCCACTGGGACACCCTGGCTCAAACATACCGTCCCACATGGGACTCACGGGGTATGTGACATGACATACACAAACACCACTGTGAAATGTGACCATGGCACATGCACAGATATGAACAGTTGCACATCACAGTGGTCACGTACACGTAACACCCAGGATCCTGTCCCCATTAACACGTGCACAGCCTGGGGGTGGCTGCCCACAGGTGACACCCACAGGACAACATGTTACACCAACATACACACAATAGGAAATGCAGCCTTACATGCCTTATGATAAGGTTTGGACAGGCTGTTGTGATGTAAGTGTGCCCCTCACTCCCTGGGAGCTATCTGTGGCTGGCATATGTCCATCTGAGATAGGCATGCTGACATATGCCAGTCACATGTACAGTGATGCGTTGAACAGCAATGGACCGATCGGTGCCTCCGGCCGGCCCATTGCATTCAATGTGTCGGGTACGCGTTGTACCCTGTGCGCGTTGAACAGCAATGGACCGATCGGTGCCTCCGGCCGGCCCATTGCATTCAATGTGTGCGGAGTGCACGCGTTGTACCCCTGTGCGCGTTGAACAGCAATGGACCGATCGGTGCCTCCGGCCGGCCCATTGCTTTCAATGTGTGCGGGTGCGTTGCACTCCGTGCGTTACAGCAATGGACCGATCAGCCTCCGCGCCCATTGCATTCAATGTGTGCGGGTACGCGTTGTACCCCTGTGCGCGTTGAACAGCAATGGACCGATCGGTGGCGCTCCAGTGCCGGCACGCATGTGCATTGCCAATGTGGTGCTGGCGTCATGCGCGATTGTTACAGCCCTGTGCTTGCGTTGTACCTCAATGGACCGATCGGTGCGCACCCATTGACAATGGGCTTGCCTGGCAACGGACGCGTTTTCGAATATTCGAGCGAGTCGGTTGCTGGAAAATCAGTTGGTCACCCACAACAATGTTGCAAAATCATGTATGTCATGAAGTTGAAATTTTGAAGGATGCTGTGGGCGTGTTTTGGTGCTGCTATTCCATGGATTGGCCAGATTCAGAAGATGCAAACGACTTGGACCTATCACTTTGGACACAAGGGACAGTATCTGCCTCTCCAGCACATATATATTGCTGCATGTTCCCCTGAGAGCCCACTTGCCTGCACTACATGCTCCAGGACGACATCTGCCACTGCACTGCTGCTGTCTCTGCCCCTCTGGACCCTGCAATGGCACGTACTGTGGAGAGAGCCCCAGCCTTCAGCCTTGAAGAGAACCAGGCCCTGCTGGACAGCCTACTTCCACAGTACAGCAAGCTGTATGGGACACCAGGGGAGCAGGTGAGTGTTCTGTGCACTGCCTTTCTGAATGTGCATTTTGTCTGACTAGCAAGGCTGAGAGTCAGCACACCACTGGCTAGCAGGCTCATTGAGTAGTTGTCACCCCCCATAGTGTGTAGTGACTTGCACTGGACAGGTATGAAGCAGTGACAGTGCTTCTGAACAGGGTTTTACTCCCCATGCAATGATACCATGTAGTGACTTCTGGAAAACTGTCCATGGGCAGCCGTGCACTGCCTGGGTACACCATGTGCCCCTGTGATTGCGACATGTATATGCAACTGTGTCATGCACGGATATGTTGCATGTGTAGTAATGGCCTTATCACTTTGTCATCCTGACAGGCTTCTGCCCATCGGAAGCATGAGATCTGGAAGGACATCGTCCGGGCTGTCCGGTCCGTGGGGGTCTACAAGCGCCGGATCCGCAACTGCCAGAAGAGGTGGCAGGACCTTCGGGGCTGGACCCGGAGGATTGCACGGGTCCAGCTGAAGCTGTCGCCTCCTCGCAGGAGGGGCGGAACACGGACCCTGACCCCCACATGCTCAGGATCCTGGCGGTGGTCTTTCCAGACCTGGATGGGCAGCTGAAGGCCAGAGAGCAGCAAGGAGGGGGTGAGTCAAAGACTGCACTGTGTACTCTGTCTAACATGCTATGTGCCCTCCTCGGGCCAGGTTGAACTGCCACAGTACAGCAGTCATGTTGTCCAGGAGCCATGTCCCTCTATTGTGCACTGCCCACTCCTCATCTGATACCCAGGTGTGGCCCTTACATGCAGGGAATTCTGTCACTTAGGACTGTGTCCTTGCAGTTTGCTTGACTCAAGGTGGGAGACAGCATCTGTTTCCCTGACTCTGTGGTGGGCATCATGGGTGGGTCCATTGCTTACACAATGCCTGTATTCTGACATGTATTCAGCGTGTTACTTTGATCTGTGGTCCAATTGCTGAGCTGATCCACCACATGTGGCTGGGGTACCTGGCACACACCCATGCTGCGGGTGGGAACAATGTTCGGGCCCCAGGAGTATGTATATGACGTGTGTCACACATACTTAGCCAGCTGCCTACAGTCCAGGGCTCATCCCTCATTCATGTGGGGCTGGACAGTCATGCCTACTCCAGGCCATACAATACACTCTGTACTCCCACTCCCGTGTATCAGAGGACACATTGTGCACAGTGATTTGACCCCTCAGGTGTCTGCCTCTGTGTCAGTGTGCTGTGGATTAGTCGCCAGGACTGCTGTGGAGTTTCTTGGTAGGGGCTCAGCATGCCACTGGAGATGTGACCATAGGAGACGATACTTGTGTGACACATAGGTGTCTGATCAGCTGCCCATGCAGACTGGGGCATGTAAATGTGAAGTTCAGGCAGCTGTTCCCCATGCACAGCAGAGTGTGAGGGGCTCAGGTTCAGAGGGTAGTGTCACAGGTCTCCCATATGTCCAATAGGTATGACCTGGACAGATGAGGGTTAAGAGGATGTGTTGTGGGGGGATGTACATGTGCACTTGTGCAGCTCCAGGACTTGCATTCCCCATGACCTACTATTGTGACACAGTGCAGAGTGTTGTTGTCTGGCTGCAAAGTCATACATCACTGAGACAGTGATGTATGACTTTGCAGTCATGCCTCCGCCATGGCATGTGTCTATTGATTGGTGATCCTGCAGGGGAGTGACATGTGCTACATGGACACCATAGTGGCGCTGGCTATCAGGACATGGGTGCATCATGGTGTCTGTCGCTGGTATGCATCACATGCATTTCCTATTTGACTCTGGGCATCCCTTACATCCGTAAACCTGTACTGACTCAGTGGCAAGAGCTGTGATGTGTCCACACCGTGTCCTCTGCACTGTCCAACTACTGTGTACTTGGTGCATGTGTCAACACTGGGGTGTTGCAATCCAACAGACACCAGACAGATGGGTGCAAGGCCATGTGGGATGTGAGTGCCATGCTTGGCATCAGACTGACAATTGACTTCTCCTGTTCAATTAGGGCACTTTTAGCAATGTACAACTAATGATGCCAGGGCTTGCTCTGTAATGTGCTGTGCTCACAGTGGTGTGTGCGTTTGGTGCAGGTGACTGATGTCTGTCTGTTTCCCCATTGTTTGCAGATACATCCACGGCCACGGAAGGGGACAGCTCCACGGACCAGGAGGAGCCGGAGAGCCAGACTGGGTCAGCAGCCGAGGAGTGGTCGGAGGGACCCAGTGGCACGGAGGGCGAGGGGAGCCACACCGAGGAGTCCTCAGCAGCATCCACCTCAGCTGAGGACCAGAGCAACTCGGAGGATGACTCCCTTGTGAGGCGGGTGTCAGCAGCCACCACACCCCAGCTAGTGTTGCTGTCCCCGCCACCACCAGCACCACCACCGCCCTCCCATCGGCTCCCATTCCCCAGGTCCGTGGAGGCTCCCATGTCCGGGAGCGTGTCTCCTTTGGGCCAGGCACCGCACCCCCTGCCCCTGTGTCCCCTGCTGCCCTGAGTGAGGAGTCTGTGTACCTCCTTCGCCAGCTCCATGTAGGGCAGACAGCCATGCTGAGTGTCCTCCATGCGCACACCGCGCTGTTGACTCAGCTGGTGTCGTTCATGGAGGGCATCTCATCGGGCATATCTGACCTACAGAGGGGCAATAGGTCCATGGACTCCTCCCTGACGGCAGCAGTGTCCCTCCTCAAACGGTCCCTCACCCCTCCTGCCTCTGCTCCATCCACACTCCCCAGCACCTTACCCATCCCAGGCACACACACACCGGCACAGGCACACACCAGCACACACACATCCAGCACACTGACACACACGCCAATGACAAAACGCACACGCACGCACATTCAGGGGACTGAAGCCAGACTCACAGGGGATGGGGCCCTGGAACACACACACGCATCCACATGCACTGCGCAGTCCTCAGTTCCCTCTCCCTCCAAAGCACCCTCCCTTGCCTCACCTGCAACCCCAAAGTCACAGCAGCTCTTCCTCTGTGACCTCGGCCTCTTCCCCACCGATGAAGCTGCTCCAGCATCCCGGGGGAAGAGGAAGCCCACCCACACGGAGCAGAGTGCCCCTCGCCCCGGACACCCTCCCCAGGCGCAGACGGACTGAGGCCCCCACCCGCAAGTCCCCCGGAGTGCTAAGAGCAAGACCCCGCCACCGCCCTGCAGCTCAGGCACAAGGTCTCCGTCCTCCATCCCTCAGGCCCCCACTGCACAGGTGCCCCCACCACACCCTGCCCCAGGTTCCCCCACCCACAGATATACCATCCCCAAGATGCTCCGGCCTTCTCCCCCTGCCACTTGCTCTCCCAGCACCACACCCCCCGCTGCGCTTGTCTGTGCCACTGATGTGGTGAGGGTGTCCTCCCCTCTGTCCAACCCACCTTGCCTGTTCCCCATTCTCCTCCCCTGGAGGTAGGCACTGCAGTGGAGTCCACTACCGCCCTGTCTGACTTGGGCACTGCAGTGGCGGACCTGTCCACCCCATCTGCAGGGTCCACTGCAGTTGTGCCGGCACCCACGACATCTGTGTCATGCCCCCCAGTTGTGCCGGCACACACCATGTCAGACACCTCCACTGCAGTTGTCAGTGGCTCTCCAGCACCCACCACCCCTTCCCTGACTCCCCTGGTGAGCCCTGATCCTATCCCTGCGGTGCCTGGCCTGCCCCCGGTTGCCCCTCCTAGTGGATTGTCCCTGGTATTGTGCAGGCATGCGTAGGGTGACATCTGCCAGTGTCACCCTGTTTGAACTTTGACAATGGACTGGCCATTGGCCTTTGCTCTAATTTCTTCTGGACGTCGTTATCAAACAACACATATGCTGAATAAAGCAACTTTCTTTTCTCTAGTGCTCATGCTTCAGATGTACATGTTGTTGGTGCAGCTAACCATGCCCTTGCTGCAGTGATGGTGATATCTGGTCTCATGATTATGAAGTGTTACTGTGCAGGAACCCATGTGGTCCAGGGGGAATGTGTCCTATCATGTGGTGTATCCATGTCATCAATAGCAGCATCTGAGGGTGTCATGTGTTCAGTATTTGGCAATGGGTTTCCTACTTACATTGGCAATTTCATATCTGTGGCTTCCACCCCTGCACATCTGTTGTGCCTGCCATCGTTGCATTTGTCTACTTCCCTGACCGTGTTGCCATCTCCAGTGGACATGCAGGTTTGGGCATCAATGGGGAGGGACTCATCCGTGTAGTCAGTGCAACATTGCTATACAAGTGTGTTGGATCTGTGCTGATGATTCCGTTGGCACATCCATGACCAGGCTGATGTGATGGGAGCCCTCATTTGGTGCTAATTGTTGATTGTGTGACCAAGTGCTCAGCTGACATGATGGGGCCCTACTGAGGCAACATATGGCACAGCTTTCCTCACACAGGAGTGGAGTCCCCTCATGGCAGTGTGTACACGTGTGACATTGCCTGCGCCCAAGGTGTGTGTTGTATGTGCATGTCTGTGTGTTCACTTCCATTCATCTGCGCATGCTGTGATCCCTAGTGTTGTACCTGTTTGTGATGCTTGCTGACTTGAGCTATGTTCCCCCAAAGTCTTCTCCCTGTGTTCTCTGTGATGTGGGTGCATGGCACATTACTGGTCATCAGGGTGTCACCCATAGGTGTGTTTGCTGTCAGGGCAGAGTTTGTGTGCAGACGCAGATGGGTCACAGTCAGGTTTCCCTTTGGCACTTGTTGTTTGCCCCTGTCATGTGATTTCCAGTTTGTGTTATCTTTCAGTGATTGTGACACGTTGTGTGTGTGACTGCTGGCACTCCTTAGGGTCCGGGCTGCAATGTTGGTTGTTGTCTATGTGTGTTCTTTGTGGGTGACCTTGGCTTCTTCATTGGTGTGTGACTGTGGCTGGGATCCCATTGGTCGTGTGTGGTATTGCTGTCATGTCCATGTACAGCGTAGTGTGCAGTGTGTCAGACATTCAGGAGTCTTGTTGAGTGTCCATGTGTGATGTGTTTCTACACCTTGGTTCCCACCCACCACCCTGGAATAGTCATGGGTGCATGTGCAATGTCACCAGTGCATGTGTACTTCACTGCTGCACATTGTTGGAGGTCGAGGGGTGTGGTCTTGAGTGTGTGCAGATGAGAGTTGTTGCCCGGCTAGTCCCCTGCCTCCATGTTGGCCTTGGCTTACTGGCCATGCTGATTGATTTGTGCTTGTGTAGGTGTGATGGTAGTTAGTTGCTCAGGACACCTGACTGTGGTTCACAGTGTGATCGACATTTAGCTTTGTCATCACAGTGGTATTTTTATTCAGCCCAGGGTCACCACATTGTGGGGGCCCTGGGGGTGGTGCTGTGGTGTGTCTGTGACTTGCTGTGTCAGTTGTTGTTCCTACGTGCCTGTGTGACATGTGTGTTTTGTGCTCCCTCTCACCTGTCAATGCCTGCTTGCCTACATAGGGGATTTGGATCCATGAGTTACCTTAGTGTGGCAGTGTATGCACATCTGTATGATTGGTATTCAGCTCTCCTCATGTGTTGTGTTGTTGCCTGGGGACACTGGCACCCCCACCCCTCACCTGCTGTGTATGATGACAGTGTTGGTCTGCCTGTTTGTGTTTGTGCATCTGCACCACTGCATTGGCATATCTTGGGTGTGCCATTGGCTGTATGTTGTTTGGTGTGTTTCCCCTGCTGTCCCTGGGACTCCTAGGTCATCGGTCAGCACAGTGATCATGGTTTGTGTGTCCCATTGCTGCCATGGTATGGTATCTGTTCACCTCACATCTGCTGTCTCCACAGGGTATCTGCATTTGTGTGCCCATTGGTGCAAATATGTGGTTCTGCATTCTGATGGTCACTTCTGTCATTGTGTCATTGATGACTGTTGACGGTCTCAGCCCCCATGGGTGTTGTTTGTCTGCACATGGCCAAAGGAATGTTTCATTTGCACTGCAGTATTTGGCTCCCCCAATTTATGTTGCAATGGGACACATACACTACTTTGCCACAGATGAGTTTTGGTTCTGTGACCAGGAATGATCCATGCAGTTTGGCAGTTGCAGCTCTTTCTTTGTCAACAATTACCTTTTGGTCACTGTGATGATGAGGGTGTAGACCCCATTGCCACAATGGTCAAAATGTGCTTCAGCTATGGACCCCACACTTACCTTTTGGTCACTGTGATGATGGGGGTTTAGACCCCATTGCCACAATGGTCAAATGTGCTTCAGCTATGGACCCCACACTTGCCTTTTGGTCACTGTGATGATGGGGGTTTAGACCCCATTGCCACAATGGTCAAAATGTGCTTCAGCTATGGACCCCACACTTGCCTTTTGGTCACTGTGATGATGGGGGTTTAGACCCCATTGCCACAATGGTCAAAATGTGCTTCAGCTATGGACCCCACACTTGCCTTTTGGTCACTGTGATGATGGGGGTTTAGACCCCATTGCCACAATGGTCAAAATGTGCTTCAGCTATGGACCCCACACTTGCCTTTTGGTCACTGTGATGATGGGGGTTTAGGCCCCATTGCCACAATGGTCATGGGCTGCTTGCATTGTGGGTGCCACACACATATATGTGTGGCACATGTGCTAAGGGGTCACATTGTATGTTCAAAGTCATGTTCGGTGTTGTAGGCATTTGACACAGCCTGCTCACACGCTTGTCATGGTGGTGGGGGGATGTCTTAATCTTGCATTCCCTAGGTTGTGGTGTGCTTGTTGTGTCATGCATTGTCCATCCTATGAGTGGGGGTGGTAGTAGTGGTAGGCATCCAGCCCCCTGGCTAAGGGTGGTAGTAGTGGTAGGCTTCCTGCCCCCCTGGCTAAGGGTGGTAGTAGTGGTGGGCATCCTGCCCCCTGGGTGAGGGTGGTAGTAGTGGTAGGCATCCTGCCCCCTGGCTAAGGGTGGTAGTAGTGGTAGGCATCCAGCCCCCTGGCTAAGGGTGGTAGTAGTGGTGGGCATCCTGCCCCCCTGGGTGAGGGTGGTAGTAGTGGTAGGCATCCTGCCCCCGTGGGTGAGGGTGGTAGTAGTGGTAGGCATCCTGCCCCCTGGCTAAGGGTGGTAGTAGTGGTGGGCATCCTGCCCCCCTGGGTGAGGGTGGTAGTAGTGGTAGGCATCCTGCCCCCTGGCTAAGGGTGGTAGTAGTGGTGGGCATCCTGCCCCCCTGGCTAAGGGTGGTAGTAGTGGTAGGCATCCTGCCCCCTGGCTAAGGGTGGTAGTAGTGGTAGGCATCCTGCCACCCTGGCTAAGGGTGGTAGTAGTGGTAGGCATCCTGCCCCCCTGGCTAAGGGTGGTAGTAGTGGTGGGCATCCTGCCCCCCTGGGTGAGGGTGGTAGTAGTGGTGGGCATCCTGCCCCCTGGCTAAGGGTGGTAGTAGTGGTGGGCATCCTGCCCCCCTGGGTGAAGGTGGTAGTAGTGGTAGGCATCCTGCCCCCCGTGGGTGAGGGTGGTAGTAGTGGTAGGCATCCTGCCCCCTGGCTAAGGGTGGTAGTAGTTGTGGGCATCCTGCCCCCCTGGGTGAGGGTGGTAGTAGTGGTAGGCATCCTGCCCCCCGTGGGTGAGGGTGGTAGTAGTGGTAGGCATCCTGCCCCCTGGCTAAGGGTGGTAGTAGTTGTGGGCATCCTGCCCCCTGGGTGAGGGTGGTAGTAGTGGTAGGCATCCAGCCCCCTGGCTAAGGGTGGTAGTAGTGGTGGGCATCCTGCCCCCTGGGTGAGGGTGGTAGTAGTGGTGGGCATCCTGCCCCCTGGCTAAGGGTGGTAGTAGTGGTGGGCATCCTGCCCCCTGGGTGAGGGTGGTAGTAGTGGTAGGCATCCTGCCCCCCGTGGGTGAGGGTGGTAGTAGTGGTAGGCATCCTGCCCCCCTGGGTGAGGGTGGTAGTAGTGGTGGGCATCCTGCCCCCTGGCTAAGGGTGGTAGTAGTGGTGGGCATCCTGCCCCCCTGGGTGAGGGTGGTAGTAGTGGTAGGCATCCTGCCCCCTGGCTAAGGGTGGTAGTAGTGGTGGGCATCCTGCCCCCTGGCTAAGGGTGGTAGTAGTGGTAGGCATCCTGCCCCCCTGGGTTGGGGTGGTGGCGCGCATTCAGGCCCCTGTGTGCATATGTGGCATTGGTGATGGGCATCCCGCCCCTATGGTGCTGCTGTTGCTGGTGTAAGTATATTCAGATTCCCAGTGTATGTGTGTGATGTGTCGTGTACGTGTTGTATGTGTTTTGTGGTTGGTGTCTGACTTACCTTCTGCGCCGTACGCGTCCGTGCCTGTTCCGGTAGTAGATGTAGAATATTGGTATGATCGGGACGAAGGGATTCATGGTTGGTTCGTGTCGTTCGTCCTTCTCGTTGCTTCGCGTCGTCCTCGTCGCTTGGCTTCGTCCTCGTCGCTTCGCTTCGTCCTCGTCGCTTCGCGCCGTCCTCGTCGGTGCTGTGTTCGTCTCTTAGCCGTGGATCGTGTTGTGGCGCGATTCGGAGCTTATGTGCGCCTCTCCCGGATGCTTTGACGTGCCGTGCGTAGCGAGCGGGTTCGGCGCGTACGGAAAGCGCATCGTACTTGTCCGGCCGGACGGGGCTGCATGTTCCCTTCCGTGCGACTCGATTCGGCGTTTCCGGATTCGCCTCGGTCGGAGAACAGGACCTGGTTTGGGTGAGTACGGCTCGGCCGGAATTTTTGCTGTTGTGCGCATCGTACTTGCTCGTTCGGTGTGCTGTACGGATCGGTCGGGAAACTGGCTTTCGCATGGCTTTTCCCGACCGAATAGTATTGGGTGCGCCTCCGACCGAGATCGGAATCGGCCCCATAGTGCACTTTACTAGGGACTTACAAGTAAATTAAATATGCCAATTGTGGATGAGCCAATTATACTATGTTTTGAGTACAGAGCATATGCACTTTAGCACTGGTTAGCAGTGGTAAAGGACCCAGAATCCCAAAGCCAACAAAAACGAGGACCGACAAAAGGAGGGAGGAAGGCAAAAAGTTTGGAGGTGAACGTGCAGAAAGGGCCAGGTACAACAACTACTTAAGCAGCAAAAAATACAACCTATATGATTATTCAAGATCATCTATGTTAAAGGGTGGCAACATAGCATGGCTCTCTATGCAAGTGGTTTACTTGTATATCAAAAGAACATTGAGGGTGCCTATTGTGAACTTATGAAGAGCATATGAATATCTGTTAGGATGCTTTGAAAATGCGGACACCATATTAGCAATAAACTGTGTCAGGCAAGTGGATAGTACAATATAAAAGCAAATTAAGGAAAGTCTGGAATAATAAGGCACATGGATGGTAAGAATATCTGAACAAGTTTCCTAAGTTAAAGAAACAGTTTATATGAATCTTAGAAGGCACTAAGTAGGCCAAGAAATCTATTTGTCTTCCTGAAGACAGGGAAATTTGATATAAAAATTACAGTTTTCCATTGGCTACAATATTGAGTTCCCGATGTGGTTTGCCTGTAGTTGACATAATGAAGATCAATAATTTTGTGGAGGAATTAAATATGAAGAGGGGGAGATCCAATAAGAGCATTTTTACATTAATATGGGAATCCAAAATGTTTTGAAAATGTCAAATTCAAGTCTCTACATCCACTCCAGTCGAGGATTTGGAAATTCTGGAGACAAGGGCAGATATTTCAAGTAATCCAATAAGTGCTGGCTTTTAAAGACCAACCTCAAACATTTAGGGGCCGATTCTGATGCGGGTTGGAAAAGCTTCCCGACCGAATCGGTTGGGAAATGGTGTCCGACCCACTCGGATCGGGAAAGTCCGACCGGCGGAGTAGGATGCATCCGGATGCTTCCAGATACGATTTGGTTGAACTCCCATTGACTTCAATGGGAACATTTGTTCCTAACCGCATCAGAATTGGGCCCTCGGTCGGGAAGACACGTTCCCGATCCGATTTGGAAGGAGCAAATGCCGTTAGGAGGCCTTCCTAACCGCATCAGAATCAGGCCCTCGGTCGGGAAGCTTTTCCAACCCGCATCAGAATCGGGCCCTTAGTGATAAGAGGTTTTGGATAAAGATAAAAGGGCTTAAAGACATTGTTATAGATGATCATAACATCTCAGAGGAGAATTTTCGTAAATGCCATGTAATTCCCAATTGATGTATACAATTATAAGGAAGGGATTAATAGTGTGCAATATCCTTAAAGAAAAATTAGAACGGAGAAAATTAATAATCTTGGTATAGAATAGGATAATTTATAGCAAGATACCTGAATTAAAATCTTCCAACATTAGGTGCAAAATAATCTCTATAAACCTGCATTCAGAACTTGTTGCTCAATGGAAAAAATGCAAACTTAAGCTGCAAAATATGGAGTTTATAATAAATCCTAAATTATGAAACGTAAATTGGGTAATACGATAGGGAAATGCCTATCATCATAAAACATTTGAGTAACAGTTATTATCCAATTATTATTCTACTCTTTTTATTGCAGATTTACTATTCTATTACTGATGGTTGCGATTGCACTATGCAGAAAGTTGTGGATGTAGAAGGGAAATATTCTCTTTACTTTAATCATCAAACTGTGGCTCATTAAGGAGCTAGCAGTCTTTGAAAACTGTTGAATTGATGTAGTAAAATTTATAGCTCAGGAAATAACTTTACCACTGCAGAGAAAGGCGTATTAAGGCGTGTTATAAAAAAGGAAAAATAGGTGTTGGTCTGGGTAGGACAAGGGAGATTTATAAACATTGAACTGGTTTGAGGAGTAGACTTAACATATTTCATTAGGAATCAAACATCTTTATTCATAAAAATATAATATGAATAAACATGTCCTCCCCTTCACACCTTTTAACATACGCAGTGTTCAACAAGTACAATCAACAAAAACATGAGGGCAGGTCTCTGTACTTCAATGGCACAAACCTTTGGAAATCCTAATCCCCTAGAATAAGAGCATTTAACTACTTCTAGTGTGGAACACTCCAAAAAACATAAGGGCACATTTATTAAACTTTCACGCAATGCATGGCAGCAAGCAACTTTGATGTGCTGCATTGCGTGAAAGGGAGAGAGCAGACATGCTCCATATTTACAAAGATATGGAGCATTTCTGCCCTCTCCTTATGCTGGCGCACTGTCTACTGCCTAGCGCCAAAACAGCCATCCTTGCACCATAAGGCAAGGTTGCCTGTGTTACAACCAGGATTGCTTTGTGCAAGAAGGGGCACATTCTTGAATAGAAACCATCCTTAGCGGTATTTCTGTTGAAAAGAGGAACACAGCACAGATGGAACGAGGAAATAAGGAGGAGAAATAAAGATATTTCTCCTTGTTATACCTCACTTGGGAAGGCAAAGCATTTTGTGCATTCCCAGGTTTAAGTATTTGTAAATCTGGGAGTGCACGAAAATCCACTGGTAGATGCATGGATGCGTGGGAACACCCATCCTCCACCCATGGAACACCTCCCAAGCGGAAATGTAACGTAACACAGTGCAAGCAGCTGCATTGCGTTACACTACTTTACAAAGCCATGC
Organism: Calotriton arnoldi; assembly: GCA_963921515.1. Lineage (NCBI taxonomy): Eukaryota > Metazoa > Chordata > Amphibia > Caudata > Salamandridae > Calotriton > Calotriton arnoldi. Next base: position 405,613 of record CAWUFW010014316.1, on the reverse strand, counting down.
AAGGCTATGCAAATCAGACCTTGCATGGCTTTGTAAATATTATTCCATCTTTAAGAGGCTTTCACCATTGTCCATCACATGATCCTGATCCGTAAATTAGCTGACAAAAGTTTCACTGGAATAGTTTGGCCTGTTTAAAGTTTCTTCTTGTCCCTAGATCCCAGACAGTCATCATGTCTTCTTTTGAAACGTTGTCCCAGAAATGTGGCTGTAGTAGTCCACTAGCTCCACATTTTTCTCTTCAATTTTTAACTTGTTCATGAGACCATTAGTTGGAAACCACATTTTACATGTATGCCTATGACAAACAGCTGATTAAATATTTTTTAAAGCTCATACTTACAAAAACAGATGATCTCCTCCAGCAATGACACCACCCAGGAGATGGGTGTACGACAGCCCACTGTACTGTACAAATTTAGGCATATATCTGAATAATTAATTGGACTTGGAGAACCAGGCTACACTTCTCCAGCGATTCCACAACAATGCCACTATGCAGGATTATGGCTTATCTAGATACAAACATATGACCCCAGATCTTGAAACATTTATTAGCTACCTTTTACCCAAATAATTACCTGTAAGGCTGTAAGTTTCATCGATAAGCAGTCTATGCAAATGCACCAGATTTCTAAGAGTCAAGTTCAAGTAGAACGTCCAGGCAGTAGTTAGGTTACACTCAGCTGTCACTAGTCTAGATCCCAACAAGGCAAAAAAACACACAATCTTTCCATCCACTTAGATCAGTTTATGTGTTCTCAGGACTTAGTTCCACATCTTCTCCACTCAGACTACCTGGGCCATGTCATATCAGACCATGCGGTACATATAGTATCTCTCGAGTGAGGTGCTCCTCACTCACCGGTTCCTACCTGGACGTTAGCCAAACATACACTAGATGACCCGGTATTTTACGATGCCCATTTAACCCACATAGCCCAATACTTTGAAGAAAATCATGGCACAGCCACCAGCTGTGCTGTTAAATGGGTTTCCTTCAAAGTGGTCACTAGGGGCTTCCACATTCAAATCATAGCTGGGGTTCACAGGCAATTGACCAGGGTCCTCCAAGACATGGATGAGGCAGTGACCGAATTGGATAACCACCCCCTTCTTGATGACACGATGCGTCATGCCCTGATAGACTCCAAAAACAACAAGCTGCCTTAGTAGAACTCCTTCAATGTTATCATTTCACAGAATATACAGCCCGCATTCAAACCTCGGGTGACAAACTCGGTCACCTACTGGCATGAATGACCCAACAGAAAGCACATACTTCCTCAATCACAGAAATCTCCCCTGCCACGGGCCCAATTTTGAGATCCCAATCAGCTATACTACAAGCATTTAGCTCATACTATGCCGAGCTGTACAGGGCACCTACCACCCCACCCCCTGGCACAATCAGACATTTCCTAACACCCCTCCGCCTGTCCACCATAAACACTTTGCTACAAGAGGAGTTAGTCAAGCTCATTACTGTAGCTGAGGTAAAAATAAGCGATACATGACCTAGCTTGCAAGAAGACCTAAGGGTTAGATGGGTTTCCAACTGAAAACTATGACTGATCCTTGGTCAGCCTGACTCCGGGTTTAGTTAGGTGTACAATGAAGCCCTTACCACCGGTGTGCTCCCAGCTTCCCTCGAGGGTTGTCCTCTAGTATCCCTGCTAAAGTCTGATAGGGAGTCCACTCGCCTCTCCTCCTATCGCCCGGTGGCCATATTGGGTGCTGACTATAAAATACTCTGTAAAGTCCTAGCGGATTGGTACTTGAGTCTACTTCCTTTCCTCATTCACCCCAAGCAAAATGGATTTGTTCCAGGACGCAACATGTCTAATAATATTAGACAACTCTTTCATGTAATGGATCAGGCCTTGCTGCTATTTCTGCAGGTTGCATGCCTCATATTGGACCTCAAGAAGGCCTTTGATTCTTTATCTTGGGTGTACCTCTTCGATATTGTAAGGGGAGCAGGCCAGGGCCAACACCTGCTGACCTACACAAAGCTGTTGTATATACCCATCATTTAGGGCGTGCATTGATCACTTGATTTCACCCCTCATTCGAATAGGCTGTGGCACACGTCAGGGCTGCCCTCTCTCCCCTATCTTATTCACAATCACCATGGCGCCGCTGGCTCATCACCTTCGCTTGGAGGGCCAGTGGTGAGGGATCCCTCTAGATGGAACTGCACACGTTATGTCACTTTATGCGGATGACTTGTTGTTATATATTCGAGACCCTTCAGCAGACATGCTCTCAATATCGTCTACTTTTTGGGACTTTGAGGAAGAAGCTGACCTCCGAGTACACCGGTGAAATCATACGCCAATTTGCAGCAATGACCACCCACGGGTAATCCAAATGGGTGACACTCCACTAGCCTGGAAGACAGCTGCAGGCCGTTAACTAGGGGTTTGTCTATACCACTCCCAAAAAGACCTGTTTGAAGGTATACTGAAATGTGCCTACATAACCCTTAGATCTCAAATCTGTTTCTGGCAATGGCTTTCTCTTGTACTCACAGTCAGGATAGCACTTTCTAAAATGATTGTCCTCCCTCGCCTCCCATGCCTTCTATATTATTTTATAAATATTCTGGTGTTTCCCCAACGTCGCTTTTTACTCGTTTAGATCAATTGTTGGGGATCTGTTGTGGCACGAAGGGAGGTGATGAGTGGCGTTTCAAAAACTTCAGCTGCCGATGGATCAGGGTGGGCTTGAGGCTACTTCCTTTGAAACTAGGGTTCTCCAGCTCACTAGTCACCCCAAATGCCCCTCCAGGGCCTACCGGGACCCTTAGGTCAACTTACGGGTGAGCAACTGTCAGAATGGCATGTACACTCCTTAGAAATGGTGGTAGACCTCTTCCAAGATGACAAAATCATTACATTCAAGCAAATTCGTCAGAACTATAATATTCCCCCTGGACAGTTACCAACATACGAGCAATTGCTAGTGGCACTCTGATCATTATTGGGAGCACTGGATGAAGAACTGGCTACCAATGTGGTGATACATACTCTATACCTCATGGAGGGAGGCTGGCCTCTCATCACATGCTATCCTATCACCGGCTATTAGGGAACACGCGGACATCTGTTTAGTTCACATTCAACGCCTCTGGGAGGAAGTCTTAACAAGACCTCTTTATGACACCAAGTGGTCGAGAGCCCTGGAGTCTCCTAAGACCATTTTAAGGAAAGCTTGTTATAAAAACATCCAATATATGATCCTTCACAGGGCTTATCTTATACCTTCTCGACTAAATCAATGTTCCCCGCAGTCAATTTCACTTGCCCTAGATGTCACACCCAGTTTGCTGACCTCCAGCACATGTTCTGGTCCTACCCCAACACAGCAAGTTTTGGCACTCAGTACATGCTACATTGACCACGATCACAGAACTCACCACTTAAAATGTATGGGAAGCTACTGCCTTAGATATGGGTGCACTTCACCAAGCTCACCCTGTCTCCTAACCATGCACTGGAGGGCCAAACACCCCCTGGCTCCCTCCCAATGGCATAAGGCATTACTTAGATGGGAAGAGACAGAAAGCTCTGCACTGCATTGGGAGGAGGCCCATTGTATATACCTGTGCCCTATAGCGGTTGCCTGGGATACTATGCTTATACAGTACAAGGAGCTAGCTGAAAAGGACCTTTAGTCAAATTTAAAGGCCTCAGGTCCCTGGCTACCCTCCCCCTCCATGACAATATGCCAGAGTTCACACCCACACTGCAAACCCCCCCCCCTCCCAAATTCTGTTTTGCAACATTACACTATTATCGCTCGTGCTCTCCCTGGTTTCTTTTTCCAAGTTCTGCAACTCATCCCTATTATTCATTGGGTCCCCCTCATCATTTAGGACACATAATGAGACAATTTTACACGGCAGCACATAGCTGAAGGATTCTGACACTTTGCATCATTATGAGCCAGTGCAATTCATCCCTAGCCTATTGTTTGTGCAGGTACTGAACCTTGGTTTCCTCTTCATGTACTGAAACTGAAATGTATCTAAAGATTGCTACCTGTTTTTTTCTGTTTTTTTTGTTCTTATCCTGCTACAATTCCTAATGTCTAAATAAGAATGCCACCAATTCTTGTTCTCATCCTGCTACAACTGCTAATGTCTATAGTTGATAAAACCCCAAAAAATTGTTTAAGCATGGAGATAGAACTTTCTCAGTGGCAGCAACGAACATGTGGAATCTGCTCCCACTAGTTTGATATACAGAGCCATGTTTCACAAAGTTTAGGGAATTGGTTAAATCTCTTTTTTTTTTAAAGTAAGATCAATTCTTGCTGCAATGAGATGTGTAGAATTGCTAGTTCTTTCATTTTTTGTTTAGCATATCCATTTTGCTGTTGTTGGCATATTTATTGGCGAGGTTAAGCTGACTATATTTGAACGTTTTAGCTGTCAGCCTTATTTTCCTTCTACAGCACCAACAAGATTTGCAAAAATTGTGTAAGTAACTGAAAGTAAAGTAACATAACATAAAGTGAGTTTTGGATTGTGTTTGGACTGATTGTCAAGTACTGGAAGGGGGAATCAAAACTGTGGGATGAAATGGGGGAACAAAAAAATTAAGGTAACACAATAAGTAGAAACATATTGAAAAATGGCAGCTCATAGGGCATATAAGAAAATGGTAAATACACCTCCAAATGTCAATATGAATCATTTATATGGGAGCTAATGAAATGCCATACTATCCTTGTGATGTAAGTGATTGGATAGAGTTAGTTATTTGTCACCAGCAACAGTTATCTATAGATCTCATTCTGCCACAAACGTGGTTTTTCAAGACTGTGTTCCACTTCTTTTGATGTTTTAGTTAGGCTGCAGGAGGGCTGATCAATATTTACACAGTGAGAAAGAAAACAAGAGGAGAGAAGAGAGGGAATGAAAGAAATACATGAAAAAGTATGCAAGAGCAGGAAAGAGAGGAAAAAGAAACATAGCATAAAAAGGGAAAAACAGAGGAGAGAGGGAGAGAAATAGGTAGAAATATCTAGAAAAAGAAGACCTAGTGCCAAGGATTAGTTTTAAAGTCTTATTTTATTCATACTATTGTATTACTGCTTTGTTTCATAGTTTACATTTTTAGAGTTAAATAATTTGTGTGTTATGCCCAATTGATAGTGCTTGCCTGTTATAATAGCATGTAGTTTATCTGAGTTTTGGTTTTGTATTTTAGTCTGCATTTTTTTAAAGAATGAATTGAGTATCTTAGCCCTAAATATCTCCTCAGAAATCAGCCTCAGTGGTATTTTGGTTGACCTTCTCCCATTCTTGTTAAAAAAGGGCTGCTATGGAGAACGTTCAGCTGGAGGATCAGAGTTAGCCGGTAGGGTGTTGTAAAGCTGAAAATTCATGTATTGGTGATAGATGATTATAAATGGGTGTTAAATCCTCACCAACATTCAGCAATCAAGGGGAGGTTGTCAGCAGCGGTTAAGGGCAAGATCTAAGAGGGGGAGAAAGTTCAGAGTTGTATTACTGGAGAGGATAAAGAGATGCATGGTCACTTATTCACGGTTGCCAGCCATAGGTTTTTGGGTGTGAGAAGAATTTCAGTTTCCTGGGGATTTTTAGGATTCATAAGGCAAAAGAATAATGTGTAAACATTGTTCGATTTTCTTAAGAAGGTAAAGACTATCGTCCACAACTCTGAGATATGGGACAGCAGCATCAAGGGATATGTCATAGAATCTTACCCATATTTTTCAGTGCTCCATATGTGTGTGTAAGAACTGACAGTGTTTTGTAATTCCACATATATGACTTCTCATACTCTTGAGCTGGTTCTTTTTCTTCTGGGGTTACTCTCTAAGAAAGTGTCTCTTTTTGCATGGTCACCCCCATTTTCATTTAACTTATACTGCTTGTTTCTGGACTCTGTATACTGGGAACCTGCTATCATGGCCCCAGTGCAAGTGCTATGACCCCTACAAACTTGGCAAATTGGTTAAAAATCCAAATTGACACATTTAAATTATCTACAAGTCCCTAGTATTTGGTACCCAGTGTATCCAGGGCCTGTAAGTTAAATGTCACTAGAGGACTGCAGCACCTAGTGTGCCACTACTAAAGTGACAATGCAAAGCATGTCTTAAGACCTTAAGTGTACAGTTTTAAAACTGCAAATGTGGACTGGCAAAATAAACCTTTTGCCAATCCTAAACATTTTATGCCCATAGGGCAGGGTGCATAGTATTTAAAAATTAGGGCATGCGTAGTTACACTAATCATGTCCGGGCAATAGGAAATGCTCTGTTTATTGATGATCTGCCAGAATAAGAAGGTAGGGAGGCTGCATTTAGAAGCAGGTCTTCAAAAAACACCCAAAACAGATGTAATTATAAACGTTTGAGGGTTTTATTTAATCAATGATGTTTTGTTTGAGGAAGAACAGTTTTCATTGTATTACTTTTTTGCTTTTAAACACACTGTGAATTATCTTTTTCATCTTTGACCTGTTGTTTGAAATTTTATGATACACGTGTGTAATGTACTCTGCATGGTATGCAGTACCCCTAACAATCAAGCCTTCTTCTCTTAGCTTGGCAATTAGTCCTTTATCTTGCAGATTCACACTTACGGCCTTACACAGATATCCACTTTAAAGGTGTAAAGGGGAGGGTTATTTCTGCATCTCATTGTTTTTTACTATCACAGAAGAAATATTTATCTTCTGACTTGCAATCACTAAAAGCACATTTTTCCCTCAGATATTGATTTGGAGAAGGGACATAAAATTTACTCTTTGACACCTGTGCATTTTTAGACTCAGAAGGACCCCTTGCTTACTTGTTTTCTTCCAGTGCTCAGCAGCACTACCGCTTCCTTCTTATTGTAGTGTTAATTTCACTTCCATGCACTGGATGAGGGTGGTTTTAATTCCATTGCCACCATTCAATCTATCTATAGTTCAAACAGCAGCAGCCCGTCGTATGGGCTGAAAGGCCATGCCCCCCAACGTTTTCCAGGCAAAACGAGTGTCTGTCATGCTGAACAAAGGTCAGCCTGACAGACACTCTTCTTGTTCAGGTCAGGCAGGCAGGAGCTAGACATGCGCTGAATGAGCAGACTCCCGGCTGCCTGAGCTGAACTTTGCCAGGCCGAGGATTTTAAAGTTGTGTGGGTGTGACCTCCTCAGCCTGGCAAAAGTAACTTGAGGCCCTCCCCCTTGTGATGAGGGGGAGCTTCACTGATTGCTTCAGACCTGGGTACTTCAGTTTTAAGCCCTGAAGTGTCAAGTGTCACCTCGCCACAGAGTGGTGTGGGGTCAGAAGTCTCACTGACCCCATCTCACTCAGTGACGAGTGAGGGACTGCTGCATTCCATCATTGGCTGAGGTCAGCCAATGAGTGAAGGCAGCAGTTCCAACCCTCCTGGCACATCGAAGGCTTCCCTCTTGGAGAACTGCAGTTAAGGTAAGTTTTATTTGTTTTTTTGTGTTTGGTGCATGCATGCGTGTATGTATGAGTATATGTGTATTTCTTTGTGAGTGTTGTGAATGGGTGTGTGTGTGAATCCATGGGTGTGAGTGAGGTGTATGTGTGTGTGTGGCTCCACGCCCCCTTCCCTGGTAAAATTACCAGCCACCACCGAGTCCAAATATCTTCAGGTAAGCTACTTACAGCTTCAAGAAGATATTTCTCTAAAGCTTCTTATACTGCAGCTGTGTTCCAGCTAGAATACTCGGCATCACATGTTAATTTCTCAGTTTTTGTTTTTTGCCAAAATAAATATATTTTTCCATTAGCTTCTTTAGGTTTGTGTACACTGTCACTTTCTAGTAAGTCAAAACATTAATTCATTACAGTCACTTTTTAATTAACAAGCACTTCCTACAGGTCCAGGTTTTGCAAATTCCAATGTTCTTGAACCTAGGCCCAGATTTACAAAGGGCTTGCATAGCCCTTGCGTCATGCAAAGCGAAGCAAGGCTATGCAAGCCCATTGAAGCAAGGCTATGCAAGCGTGGCTCTCCGTGGCTTATAAATCCACAGTGGCAGAAGGTAGCACAAACCACTGTCTTTAGCTACTCTGTGTTGGAAAGGCTTTCCATGGGTGAAGCATGGGCATTCTCATGCATCCATCCATGGATTTTGACGCAATCCCAGATTTACTAAGGTTAGTACACCTGAGATTGTGTCAAAATGGCAAGCCTTCCTAAAAGAGGTGTAATACGGAGAAACATCTTTATTTCTCCTCCTTTTTTCCTCTTTCTATGTGTACTGCATTCTGCAGCACACGCAGAAAGGGGAAAATTCCTAAAAGTTGTCCCTTCCTGCACAAAACAATCCTTCCTCTAATGCAGGCACCCCTGCACCATGGAGATAGAAGAAATGCATCATGTCATACTATATATGGCACATTTCTGCTCTCTTCCTGTCATGCAACTCACTGAGTTGCGTGACCTTGTGATAAATCTGCCCCCCCTCCCCTGGTGTCTTAGTCTTGTTAAATTTGTAACAAAACAAACCATTTTTACTACATATATATTGCAATTGCGGTTATAAATTATCTATCCCTTCAATTATTCCACTATTCTTTTGTGTAAGTGTTGCAACCTGCTATTGCATAATTATGACAAAAATCATAGTCCCTTTGGGGTATTTTTTTTATTTAAACAATTGAACCCTAGTAAGACAGTCAATTTCTTATTTTGGTTCTTTACCTGATCGTGATGGTTCGCGTGGATAATTTTGTTTCTGTAAAAAAAATAGTTAAATCTGTGCATCCCTTTAGAGGTCATGAGTTGCAACCATATTTTGGCACCATTTCCACTATATTAGCTCGTGGTGCCTAAGGCCAATGCATAGAAAGCTTAAAATTGCAATTTGGATGACAGCAGCACTTTTACTACGTTTCATGCCTTCACCCTAAAAATGCACAATTTTAGATGTCCTCTGGACTAGTCAAGTATAAAAAAATTCTTATTGCGAATGCCGAAACACTCATAAGAAGTGCAAAAGTACTAAAAACATTATAACAAACCACGGCTGGGCCATTAGGGCTGAGGGGCCATGCCCCCTCACATTTTTCCCCTCATGAACAGTGTCTGTCAGGCTGAGCAAAGGTCGGCCTGACAGACACTGTTCATTTGTAGTTCAGGCAGCCAGGAGCTAGACATGCGCTAATTGCGCAGGCTACTGGCTGCCGGAGCTGAACTTGCTGGGCTGAGGATGTCACAGCTCCTGTGGGCGTGACCTCCTCAGCTCAGCAAAGGACCCCGAGGCCCTCTCCCTCATAATGAGGGACAGCGTCACTCATTGCATCGCACCTGGGTGCTTCAGTTTCAAACCCTGAAGTGCCCAGGGTCGAGTGTTAATCAGTGACACTTCATCACAGAGTGGGGGGGGGGGTCAGCAGTCTCACCCCATCCCACTCTGTGATGACATTGGGACTGCTGCCTTCCCTCATTGGCTAACCTTAGGTCAGTCAATGAGAGAAGGCAGCAGTCCCAAGCCTCCCTGGACCTCCACGGCAGAGCTGCAGTAAGTGATTTATTTTTTAGGTCGAGCCTAGAGTAGCGCGCAAGCGCTGCTTCTGGCGAAGACTTTATGTAGTGGGCTTTTGAAAGCTGACCACACGCTCGTGCACAATGGCCTTTTCCCTGCGGTTACCCGCACGTTTCAGGCACGATGCACGAGCGTGTGGTCAGCTCAGCACGCTGCCGCGCTCGTCTTTTTTATTGCTGTCTTGTGATTTATGGGGGCCATCTGGCCGGCCGTGTTTATTTCTGCATCGTACTTCTGCCCGGGAGGGGGCGGAGCCTCTGTGACATCACCAAGGCAGTGCCTGAGCTCCAGAGTCAGTGCGTGCAACTCTTCCCAACCAAAGCTGGCGCTGAGTGGATAGGAGCGGCAGAGGCTGCGAGCAGCAGGGAGAGGCTGGGGGCACAGAGAGCACTGCACCGTCACGGAACCAGCAACAGGCAAAGGTTGCATCGAAAGGTGAGAATAGCTCACGCCACCCCTAAAGCCGTGTTTATTTCTGCATCGCGCTTCTGCCCGGTAGGGGGCGGAGCCTCTGTGACGTCACCAAGGCAGTGCCTGAGCTCCAGAGTCACTGATACACAATCTATGCAGTGCTACGTTCTACATATGTTTGCGTACAATACCCTCACAGTTTAACTGTTCTTCTCGATGTATGCTACATTCAATCACAACCCTGTGCTGCACGAGGTGTGCACGAAGCCCCCTGCTTACACTGTATACCGCTAATTGCTATACGCATTGTCCGCGTCACACACTTTTAACCAACGTCCTTCCCAAATAGCAGCTTTCGTTTTATAAGTTACCTGAAACACCCTATTCGTAGACACCATGTGTAGCTACCATCGGCACAGGGACTCTCTCCCTTTCCTCCGGCAAACTTATTGTTTTTGCTGTGCCTGAAACTTAACGACCTCCGCCTCTCGGTCTCTGGGGGTATTTAGGACCCCGAGCTTTCCACGGAGTTGCAGACCACCGCCCTCTGTCCCTTCTCTGAGAGGCCCTGCACCGCCCTCTGTCCCCTCTCTGAGAGGCCCTGCACCACTTCCCTTCCCTTTCCTGCAGAAAGGCTCTGCATTGCTTCCCGATCAGCTGAGAGGCCGTGCACACTTCCATTCCAGGTTTATCCCCAGCTGAGAGGCCCTGCTTTACTTCCCATTCCAGCTCTATGGTCAGCCATGAGGCCCTGAAATACTTCGACTCCAGCTGTACCTCACTGACAAGCCGTGAAGCGTCAGGAGCCCGGCTCTGCCCCTATATCCTGGCCCCTCAGGCGTTCTCTCTGTTTCTTCTGCCCCTCCCGGACTGTAGCCCGAGTCTCCCCCTTCTACCTGTAATACAGCCTGCTCTTTATTTCGGCTACCCCCTCCCCTTCTGCTGCCGTCCAGTTCCGAGACTGTTCTCTACTCACTCTCAGCATGCTGACTGTCCCACCTGCCTGCACCCCCCTCTGCTCCCCTCCCAGCAGCGCTCGCTTACTCCTGTGTGTCTCTCTATCAGTGTGTCCGCCTTCATTGTGTTTGCCTGTGTGTCCCTCTGTGTTTGCCTCTATCAGTGTGTCCGCATTCATTGTGTCTGCTTGTGTTCCCATCTGTGTGTGCATTTGTTTTTGTGTATGTGTCTTCCTATATGGTTGTTTATATATGTTCGTGTTTGCGCGCAACTGTGCCACTGTGTGTCTGTCAGAGTGCGTATGTCTGTGTGCTAGTGTGTGTGTAGGCCGTGCACACTTCTATCCCAGGTTTATCCCCAGCTGAGAGGCCCTGCTTTACTTCCCATTCCAGCTCTATGGTCAGCCATGAGGCCCTGAAATACTTCGACTCCAGCTGTACCTCACTGACAAGCCGTGGAGCGTCAGGAGCCCGTCTCTGCCCCTATATCCTGGCCCCTCAGGCATTCTCTCTGTTTCTTCTGCCCCTCCCGGACTGCAGCCCGAGTCTCCCCCTTCTACCTGTAATACAGCCTGCTCTTTATTTCTGCTACCCCCTCCCCTTCTGCCTCCGTCCAGTTCCGAGACTGTTCTCTACTCACTCTCAGCATGCTGACTGTCCCACCTGCCTGCACCCCCCTCTGCTCCCCTCCCAGCAGCGCTCGCTTACTGCTGTGTGTCTCTCTATCAGTGTGTCTGCCTTCATTGTGTTTGCCTGTGTGTCCCTCTGTGTTTGCCTCTATCAGTGTGTCCGCATTCATTGTGTCTGCTTGTGTTCCCATCTGTGTGTGCGTTTGTTTTTGTATATGTGTCTTCCTATATGGTTGTTTATATATGTTCGTGTTTGCGCGCAACTGTGCCACTGTGTGTCTGTCAGAGTGCGTATGTTTGTGTGCCAGTGTGGGTGTCTGTCTGTATGCCTGAGTGTGTTTATGCCACGTGCGCCAGTGCTGTCTCTGTATTTGTTTTTCAAGAGGTTGTGGGGGGCGATGCCATGTCCACCTGTACTGCCTCTGTGTTTGTGGGGTGGTGGGGGGGTCTATGCCACGTGCGCCAGTGCTGTCTGTATTTGTGAGGTGTCTGGGCACTGTCTCTGTATTTGTTTTTCGGGGGGGCAGTGACAAGCATTGGCATAGCCAATAGGTCTCGCCTTTGGGACCTTATAAGTGTTTAGTTATCCAGCACAATATCCTTGTTTAACTAATGTTTGGTGCGTGGTGTTTATATGAATATTTGGTAATGAGTGTTGCGAATGGATGTGTATGTGCGTGCGCACACGCGTGTTTGAATGCATGGCTGTGAGTGTGTATGTGTGCGTGGGTGTCCCGTTCACCCCCCTCCCTCCTAAAATTACCGGCAGATACTGATTATAACACAGTTAAAAAAGCATTGAAATGCTATGATGTAAAAATACAATAGTTTAAAAAAAGAATCCGACAATAAAACAAACAATATCATCCTTAAGCGTCTCTTAAAAACACAAAGCCACTCTACAATTTGTAAAATTTTAATTCCGTAGCAAAGGCACTAACAACTATAAAGTCTTGATACAATTTACAGAAAAAAATAAAAGTGTAATAAAGGCTGTCTTGAAACCTCATTGCAAGGGCATGTTCAGATACTAATGGTCTGTATTGCCACAGGGGAAATCACAATAAGCTTCGAATCGTAGTGGATCTAAATGTAAATAGTACGGCCCTTTCCCAGTGACCCAACACCAACTTAAAACAAGCATTGGCATAGCCAATGTGTCTCGCCTTTGAGTCCTTATAAGTGTTTAGCTAGAGTTATTGGCTTAGCCACCGTGCTTAAACTATGTTGTAGAGCAGTGTGGCTGCTGGCAATTATGTCAGCCTGTTTTAAAACAAGAGAGAGAAAGAGTAAGAAATTGTGTGTGTGTTGTTGATATCAAGATGGAAGTTGAGGTTACTGAAGTAAGGAACAGCGAGAAATAGTGAAAATTAAAGAGGGGGAATAGATAGTGTGTGTTATATTGAGAGTGAATGTAGGAGATATTAATTGAAATAGGGGATGAGTGTGTGGGTAAATGTGAGAGATGGAAAGAGAGAAGGTAGAGTAGAGACAGAGAAAAAAAGAGTAGTATACCGGAAAAGCAAAAGAGTAGGTGGGAATGCTGAGAGGCTTATAGGAAAGAGACAAACAGAAGAGAGAAAGTGGAGGAAGAAAAAGGGTGATAGAGGAAGTACGAAAGGGATAGAAATGAATATTAAGGATATTGTGAATTGTAGGAAAATATATGAAAATAAGGGAGAAAAGAAAAGTAGTGGAGGGGAGAATGTGAAAAGTTGTTGTGAAATAAATTGCGAAAGTATTGTTTTGAAAGAAATAAAGAGAATGTTTGAGATCTAAAAGTGTAGGTAATGTCAGAAATAAAAAGCTGAAATACAAGAGAAGAAAGATGGTAGTTATGAAAGAGTGAAAGTTAAGTGAGGTGAATGTAGGAGCTTAGCGGATGTGCACGAATAAAAATACCTTTGCCTAAGCTTGCTTTGGCCATAAAGGAAAACCGCACACACGATGTATGAGGAGTCAAAAAATTAGTTTAGTTATAAGCAGAGTAAGTCACACACCTGTCATTAAAAAACAAAGCTTGCTCCCTAAAACAAAAAGCCTTTAGTCTTGGGTGTTTCTGGAAGTTTTATATAATGTGAACTCAAGCCAAAGGAATCAGCACACTTGACATGAGTACCAGTTACATTACAAACGGACACATTCATTCTTAGGCATGGGGATAGTATGTGATTTGCCCAAAAGCAGAAGATGTGGCATCTCCCGCCAAAAGTTAAACCCGGTTGCCCAGCGTAAATTCTATCGGCTCTAGGCGTAATGCCATGTTAATGCGTCGAAAAGACAGGAAGGCTTGGACAGTGTCAGTGGCATGGTAAGTTTTGCTTAGTGTGCATATGACTGCTACTGTAAAAATAAATCCATCAAGTAAATGATATGTAAGCACATTATTAATAATTATTGTTTTGTGAGAAAGTGAATGATATTTTGATTAATTGCCAGAAGGCATTGGGCCAGGTGTTAAGTATGTGCAGATTTGCTTCAGTCTTATGCAACCTCCCACTGCATGGAAGGCACAGACATATCCATTTATTACTAATTACTCGAATGTTAGACTTCCAAGTATTGGAAGAACATCTATAGCCCACAGAAGCAGACTGTGCAGCGCTTTGCAGCGTACGTGAGCAAGCACATTCCATGCCTTTTGCAGCCTTGAAAGGTGGGAGGAATTAATTTGAATAATGGACATAGTTTGTTGCCCTTTCTATATACAGGCACCTACTACATTTACTTTTTAAAGAAACTTGTCTTTATATTGTGCATTTGCTTGACTTTGTAGTGCTGCGAATTAGAGAGGCATTAGTGAAGTGAGGTAACTGGTGAGTGCCACGGGAGAGAGGAGTCTGTGTACTGTATTGTGGACAGTTAGTAGAGGTGTGATCATGGAGTGATCAGCCAAGGGCTGTGGAAAGTGCACATTTATGCTAGTTTTTAATCCAGTCATATATATATATATACATATATATATGACTAAAACATTAGGAATACTGAAATGTGAGGAGGTTCATGCTCCAGGGCGGGGCAAACTCAAGACGCAGAAGGAAATCCCACCCAGCTAAAGAATAAGAAAGAAGCAAATGAAAGTGACAATGTAGCCAACCAATGGTAAGCCATGGGCAGGCACTAAGCCCACTGTAAGATAACAATATGTCTCACAACAGTTGCATTAAAAAGAAAAATCTGTTTTACTATTTAAAAACATGTTGTAACAGGAGATACGGATCCTAAAAAAGCACAGGCCTAGGGTACAGAGCCCCGGCTGCCCTCTCTTTGTGACAGCCCTAAGTGTGAAGTGTACAAGGCATTGCACGGAAGCCTTAAAACTGAAAGAGGCCCTAGACCTCCCTGCTCACTGAAGAAGACTTCACTGTAAGAAAGAGGTCAGGGCAAGAGCATTGTGGCACCTTAAATTTGTCAACATCTATATAGTTTCCTGACTTCTGCCTGATTTGGGCATCACTTCCTGGCATGGAGGAAGACTTCGCATGTGCTTGCACTACACATACACTCCAGAGTAGCCAGGCCAGTCGGTAAGTGTTCAATTACCAGCGAGTGAAGGCATCTGCAGAGAGCGTCCTATGTTTCAGCATGGAGAAAGTGAGCGCCTGCACTCAGCCTGAGTCATCCGGCCGATTATAATAACCTTGCCATAACTTGCATGATGTAGTAAAGACTTTCTAAATACATTCACCCTCTCTCCTGTGATTGTCGATCTGCAGTCACTACACTTCTCATTGAACAGAGCTCCCAACAGTCGCGGCTCCTGGAGGGAGTGCTGCGGGGCGGTGGGGTGTGGCGGGGGAGGGGCAGGGTGGGGGGTAGTAAACTCCGGCATGCGGCAAACGGAGGTAAGTACATAAATACATTTAAAAAATGAATTACATTGCGCGTGCCGCATCGCCTTCAGGAGCCGCGACTGGCTCCCAAGTGTCCCAGGTCCATTCATGAGCAGCTCACCTAGTACAAAAATAACACGTTTTGAGAATAAGAACTGCAGACATAAATCAACACTAGCAGTGGCACCAGCATGAAATGAATAGCTGTGATTGAAAAACACTCCAGTTAAGGCGACTCTTGTGCTGCAATATATTTCGGAAACTGTAAAAATTTGTATTCACGGTATGAGTGAAAGTAATTACCTTGGGAGTAAATGCGACGCCTTCACGAATCACCAAAGGGAGTGTAGGTGCCTGAACGCCGAAACCACATTAGGTTTTCAAGTAGAACATTCACGTGATCGGACGCAGGAGGTGTAATAGAAGTGGTAAACAGACCCAAACACAAAAAAGACAAACGACATGGAGTTAAAAAGCACTGCACTGCACTGAACGAAGAAGATCATCTGCGTGGAAGGGTCAGGGCAGTAATCAAGGACAGAGGAAACTAGGTGTGAAGCCTGTCTAGGCACCTAATGCCACAACCAATAAAGAACAGAGCTGCCGACTTTGGGACTGATGAACCGGGTTTGAATTTCGGCATCGGCTTTCCCTGCGTCTATAAAAAAAAATGCTGCTGGCGCTGCTGCTCCTACGGCTTGGGCTGCACTGCTTGGGCAGTGATAATGGGGCGTGGGCGGGGTTTCACATTTTCGTGTATTTGAAAAACAAGTCCTAAACAAGGCAGGCCAACAAAACAACGAGGATCACTTACAAGCCCCATGCAGCTGGGAGCAGCGAGGTGGGAGGGAAGCAAGCTGTGAAAAGGCTGCAATACACATGCAGGATAAGGGAGGAGGGGCCATCACACGCTGTACAGTGTGATGGCCAAACCGAATGTTTTCTGAGTGAAATCGCTGGAAAGAGAGGGAAGCAGTTAAAGGAGGGACATTTACAGAAATGCACCAATAAGAAGCCAGCATTTCTAAATGCCACAGACAGGAACCAATGGCAATTGGTGGGTTTGTCAAACCCCACCGAACAGATATAACAGGTCGATCGAAGCTCGACCTAAAAAGGCTCAACCCCACTGAAGAGATATAACAGGTCGATCAAGCTCGACCTAAACAGGCTCAATACAGACCAACTTTGTATGATAACATATTGTATCGCTGTCGATGTACACAGCTGACTTTCATCTCTGTGTAAATGCATATTTTCTAAAAATGCTGTTTTGACCTATTGCTTGTCATTCTTAGAAACTGAAGAGGGATTTTCAAATGGGGAAAAATGGCTCAACTTCTGAAAATTCTCTTTGACATATGATAGCCATGGGATTTTCAATCCTTTGTCACAGGTTAAACAATTGTTAATGATTGGTTGAGGGTGGCTTTGGTATTTAACCAAATAGATAACCATAACACAGAAAAACACTGTGCCTCGGCACTCCTAATGTCCTTATTTTAGTCTTCAGCCAGTAAGCAATAATCCTCAAAATAACCATGAAGCTGCTCACAAAAAATATATATCAATCTTAATAAATTGTTACAAGAATTTTTTTGGATCATTACAAGAAAGTTTTAATTGTCCAACGTCAATGCTCCACTTTGTAATCAACAATCATATTTCAATGATTATGTATGTCAGTCCAGCATAGTAACACAAATAATATTTGAACAGATGAAAATCATGTTCTTGATGTTTCCTCGGTGTCAAAGGATGATGGCAGCTGACACGTGTTTCGGAACAGCATATCAAATTTATAATAAAAGAGTTAAAAGAATCCTGTTGTAAAAGTAGTTGTCACGCCTAATGCGGGAAAGACGTGTCTATGTTCAGACAACAGTCGATACTTTTCTTTGCGGGACCGGACTGGACGGAGAAACATACGGTGGGATCGCCAAGGACTAGGGGCATATCACAGCCCTTCTGCACTTTACTTTTAAACAGTGCGAGATTTAAGGTGCCGTCCAAATAAGTTTGTTGTCTGAACATAGACACGTCTTTCCCGCGTTAGGCGTGACAACTACTTTACAACAGGATTCTTTGAACTCTTTTATTATAAATTTGATATGCTGTTCCTTATGTAGAATAGCGGGAGAGCTTAAGAACTGAAGCCTTAAAGAAGTTACAGTAAGTAACGAAACACGTGTCGGCTGCCATCATCCTTTGACACCGAGGAAACATCAAGAACATGATTTTCATCTGTTCAAATATTATTTGATTACAAAGTGGAGCATTGACGTTGGACAATTAACTTTCTTGTAATGATCTCAAAAAAATTCTTGTAACAATTTATTAAGATTGATATATATTTTTTGTGAGCAGCTTCATGGTTATTTTGAGGACTATTGCTTACTGGCTGAAGACTAAAATAAGGACATTAGGAGTGCCGAGGCACAGTGTTTTTCTGCATTAAGAACACGGAAGTTCAGACGAATTACCGTGTAGTGACATCTTTGGTAGTGGGATGTCTTTGTGACCTTGAGAGGCACCAATACTGGGAATCTGTTATTTGTTGAAATATAGACTCTGGTTTTTTATAGGATTGATGTGCTGCTGTTGATGCCACCACTGCCTTCTTGTCTTGTTTGTATAAAGATAACCATAACACTAAGGGGTAAAGTGTAATACTGTCCTCGAAATATTCGAGGCCCAGCTCCTTGTGGCACAGATAGTAAGAGCTGCAATGCGATAAGGAGAGAAGATGCTGACAGAAACGATTTTATTCCATTTAAAGGGAGGAGGAACTAGTGTAACCCCAATACCCTAGCTCCATGGGTAGCAATTGGTACACATTGTAACATATACATTTCTAACATTGATATTATTGGTTTACCGCCTAATAATGACGATAAATTGAAAAAGTGCCCATTGCGTGGTTACATTTTAGGCCTCATACGCAGAAATTGGTACTCCCCACAAAGAGAAAGAACCAAAAGTTACCCCTAAATATAGAAAATTAGAAACCCTTTCTAATCTGTTGTTGTTTAAGGTAAAAGTATGCAAGTTAGAGCTTTTGGGCCCACAGGGCATTATCTGCTATTTGATGAAATTGGTGTCCAGATCTAAAATCGACATAAACTGGGTAAAAATTGCCTGCAAATTCCTCAGCCCTCTGAGTGTGGGCTAGTAGGACCACAGCAGCTGCATACAATAAAACAGGCAGGGATTTACTGTTCACCATTGGAACATCAATGCAACTGTCAGATTCCTCCCCATTAGGCCCAAATCTTACCATGGCAGTAAGATTATGATGCAAATCAATTACAAACTTTGTCATTGCTTGATTGAGGCTCAAGTAAGGTAAAAGAAGCCATAGCTTAGACCGCTTTGCCTAGTCAAAAGTCTCGGATAGGTCCATAAAGGCTAGGCGCAGTGAGCCGTGCAATGGCGTATTTGCCTAGTAACAGGTTGGGGTTTAAGCATTGCTCCACTGTGCATAGCCTTTCTCTAAAGACATACTGGCAGGGACTGAGCATATTGTTTTCATTAGCCCATTCCCAAATCCTGGTAAAGACGATCCTACCAGTAATTTTAACTGATGAATAGATGAGAACAATTGATTTGTAGCACTGCGGTTTCATTCTGGTACCCTTCATAAAGATGGGAACAATAGTAAATACCAATCAAGACGAGGGTAAACTAATAGTACAGAAATTGATTAAGAGACACACAATTCTTAAGTACATTTAAAGAGATCTGTGGGTACCTCATCAAGACTGGGAGCCTTCCCAGAGGAATTCTGACGAATGGCTAAAAGGACCTCATCGTGATTAAAGTTAATTGAAGGGCTGATGGCTGGGCTATAAGAAGTACCTAAGGCATAAAAAAGAGTCACCTGTGTGTCTATAAATAGCCTTAAACTGTGGAACCCAAAGAGCGCCTGTAATATAAATACTCTATGGGGTTAGGACAGATAAGCTCTGGATTGCACTTTTGAGAGGCCACAATTAAAATTTCCAAATTGGTATTTTTATCCAATGGTTTCCTTCTTTTATGGTCAACTTGTAATATGCTTGACAAGCTATGACCTCCTCTGTATTTTTCCGGGCATTTAGATAAAGCATTGTGCAACTGTCTGCTTGCAAGAGAGCAAGACGCAGCAAACCAATGAGGTGAAGGTGCTGCACCAGATTCCAGAGGTTTGAGAAGAGACCTGTTAGTACAATAGCACAGATGAATAAGAGTCTTTTATTTAAACGGGACATGATGTGTCTGATAAGCATTTAAAATTCCAAGCTAACTTTAATCCATTATGCTAAGTAGAAGAATGGTGAAAAGGCATAGCTGCTTTATAGACAGCAGCTTGAGGGGACAAATAAAACAGACAAGGGATTAAGATATCTGTACTTAGCATCTAGGGTGTCGTGGTTTACTTGATGTTTCTAAAGGTCTCTAGAGACAAAAATATAATCAATAGTTAAGGCACAGCAAGACCAAAAAAGTTGGCATTGTAACTGTTTGGCACAAAATGATCTTGTTTACATTAATTAAGTCACAAGACAATATATAGTTGCCTAATTCAACTCCCTTTGGTCCGAATGCTCCAAAGAATCTGCAACAGATGGATAATTATTAAACATGCAAGTGTCAATGGTCCTAATGGTCAGTTTGGCATTAAAGAAGCTGCAAATTATCAGACTAAGCTTACTGTGTAGGGTTTGCTACAAATCGGTAGATCTTCCTTAGTGGAAAACAGCATTTGTAAATTGAGATTGGTGGTACTAACAAAATCGTTGTTAAAAAAATGAAGTATATAAAAATGGATATTGTTCATACCATGTACAGAAAAAAGCTGAAAGTCCCTGCGCTTAATCTCCTTGGATGAGATTCTGGCATTTAGGGTATGCTTGAACCAAGTTGAGAGCCCGCCCTTTGGTTAACTGGTGGGAACTCTCAGGGATGAGTAACATATGAGGCCATCACAGAACATAGGGATGGTGACCCCAGGTTCCTGTAGTATGATTATGTCATGTGGATTAACCAAGGAAATCCATTCCGACTGATGTAATTTTGAATGAATCCCCTGCAATATTCCAACTAAAAAGGTTAATAGAATTATGATTTAGATTTCAAGCACAAACAGGCACCGATTCTGTAGACTGGGCAGAGCAGAAGAAACATGTTAAGAAAGACTGGGCTATGTATTGGCTCTAGTCAGTCCACCTCATCCAAGTGCTGAAGGGCCAATATCATGACCAGAGACAGAAGCGCTACAACAATGGTTAAACATAAGGTTGCCATTTGTCAGTGGGGATGACAGATTAAACTAACTTTGTGTTTTATAGAACAAATCTAAGGGTAGTACAGCATTGCAACTATGCTTGACTGTAGGAGATTGGACAGAAAATAACAAATTACAGAAATAAATGGGGTCTCTGAAATAAAATATTTTGCAACCATTGACACAGACTTTCAGGATGGACCCACATAGGGACCCTTCTTGAAGAAATAATTTGAATGCTGTTACAAATGTTGAAACCCTTCTGCACAGGCAACAGATGTCATTCTTTGTTAATTAATTGTTCATCATCTTCATGACTATTAGGATTAGGTATTGGAACGTTAGCCATGATCAAAACATACAGACATGCTGTGGGAGGCAATTAAGTGCACCAGGCAAACAAACAGATTTGGTTAAGATAGATACAGGTTCCTGAGGCAAGGTAGAAGTATGCCTACAGGAACTCAGAGCAGAACTGCACTCAGAGACTTTGACTCCAATGCAAATATCTACTGGCTGACAAGGAGTAATCATGATAGATGTATTGTCTTATGATAAGGTCTTCTGGCAAAGGGAGTTTTGTGACGGACAGGGCAGTGTCTTGGCTGGAGCGCAAGGCGAACTTCAGAAGGTGCAGATGATGGGAATACCAAATCTCTGCCTTCCACCACTGAGCTCAACCTGAGATTAATATGCTCTGATTGGTCTACAACTGGCTGCAGAAGGTCTTTCATGAGGGCTTTCACTTCAACAAAAAATTGGTCCAATAGTGCCGGCACATCAATTTTAGATGGAATCAGGGTCTCCGTTGTTTCCAAGCATGTATCTAACTTTTCTGAGCCTAGACCCAAAGAATGCACAACCCTGTTTCTGCTTAACCACTGGCTCAATAGAGGGGGCAATAGACCCTAGGTCCCGCCAGATTTCGCAGAGTTAATGTTATCAATGTTTGGGAAACTAGTGCATTCAGCTGGTGTGTGAGAAATGGGGTGGTTGGTTTACTGGGGTGTGAGCCCTGGTCAAGCAACAGCCACAGTCCCTTGCAAGGTGAACAACAAAAAGTCATTAAATTAACCTGTGCTTAACCCTGGGTAGCTTGTTACAAAAAGCAGTCATGCTTAACTTGGAGTCAATGTATAACATATTCATGCATCACACAATCATTAATAAAGTGACAATACAACTAAGGGTGGGCGGAATTTGCGTAGTCGCGTTACGCAAATCTCCGCGAAATTGCTAAAAATTTTCGCGAGCACGCGGAGATTCCGCGAAATCGCGGAATTGCTGGTCTTGTCCGTTCGCGATGTGTTTTTGCGTGCTCGCGGGGAAATATATCGCTAACTTGCCCATGCTGTCGCTAACGGGCGCGGCCATCTTGTTTTTACTTGTCCCGCCCGCTCGCGATGGTATTTCCTGTTCCGGGTCGCGTATTGCATGCTCCCGCCCGCTCGCGATGCTTATTTCCAGTTCCAGGTCGCGTATTGCATGCTCCCGCCCGTTCGCGATAAGGGTTTCCTGTTCGGGAACGCGCATTACGTGTTCGCGATGCTTTTTGCGTGCTCGGGGGGGAAATATCACGCAAACTTGCCCATGCGGTCGCAATGGGCGCGGCCATCTTGTTTTTCAGTCTATTGCTATGGTTCTGGGCCTGCTTTTCAATCCTCCCTCTATCTTTTCAATCCTTTGTTTCTGTAAACTTTTTTTGGGTCTTTTTTATTTATTATCTAGCTCTCTATTTTCCTGATTCTATATTTTGAGTTTTTTTCTACTTTTTGTGTGTTTTTAACTACTTTTTCACACTTTTTCTATTACCTGCTTTTTCATTTCTTTTACTTACTTTTTTGTAATTCCTACCTTTTCTTTTCCGTCCCCCGCCTACCCAGAACCATGGCAAAGGGCCACAGGGCTCGAAGTCGGAGCCAGAGCCGCGACCGCCTTCCTTGCGGAAGGCGGCGCCAAAGAGAGGTGCAGGCACGGGCCTTATTTAATGAGTCGGAGGTGGCCGCTCTGGTTTTTTTTGTTCAGCGCCACCTCCCCTTAACCCTGGCAGCAGGCGGCAGGCCTGGGTCCGGGTACGGGCTCCGGGAGCGTCGGCAGCGGTGGGGCAAGGTGCGTCGGGCAGTGTTTCGCTGCTCTGGTGTCCGGTGCACCAATAATCAGCTGACGCACCGGTGGTCCGATATTCTGGACCGGGAGCAGGACCTGCTAGACCTGCTAGGAGTGGAGGTCCCGGGGCTTGGTGAGTAGCTATTTAATATTACTACTTTGTGTTCTGCTCTGTGTTATATATTGCGAATATATTTTTTTTCCGACCAGCAAGAATGCTGCTGCTTACATTGCAGGTAAATTACGTTTACAAATCTGTGATTGTTATGACACAGGCGCTCGGCGCTACTAATCTTACTTGTTTGCAACTTTGCGCTCGCTTGGCCTGATGATTATGTAAGAGTTTACTTTAGAGAACTTAAGTGATGTAATGCTAGAGAGAGTAGTCCTTCCTTTGTCCTCCTGCCACTAAGAAGGGATAGTGGTGGATTGATAGGTTTAGTTACTTATTAGTTGGTAATTTGTAAGTGGTGTGCGTGACGCATCCTCTGTCATGTCACGTGCTGCTGAGTACTGCTTACCCCAGTCCTTCGCAGAACCTTTTGTAGTTTGTTTTCTGAGTGTTAATAGGCTTATATCATCACTAGCAGAACATCAGCAGCAACCAGCCAACAATTTGGTGTATGCAAAAATGTATGCATGTGTCCTCCATCTATGCATTTTTGAGGACTAAAATAAATGGAAATGCAGACTTACTGAACAATTGGCCCGTCTGGATTGGAATAGGTGGGCTAGGTCAGGTGGTAGTTAGGCTTGCTAGACGGTCCGTGAATCTCGCAATACTACCAGTCGATCAGATAGGTCAATTTTATTGCAATTGTTGTTACCAAAAAGTTTTTGGTGCGTATTTTAAAATATTTTATTTATTTCACACCAAACTTTAATTTTTGTCTCTTTCTTTATGAAATCTTACATGATCAGCAGCACCCAGGGGCAAGAAGACGGGGTCGCAGACGGTGGGCGACGAACATCAACAAGATGCCTCCCAGGCACAGGACCGCTCCTCTATCGAGGGCTCTGCTGCTGGCCCCAGTAAGTCCTCCAGTGGTTAATATTATTAATTAGATTTCCCAAACTTTTCCTGCACCTTATTTTTTCCGAACTATTATTTAGGTATCCTCCTAATTTGAATTTTGACAAAATCTTCTTTGCTCTATACTATCTGTTTCTAAATTCTTGTTATCCCTGCCTCTAACTGCGTCTGCTATGACTCTCTGTACTACTACTATTAGTCTGTCTGTCTGTAGCTAAGCTTGCCCAGTTTCCCACTCTTTATTTAAAATATTTTAAATAAAACTCATATTCACCAATAGCTATAGCCATTGAGTCCAGTCCTTTGGGTTGTCCTCTTCTAGTACTTCTAGTCTTCTTATTCTTGATGCTTTTCGACAATTCCTACCAAGAAAATGCCCAACCACATTTTAGAATTTTAGATAGGATAGGACATACTACTACTGTTGTAGGGATTCTGCACATACAGAACTTTGCACAAGAAAATAGGACGTTGGTGATGGGAGGTTGGACCTTCCTCACACCTCAATCACAAGCCACCACAATCCCCTGACCAACTAGTTATAGTGTCTCATTACTCCGAAACGCCCCCCCCCCCAAAATACCCAATGAGTAGACAACCCAGACAACATAACACTCCCAACCTCTGTCGCGGAAGCAATGCACACCCTTTTGCTCACTCTCTCTTGTAAGTCCACACCAAATACCACCGAGTCTATGTAAGTTCAAAAGGTTTATTTTTATTTCCAACTGACAAGCTCTGTACGTTGTATAATGCAGCAGCAACAGCAAAATGCATAAGATTAAAACAATAAACATTGTTACACTTAGTTAGACTTACAAGCTACTTACAACTACAAGTCCATAGAAGCCAAAAGGCGAGATCATGATACCTGAACAGTGGTGGAAGAACCACCCTCCCCTTGGTAGGAATCTAGTTTATATAAAATTATAAATGGAGATGTGAGAATTCTGGGAGCCCTCACCTTAGAAGAACCTAGTACTGGTTACATCATAAGGTCTGCAAAGCTCTGGTTCTTCGTATAAGGGAATCTTCCATCTGTAATGAGAAAAATGGTGCGCGTTAGTATAGTGCAAGCATTTCTCAGTCGTGCCAAAAAGTGCAGTTTTTTTATGGATAAGCAATATGGACTAGCACCAGAACTCCATAACAAAGTCGGTTGTTTTTCGACCTTGTACGCAGCGCTCAGACAGTAGCAGTATGAGCTCATGTGGGCTCAAAGGTGTCTTTCACAACAAGCTGCGAGGTAACTTGCGCAAAAATAAAAGACAGAGCTAAAATGGTTGCATGGCTCGGGGTAACTTAGCAAAGACTAGAATGACCCTAGGGACCATATAACACTACCAGTGTCTACTCTACTACCTGATTTATACTAGTGATGTATGTTGTATATGTATTATGTATGTATTAACTTTTTTTCATTCTTGCTAGTCAAAAATAGGGGGAGGTGTATATGGCATCTGAAAAATGTGTAATGTTTTTCTAGGCGTACTACTGACCACCAGTACCGGGGCCAGCGGCGAAGGAGACGCGGCCGCTGAGGGTGCAGGCGATGCGGCAGTTGGAGGAGCTGCAGGGGGTGAGCCAGCAGCAGTGGCGGGCGGTGGTAAGTTATATTCCTAATCCTTACTTATTGACATTACACTCGCTGCAAAGGTGTAATGTGTACTGTACTATTGAGACTTAAGTAAGAAGTTGTTGTGAACGGTTGAAGAAGACACCCTTTACTTAGCATTAGCAATAGCATTAGCGACGGGAGTGTACTCAGAGTAACCAATGGCCTCTTCTATCGGACTTCAACTCAGCTGTGAAATTTTTATGGAGAAGACAAAGTCTGATCAGATGACCTTGATGGATGGGTTGAACGAAAAGGGAAAGAAGGGTGGAAGGAGGAAGGACGGGCGAGATTTTATATTTATGACTGGCAGAGAAGGATACGTGGGATGCATGCATAGGTGTGTGATATGAATCAGATGCATGGGTGGTGGAATGCCTGAAACTACCACAAATGTTCGAGGCTGAGGTAGTGGGAGGATAGATACATACCACAAATGTTACGTACTGTGCTTGCTAGTGCTACTGTGCCACTATGTGTAGAATGAATTTGTCTGACTGCTTTGCTAAGAGTATATTTTACAATAGTCTTGTTTTTTCTTCTTGATATAGCGAGTGCGACTCCTTCCAAAGGGAAAGTGGACAGGAAGGAGTTGGCGGCCAAGGCCCGGCGCCGGAAGCTGGAGGCCATACAGGCCGAATACCAGCGGCTGGTTCTTCTGGAGGAGGAGGAGGAGGTGGCGGCGGCAGCAGCTGCAGCCTCCTCCAATGCCCCGGGCCCCAGACACCCCCCTAAAATGTTACGGCGCCACTGCCTGTCAGCCGCCCGCCGCCACACAGCAAGAAGCACTGCTGCCCCCCCCTGTGGATGCAACTGCCGCGCGATGAAGCACCGCGTGGCCCGCCTAGAGGAGCGCATCCATGTCCTGGAGAGGCGAGCCCGCTGAGACCCCATTTATTTATTGCCCCTTTTTTATAGCTTCTTTTGGTGGGTGGGAATCGGGCGTTGGGTTGTGGACTTTTGGACATTTGTTGGACTTTTTCGTTCCGGGACATGAACATTGGTTGGGGTTAGGGAGAGGGGTGGGTCAGGTGTTGTGGGATTTGTTTTACATAGTTTATTTTTGTTAGGGTATTAAATTACATATTTAGACTTTATACGATGTGGTTAATGTTTTGTTGGTGGGGTTACTGTTTTACGTCACACGGTTTCCTTGCTGGTGCAGTGCCACAGCCAGTGTTTGATTTAAATAATTGGCTGAGTTACTAAGACACAGACAGATGCGGTACCCCTCACTGAGGGACTTGTCCTACTAGTACTGTCAGTCTCTCCTCCTAATCTATGCATTCTGCAACTGGACTCAAAGGGGTGTGTGAAATAGAATTAGTGAAAAAAATTCTGTTATTAATTATGCCTCCCCAAACTTCTTCTCTTACCTGTGCTTGATGTTTAACTTGGGCACGGCGATGGCTGCATGGTGATGATGGTTTTCTTTCCCAACATGCCATGGTTGTGGTGGTAGTAGTAGTAGACCCTGGCAGTTTCACTTGCAAATAAAAGAAAATGAGACAGTCAGTCGCCTGAGAGAGACTGTGGGAGGAGTAGTAGAACGAAGTACAGTACGGAACTTACTGCCAAACAATAATATGCCAAAATACAAGGAAACATAATGGTTGCGGGGATAGCCTAGTACATAGAGTTAGAAACTATAGCTGTGTCGAGTCACTCGACTAGGCCTACAGTACACCGTGACTCGACACAAGCGTAACCGTTAGTGCTGTTTCGGAGGATGACAACAAATCCAATCTATGCCGGCAATTAATGTTGATGGATTAGGCTCCTTTGGTAAAAAATAAATAAATACAAATCGTAAATATACTGCTCATAGGAGGGTGGGCAAGCAGAAGATCCGCGCCCTGCCTTGAAAATGCATTTATGTTGCTTTAGCCACATCCGCCCCAGCAAGCGTGTGATAAATTATTGGTGTACATTTAATTTAGTCACACCTCAATAAGTCACACAGCCCGGGGAAGAGGGTTAGGGTTTGATGAATGGTTGGGAAGGGGGTTTTGGGAAAGGTTTGACAAAGAAAAACAGTACGCATGGACAACAACAAAACACAATCTTGGCAGACAACCATATCCATAAATCAGTTAAGGGAAAAAAGGAAATGCATGCATGATGATGATAACTTGATGGTTAATGATAGTACTTACTAACTACTACTACTAGACAATTAGACAGTACAGGGCAGCAGTATATTATGCAATTTGCCTTGCCTGTCTGCCCTCAGAGAGACCCGAATTACATTCAGTTTCTGTTGTGTTGTACCGGCCCGGGCTTAAAGATAGCAAAGAAAAGCCAAAAATTGCTGTAGGGATGAATTGAATTATAAGCAGAGAGCAAACATAACAACAACAACACACAGTAGTAATGATTGAAGACCAAAAATGAATCAAATTTAAAAGATGATGAAAGTTGATACTGTTACTGTATGTTATCCTGGTTAAAATGTGGAGTTGCATCTCTGCATTCGTCTTGGTCCTCCCTTCCATGGACGCTCCGGCCATCAATCTTGGGTGACGCCACTGCCTGCCTGATGTAGATTCATTGGTAAGGTAAGTGAGAGTAGTTTTTCCCAGTGTAGCACAGGGTAAGGGCCGGCCTGTAATTGCAGATGGGAAAACAAAAGGGATATTGAAAAATCAAGTAGAAAAAAATGCCTAAATTACGGTGGAGTGCAACAAGAACAATTTCAGAGGCGGCATGGATTTGGATACATCATGTCTACTCTAGTCTGTTTCCAGCATTAACCTCCAACAACAACAGGACAGAGCAGGCCCACGGCACCCGTGACACATCCTCCATTTAGCGTACATTTTTTGACAGAGGCAGACAAAGCAGATATACAGCAACATAGCATTTTACAAATTAAGTGACTAAATCAATGCCCCGCTGTCAGTCATACCACCAGACTAGACTCCACCACTACACAGACATGTAGGTCTGCAGTGGTTGTTGTTGACTTGGTTACCTTTTAATGCAGTCATGAAAAGCACTGAGTTATTCCATCAATCATCTGTGATCGTACTGAGTGACTGCGAAGAGATAATGTCACTGTGGTCATCATCATGGTGTGTTGTCCAACTCAGTGTGCAGTAGTGTACAGATTGAGTCCCCTTTCCATATTCAAAATGCAATGGATTGGCCTGCAGTAGAATTAGAAAATAGGTATTGAAAAACAAGAATGGAAACAAACATTGCATTGAGTTACTTTTAGTGTGTAGATTAGATAATAGTACACAATGAATTACCTTCATGCACTACAAACAACAACAACACAAATCACTCAGTCAGCGTCCAATGCATGTCATCATTCATTACCTGTTCCTTCTCATCTTCAGTTAATGGGCAGTCTGTATCGGCTCGGAAAGGAGGATAGCTATAGTAGTCATCATCATGTTCCACTTCTTTTGGAGAGACTCAACGAGGCAAGATTTTAGTTTTTCTTCGATTATGCTACAACCAATTATCATCTGGCTTGAGGGCAATAGATTTAGGTCGATTCAGGAGGAGCAGGACTCGGAGGAGTGGACTGAAATGCAGAGAGCTGAAACTCATAAAATGCAATAAAATACGAAGACGGTGGTGATGGATTTGTTGTGATTTGAAGTTTCGAAACAGAAACACAGACACACAAATAGAAGTAAATAAGGGAGAACCACAGTAAGAAGTGGAAGCCTAGTTGTCAGGGAAGTATAGCTCGTCCTCAAACTCTGGAGGTTCAACCAGAAGTAGGTAATCAGCATCCAACACGCTACTTCCGTCACCTGAGCCGCTGTCCTCATCTTCCGGAGTTGATTCATGTATTGTGTAATTCGGTGGTATAAATTGCTGATTCATTTTGATCATGGTTAACCTCTCAACGTTTTGGGGTGAGAGACTGGTCCTTTTCACTGTTACAATGGAACCAGCAGCACTGAAAACACGTTCAGAAGAGACACTTGCGACAGAGCAAGCCAGATAGTTTATCGCCAGCCTGCTGAGCACTGGCCATTGGCCCCTTTTGCCATACCAATACCGCAATGGGTTTTGATCAATGTAGACCTCTGTTGGGTCATCCAGGTAGGCCTGGACCATTCGGTCAATGTTCAGGGGTGCTAAACTTAGTGCGGCCTCTTTGTCTTTGCATCAGCACTGGACCTAGCAAGTCCTTGCTGTAAATACCAATCCTGTGCCGTTTGTACTGGGGCTGATGAGCCGGTTATTGCTGTTGTCGATAGTGTTGGTGACAGCTGTGAACCAAATGCACTGCCCACAGGCTCTGAAGTTGAACTTGACGCCGGATGCTCTGCTGCAGTACTTGACGTGGGTTTGAGGCCTTTAATTACCAGCCGTTCATTTTCCAATGTACTGGCTGCCTCAGCTATCCAAGTTTTGTACCGGGCAACATCCACTTCTGAAAAAGGGAGTAATGTCTTACTGTGCAGTGCCGATTTGTACCGTGGATCCAGAATTGTGGCACAAATGTAATGTTGTTGTGACACAATCTTATTTTGCACCCTTGCATTTTCACTTAAGCGACATGATAAGCTCGCCACCAACTCATATGCTTCTTTTTTCCCTCCACACCTTTGTACCCTTCACACACCCGCATCAGCTGTTGCTCTAGCATGTGCAATAATGGGATAGCTTGGCCCATAGTACAGTCCTCCTTGCTGACTTCACGTGTGAAGACCTCGAAAGGAAGAAGCATCTCTGTAAGAGATTTAACTAGGCACCATTGGTCCATCTGAAGGGTCATGCCTTTCACAGTAGCATCCTCCCTTTGCATGACATATTCATTGATTGGTCTGTACTGCTCAAACAGACGGTCAAGCATGTAATACGTTGAGTTCCAACGTGTTGCCACCTCCTGGATGAGTGCTTTGACTGTCATTCTATAGTCACGTTGAATGATCCTCAGCTGCTTCCGGGCTTTAAAAGAATGGCTGAAATGCGTGCATATTCTGCGGCAGGTGGTCAGTAAGTTGCTGACTATGGGTTCTTTTTTCAGAAAGTCTTGAACTATAATGTTAATGCAGTGCGCCAAACACGGGACCCTGAAATACTCACCAAGCGTCATGGGCTTAAGTATATTACTGCCATTATCCGTGGCAACAAAACCAATGTCAAGCCCTCTGGGGCGCAGCCATTCAAAGACCTTGCTGTTAAACTCTTCCAAAAGGTTTTCAGCAGTATGAGATTTCTCCATGGCGAACATGGCTACAGTTGCATGTTTCCGAGAAGCATTAAAAATTGCAGCTGTGTCAACAGCACCTACTTCAGATAGCTTGTCTCTAACCCCCTCAAAAGAGACCCAGTGTGCAGTGATGCACATGTAATCAGTGGCTTGGCAACTGGTCCACATGTCTGTTGTCAGGTGGATTTTGTGAACAGCACTCTGCTGCAAAGCTTGTCCAACCAATTCCAGCACATCGTAATGTAGTGCTGGAACAGCAACTCGGGCGAAATAGGATCGGCTGGGAACCTTCCATTTAGGGCAGATGGCTGACACAAATTCAAGGAAACCCACCCCTTCCACAAATGAAAAAGGGAGAAGGTCCAGCGCTAACATTTTTGCCAGCTTCGCATTGTACAACCGTGCCGTTGGGTGGTTGCGTTGGTACTGCCCCTCCGACCTAAGCATGCTGTTAATGGTAGGCTGGAATATTTTCCTTTGTGGTGCACCTTTCTTCTTGAACCCAGCTAGGCTCAACAACGCTGCACTTTTGCTCATTGCAGTGCCCCGTTGCCTTTGTGTCTCATGTTGACTCTTACTAGAGTTGCTGAGGATGTGTGCGTTACCAGTACACTGCTGGGGGTAGGGCTAGAAATGTCTCCCTCTTGTTGACCTTCCACCGCGATCATATCTTCCCCTAATTCTTCAGCCCCAACAACAGCAATGGGTCCAGTTTTCCTTTTTTCTAAGTGAAGTAGGTGAGCCTCCCACTTGATAGTGTGGTGTTTTTTTAGATGACTTGTTTGTCCTCCGGTACCATAGTTTGTACCAAGCTTACCCCGCTTAACATGCTGCCGACAAATTGAGCATATAGCAATGTTCTCCTCCTTACTGCTAACCGAAAAGAAGTCCCAAACTGGGGAGGAGAACTTTCTGCCGCTGCTGAAGGTGCCACTTTCAATACCAGATGAAATGGAGGGTGTGCATGGAATTTGACTCTGTGCACTTACATTACCACCACCTACTGAGGTGGTGGTTGAGCTGGATGTAGGTCCCTGCCGGACCTTTGCAAAGGCAAATATGGAAGCTGGAGGTCGTGTTGGCATTACCTGTGTTGGTGGTATCCGTGCTACATCCCTCGCAGCGATTTGGGATAGTCTAATAATGTTGGTCTCCATCTCCGCAGGCCCAGGAGTGATGTTCGTGATGACTGGCTCTTCATCATCATCATCATCATTAACCCCCTCGTCTACATCTACCTCCATAACTGTAAGGCTTTCTGGAACCTCCTTTTCACTAGCCTTGTCTTGTGGCGTGCATCACTCTCAGGCTGAGCTGGTGGCTTCCAAGTGGCATCTAGATCATCAGAAGCGGGGCGTGAAGAAGAAGTTGATGGACTAACCCTCCTTTTCCTTGCTGGGGGTATGGAAGACAATGGATCTTCTGGAACAGTGGCTTGCTCCTCTTCATCTGCAAAAGCTCGATTTCCTGAACTGCCCCTACTTCAGGTGGAACAACTACTATTGTGGGCTGTGGTTCCGGCTGTGGTTCCGGCTGCGGCTGTGGTTGCGGCTGTGGTTGCGGCTGTGGTTGCGGTTCCGGCTGCGGCTCTGGCTGCGGCTGGGGTTGCGGCTGGGGTTGCCCACTTATCTGCTGAGTTTCCGCCTGCGTGTGCGTGGATTGGGTACTACTTTGCGATAATGACATTTCAACATCACTGGTCGTTAGTAGACTGACTACCTCTGCCACAGTCATGGGCTTAGGCCTAGGTTGCTGGGGTGGGCCCACTGATGCAGAGGTGCTGCTCCCAGCTTGGTCCCCGCTGGACACCGCTGCTGCAGGCGTAAGTTTTTTTTTACCAAAAAACACATCGGCCGGCACACCAGTCTTGGCAAGTGCCACTTCCTTCTTCTGTCCCTTCTTCTCACTGGCAACTTTCTTGGTACTGGAGGACCTGGTACCTTTCTTTGGGGCCATCTTCTTCAGATGTCAGCAGGACGCAGGTGCACAAGTTGCAGAGATGTCTGTGGTCACACGTGGACGTGACGCGCAGCAGGACTTCTGCCTGGCAGTACAACGGGTGATGATGACACCTCCTCCTCTGTCTTTTGTGCACCTAAAAGCAAAGAAGCCAGGAGAAGAACATCAGTGAAATGTTGCATTTGTTGTTGTGGTTCAATTACTAGCAGTACAAACAAACAAATAAAAGATATAAATTAGTGTAGCCATTTGTGAGACTGTCAACAAGGGCTTTCATGGTATACTGTGTACACTGTCAGGAAGGATAGGAAAGAAGAGGAACAACAACCAAAATACAAATGTAATAGAAGTAGACCCTGTTTGGCATTAAATTATTTGCTCAGTCATCACATCATTCAGGGAGCTGCAGCTGGCAAAGGGGATGGATGCAAGCAGTAAGCCAAAAGGAAAACCATGCAGGCCTAAATGGCAAAAGCAACACACTTAGTTAACTCCCACCAGAAATGGCCACCAGCCACATGGACACTCACAAATCACAAGCAACAAGCATGAGGCCTGGAAAACAATGTACTGAAAACAGGCCTACGATATCCAGTCAAAGGCTGCATGGTAAACCACACTGCTTTGCCTGTAATGCAATAAACTGCAAAAACGAAAATACACAGGGCTAAACAAGGCCTGCAACACACCACACACAACTAAGGCATGTATTTAACCAACCCAAAAAACTGAAATACACCCCAAAATCCACATTTTGCAATTCAATCCAATGCCATCCATGTACCCTAAATGATGTTTAAATTGAACAGAACACACAGAAACAGTTGTTTCATGCACCCCTGACTACCTCTGGGCCCACTGGATGAAAGGCCTGTTGGCAGACTAGGCTACAAGCTTGCAGGCCTATGGATAAAGCACACTGCCTGGCTTCAAAATGGCCGCCAGCCTCATGGCCAGGCCCACAACAACAAGAAACTAAAGACAGACAATGCAGGCCTATGGCAAAAAGCACACTGCCTGGCTTCAAAATGGCCATCAGCCTCATGGCCAGGCCCACAACAACAAGAAACTAAAGACAGACAATGCAGGCCTATGGCAAAAAGCACACTGCCTGGCTTCAAAATGGCCACCAGCCTCATGGCCAGGCCCACAACAACAAGAAACTAAAGACAGACAATGCAGGCCTATGGCAAAAAGCACACTGCCTGGCTTCAAAATGGCCACCAGCCTCATGGCCAGGCCCACAACAACAAGAAACTGAAGACAGACAATGCAGGCCTATGGCAAAAAGCACACTGCCTGGCTTCAAAATGGCCACCAGCCTCATGGCCAGGCCCACAACAACAAGAAACTAAAGACAGACAATGCAGGCCTATGGCAAAAAGCACACTGCCTGGCTTCAAAATGGCCACCAGCCTCATGGCCAGGCCCACAACAACAAGAAACTAAAGACAGAAAATGCAGGCCTATGGCAAAAGCACACTGCCTGGCTTCAAAATGACCACCAGCCTCATGGCCAGGCCCACAACAACAAGAAACTGAAGACAGACAATGCAGGCCTGATAGAGCGAAATGTATTTGTGAATTGTAGGGGTTCATCATAATCACTGATAGGCCGCACCCACATGTATTCAGACATATATTCGTTTATATCCATTGTATACTCATGTATGTTTAGTAAAGAATGAATAGTTCGCTGAGACAAAGTGAACCCAGTAGCATAATGGTGTTAGGATATTGATGTAATGTAATGCTTATTGAATTGTGTGAACATAATGCATAGAGAAATTAGTTCGTGGATGTAATGTAATTGCAGTAGTTTAAACGTGCACCATATTAAAGTTGCACATGTAATTCATTGTGTGCATAAAGAATCGTAATGAATATGCTTATAGGGAAAAGTAAGATGTGTGTTTAAAAGTTATATGTAAGGGCCTGACTACATATATGCTTAAGGAAGGCCTGGTATATTCTTATGTTAGCTTATAATGTAGGCCGAAAAGGGTTTCTCTTGGAAAGGCTCTCTGGGCATAAACGGTAGATTTAATTTGCACAGTAGACGGTTTCTGTGAAAGTATCTTTTGTTGCAGGTGCAAGGACACATGTCTCGTTAGTAAGACTAACTCTTTGTTTTCGAAAGCTAGAGAGAGGGAGGCATGGTACGGGGAGTGAAAAGGAATGTAGGGATGATACTTTCGGCGGAGAAGGTGCCTGGGACTCAAGGTCAACGCAACCGTCCAGGATGAAGTCACCGTTTCAGTGGAAAAGCACAAGAAAGAAGACCTGGCCAAGGAGGCGTGACAAGGGCGTGTACCATCGTATTGGGGTTTGTATTAGGGATAGTGCCCTGAGGGAGGAGGCCAGAGAAGCGGTAGGGGAGACCTGAGAGAAGGACAGAGCTGAGCTTAGGTATTATGTGATTGCACTTCTTAGGAAGTCTTCACAGCTGACACCTTTTATTCTTTCTTGCCTGGAAAAATCGTTATGCAGGGATGTCACTTAGCATTAGTGTAGGGACAGCAATTGATTTTAAGCTTGTTTAGTCCAATGAAGAGCAACTTAGAAATTGGAGCAATCATAGTCTGGTTGATCCTTCTAGAACTTTCTATTCTCCTTATCCTGAGTCGGATGAGATTCTTGCGTAGATTATTATTTGTATTAGTGCCCATTTATTTCTTTAACCTCGTGTTGAGGTGCTTGCACGTTCAGTTATTTTTGGCGATAATAAATTCTCAAACTTGAATTCGGAGTCAGTGGTCCTTTCAGACGAAATGAATGCTGATATATAACCTGATGAGATTCTCTCCTTTACACTATTCAACAGGTAAAAAGATCTTGGTGACCAGAAGGTTCTTATAGATAATTAGATAAGAATCGGCGTTATCAGTTGGTAGCAGAGTAGGATGGTTACCTTTGATGGTAAGGGGAGATCTAGAGCAAGATAGGAGATTAAGTTGCCCCATAGAGCCCGAGTGACGCAGATCCAGAGGACCGCGGGAAAAGGATGTCGGAGGTCGCGGAAAACTGACAGAGAGTGACGGTGCGGCGGAAGTAGCAGTTCGTAGTAGAGTGAGTATGAAAAGAGTGATGTTTGATAGATTGCGGTGTTATATTGTTGTGTGATGTCTTGCGGAGTTGGAACGAAAGTTGTGTGATTAAGAAACGGACCGTGAGCGCGCGCGGGACCGGGAGATTTATTGTGGTGTAGAATACACCCAGAGTTTCGAACGTTGACCAGAGTTGTGGGGGTCACGAGACGTCATTGACAGACCCACAGAAGATAGGGACACATGTGTGAGTATGTGAATAACCAACGCAGGTCGTAGGTTATTGTGTTCAAAACATCGAGTGATTGAATCCTATCGAGTGTGCTAAAGGCGATTGTCCGGTCGTTTCGCGGACAGACGATTGCCAGATTGAGGTCAACAAGCTCAAGAGGCTGATCGGTCTTTGGTAAGACTGACGGTCAGAGAGGTAATTGTTCGGTAGGACGGACATTATTTCAGAGTATGATTGGGACAGATGCGAGCGAGAACAAGTGAATTAGAAAGGAGGGGAACTGCTGCGAGCGGAGGAAAAGTGACGTCAGAACAGTGCCGCGCTGTGATAGGCCGGTTGGTGTGAACCGCGCTGGGATTGGAGGATTGGAATCAGGAAGTAAAAGCGGACATTTTGAGTGCAAATACAAAGTTGATTCATCATGAAATGTTTTAAAGCTTTAAGGGAACTTTGTAGAGGTGATAGACATGTGGTTGTTCGGGAGGGAGAGGAAGCTCCTCCCGAGGATACACCAGCACATTATATGGCAAAGAATGTAGGATTGCATACTATAATTTGGCTCGAGAATTGGCATAAAATGACAGAAACAGAAGGGGATTTGGCGTTCCCTCGATATGGTACTTTCAGGTTAGAGGTGCTGTACCAGCTAAAGAGTGTAATGGCTTCATTACGACCACTACCTAGACCGACACAGTTTGAGGCACTACATGCGTGGATAAGAGCAGCGTATGATAGAAAGAAGGAAAGGTGTCAAGAAAGGGTGAAGAAATCGGTCAGGGCATTCCAAGATGCAAGGTGGGATGCATTGGAGAAAAAGTGGAGAGCGGATACGATCGACGGAGATAAGTTGTACCCATTGTTAATACAAAATGGGAAGATAACAAGAGTCGATGAGGACGACAGTGATTTAGATGACAGTCTGTTGGATAGGATGTTGGCAGAGAGGCCACCACCATTTAACCCAGATTCAGAAGAGGGAAAGACAACCCCAGCAGTGGCAATAGTTGATGAGAGCCAGAACCAGACTAGCATGAGAGTAGTGGGAAGAATTTCCACAGGAACGGAGGGGCTATGGCGTCTATGATAACACAGCCTCCTGTGGGGAACACAAGATTACCGGACTCCTTGACAGTACCGGTTACCATTGGCCCTATAGTATCGATATATGACCCAGACCGAGTGAGAGAAGGGAGCTCCGTGCCGATGAGAAGGGAAGAAGGAAACAGCGAGAGTGGGAATGGGTTCGGAGTACGAGTGGTTCATTTCCCAAGACCAATAGACACAAGTACGCCATTACCGGCTACAGCAGACTCTTCCGTTAGGAGAGAAGAGGAGAGACCGGAAAGACCGAGGTCTTTACGGGAATCTAAGTCAGCTTTGAGGGAGTGGACACCAACAGTAACGAACCAAGAGGATAGGATGCAAAGAGATAGGGCACAAAATGTCTCGGAAGACAGACCAGGTTCCAGGAATATGGAAGGGAATAGGTCACAAGGACAGAATAGTGACTGTGATGAGCGGGACGGCTCAGGTTGTCGAGATGTACTGAGGAGTGCAGTACAGGCAAGGTTGCTAGACGTAGTGAGGCTGAAAGCAGAGGTAGACGAAATGATCAGTGGGGGTCTGCCTTTGGAAAGGATAGAAATTTATGGATCAGATGAGCTGCTGTTTGTAGCAAAAGATGTGACTCGAAAAGCTAGAATGGCACATGATAGATTGAAGGAATTGGCCAAAAGATATGAGGTGGACCTGAACAAAACTAAAGCGTTGCAGGGACCACATAGATTGCATTACAGTGATCAGGAGTTGGAGGAGAAAAGAATCACAGGATTAAAGACGCACACCAGAGACCTGATTATAGGAATGAGAATATGGATTTTGTTGGACAAATGGGAAGAAAGGTGGTCCAAAAAGAAACCAGTAAAGAGAGCAGAAGGGGAAACGCCGCCGCCAGGAGGGGGCGACGGGTGTTGGAAATTTTCCTTTACGGGAAGTACAGAATGGAGGGTACATGCATGTACCGTGGAATAGAGGTGATTTGGCTGCATTTACAAATGATTTTCCTCGGCTGAGGGAAAAACCGGTGGAGTGGTACAAGCAGGTTGAGCGGTTTGTGAAAATTTCAAAAGTATTGTGGATTGATTTGAACACCTTGTTTGACATAGTGGTACCGGGAGATTTGTGGACAGCATGTAAAGTCGCTATTGAGTGGCCGACTTGGAACCGAGAAGAGAGGCGGTTACAAATGGTCCATCACCTGATGTCATGAAAAAGTATGAGCAGGTGATTACATGGTTGAAGTCGAAGATTTCACCTCAGGATATAGATTGGGTTAAGATAGATCGGACTGTACAGGAACCCAAGGAAACGGTGCATGAGTATTACGAAAGACTTCTGCAAGTTTTTAAACAGTATAGTGGGTTAGATGTTTTGGACCCTAAGGATATGGGACAGTTTGTCTCAAAGTTTGTAACGGGTCTGAGAGGGAAACCAGCCTCATGATACAGCACCATTTGATCTGCTGGCAGAACAAGCCACTAGATGAAATTTTGCGGTATGCGAGATACTGTAGTGATGAGGTGGAATCAAAACATCGAAAGCTAAAAGACAAATTGATGCTTGTCCAGATGCAGACAGCACAGAGTCAGCCTAGTGGAGGGACCTTGGGGAGAAAGCAAGGAAATTTCCAGGGAAACCACAATGGGCAGGTACAGGGAAAGGGAAAACCAGTAGACCCCAAGACAGGAGTGGACGTGGCCACACTAAAGAAGACCACTCCGTGTCATCTTTGTCGCCAGGTCGGACATTGGAAACGCGAGTGTCCTTTGAACCCAGCTAATCAGGTACAGGAAGAGGAAGAGGGGGCTCAGGCACCCGCGCAAGAGGTAGTTAACACAATAACGAGACCTAGGACGATGAAAGGGGGGGTTTACAATTCTCACGCTCAGATTCCCCAAGCTCCAAGGTTTTCACAAGGAACACGAACGTACCAACAGATGCCCCTGTTCGAACGCTATGATGAGGATAGCTTAGACCCTTTATCCTGACGGTGCCTGAGGGGGGAGGAAGACTGCACACTTGGAGCGGTCTTAGAGGTAGACCAGAGAGGACCTTTTGTAGAGGCAGAGATTGAGGGCAATCCTGCAACACTTTTGGTTGATACTGGAGCTACCCGGTCTACTGTAAGATCTGCAGTAGTCCCTAACCTACCCCTCTCGGGACAATCAATCCAGGTTGTCGGAGTAGCGAACAAGAAGATTAGCAGCCCATTGACAGAACCGATCCTAGTAAAGATAGGTTCTTTCCAAACTAGACATCAGTTTGTAGTGTGTGATACGAGTCCAGTTTGTCTTTTGGGAAGAGATCTGTTGTGCAAGTTGAACTGCACGATTTATTGTACACCACGGGGAGTGGAGGTCCAGACGATAGATGACGATGCGGACTTTAAGATTACCAATCAGCTTCTGTGTATAGATCTGTACCCAATGGTGACTGTGGAAGAACTTCCACATGATCTGAGAGACGCAGTGTCGCCTGTGGTGTGGGATTTCGCAGGCGATGAAATAGGTTTAATCAGAGGGGTTGAACCAGTGCGGATTGAGGTGAAACAGAATGTTGATTTCCCCAGAACACCTCAATACAACCTATCGACAGAAACGATTGCAGGAATAAAACCTGTGATCGAGACTTTCATTGAGAAGGGTATTTTGAAGGAGATCAGAGGTAGACCCTGTAATTCACCCATAATGGGACTACAGAAACCGAGCGGGAAATACAGGATCGTGCAAGACCTGCGAAAGGTCAACATGATAGTTGTCCCTTGTTGTCCAGTGGTACCGAATCCTTCAGTAATACTGTTCCAGATCCCATGTGAAGCCGAGTGGTTTACGGTTATCGATTTGTGTCAAGCCTTCTTTTCGATACCGCTCCACGAGGAAAGCCAATTTCTTTTTGCGTTTAGGCTAGAAAATCGCGTGTTAACATGGTGTCGTATCCCTCAAGGGTATACGGAAAGTCCATCGATCTTTAACCAGATCCTGAAGAAGAACCTTGAGAGTCTTGTGTTGCCGCAGAACTCAGTTCTCGTGCAGTACATAGATGACTTGCTCATTGCCTCAGAAACAGAAGATGCTTGCAGAATTGACACAGTAGCCTTGTTGAACCACTTAGCAGAGAATGGACATAAGGTGTCCCCGAACAAGCTGCAGTACTGTTTGAATGAGGTACAGTACTTGGGACACAGATTGGAAAAAGGCAAGAGGAAGGTGTCACCAGATCGAATTGAGGCAATAATGAGCATGGCAGTACCCACTACACAGAGGGAAGTTAGGATGTTTCTGGGAATGGTTGGCTATTGTCGACAGTGGATTCCTAGTTTCTCCTTGAGAGCAAAGCCTCTGCAGAGGCTTACACACAAGGATGTGAGTGATCCGGTACCATGGGACGAGGAGTGCTTGGTGTCATTCCTGAAGCTGAGAGATGATTTGTGCAGGGCTCCCGCACTGGGAATGCCTGATTATAACAAGGCCTTTTCATTGTTTTGTTACGAGAGAGGAGGATGTGCATTAGCAGTGTTAGCTCAGAACCATGGAGGTGTCCGTAGACCAGTTGCCTATTTTTCAGCTACTTTAGATCCAGTAGCTTCTGCGTTGCCCGGATGTCTAAGATCCGTTGCTGCAACAGGTGTCAGCATTGAAAGATGTGAAAGCATTGTAATGGGACATCCATTGACTGTACATGTGCCACATTCGGTTGAGTTATTAATGACCAGGACCAAGACCCAGCATCTAACGAACAATAGGTTAACGAGGTACGAGCAAGT
Organism: Calotriton arnoldi; assembly: GCA_963921515.1. NCBI lineage: Eukaryota > Metazoa > Chordata > Amphibia > Caudata > Salamandridae > Calotriton > Calotriton arnoldi. The sequence goes on along the minus strand of CAWUFW010014316.1, from coordinate 364,971 downwards.
CATACTTGCCGCAGAGAATGTGACTCTGAAAAGGTGCTCCATCTTGAACCCTGCGACATTGATGCCTATACCGAACACAGATGATGAAAATTGTGAGGACCATGATTGTCTCGATGTGACCGAACTTTGCACCAAATCGAGACCTGACATTGTCGATGAGCCATTGGCTGACCCAGATGAAATTTTCTTTGTCGATGGTTCATGCTTAAGAGACAGTGTGGGGCAATTGAGAGCAGCGTTTGCTGTATGTACTATATCAGGAGTGGTCGACGCTGCTTGCCTAGAAGGAGTACGCTCCGCGCAGGTAGCTGAGATCATTGCCTTGACCCGTGCCTGTTTGGCCGCTGATCGAATTCGAATCACGATTTACACAGACAGCCAATACGGCTTTGGCGTGGTGCATGACTTCGGGCAGTTATGGTCTCAGAGGGGATTTTTGACATCATCTGGCTCACCCATTCGTAATGGAGAATATGTAAGACAATTGTTAGAAGCATTACAGCATCCGAAAGAAATTGCTGTTGTAAAGTGTTCAGCCCATGGGAAGGGGGAGGACTTTGTATCCTTGGGGAATAACTACGCAGATGAGGTAGCCCGCTTCTGTGCAGAACAAGGATGCATATTCACAGGAAGAGAGATAGAAGAGAGCCAAGAGGGAACCGATCTCAGCATAATGTTGACCATGGCAGACACTTGGGAAGAGCTTAAGCGATTGCAGGATGAAGTTACTAACCAGGAGAGAGAGGGATGGATCAAAGCTGGGTGTGAGAAAGGAGACGTGGATGTTTGGGTATCAAACGATGGGAGAGCTGTGTTGCCGGAGGAATTGCTGAGTCCGATGGCAAGACTGATACATGGACAGGCACACCTGGGTAGAGACGCAATGATGAGAGTGTTCAGACAGACGTGGTATAACCCACGGTTCCGAGCAATGGCTGAGACGGTATGTCAGAGGTGTGTTACTTGTCAACAGATGAATGCCGGAAAGAAAACTGTAGTTACATTGAGTCATATTGGAAGGTCAGGAGGGCCCTTCAATAGATTACAGTTGGATTTCGTGGAGATGCCTAGGTGCAATGGCTTGAGGTACATTCTAGTGATAGTATGTGTATTCTCACGGTGGGTGGAGGCTTACCCCACACGCAGGTGTGACACTCTGACAGTGGCTAAATTATTGTTGAGGGAGCTTATCCCTAGATTCGGGATCCCGACCTCTTTGGAATCAGATAGAGGTGGGCACTTCCATAGCGAAATCATGAAGTTACTTTGTGCAGCATTGAACATTGACCAGAGACTCCACTGTAGCTACAGACCAGAGGCTTCTGGGATGGTGGAACAAGTTAATGGAACTTTGAAGGCCCGGATGGCAAAAATGTGTTCTTCAACATCCCTGCAATGGCCCGACGCCTTGCCACTGGTGCTCATGAGCATGCGGAGTGTCCCAGACAGAAAGACTGGGTTGTCCCCACACGAAATCCTAATGGGAAGGGCAATGAGACTGCCAGCAGTACCAGCTACAGCTTTGATAAGCATCACTGATGATTTGATTCTCGATTACTGTAAAGGACTCTCTGATGTGGTCCGTTCTGTATCCCAGCAGGTGCAAGCAGCTGTGGTTCCAGCCTCGAGTGATCTGTGCCACGACTTGTGTCCCGGTGACTGGGTGCTCGTCCGGAAGCACGTGAGGAAGAGTTGCTTGGATGCCCGTTGGCGTGGCCCGTACCAGGTGATACTTATCACGAACACAGCAGTAAAGTGTGGAGGATTACCGAACTGGGTGCATGCTTCCCATACCCGCAGAGTTCCAGCACCCTTGGAAGAAACAGCTCCTCTCGTAAATGAAAACCCAGCTGATGTGGCAGGGCCACAAGAGAGGACAAGTCAAGCTGTAAGGGTCGCTGACACAGCTGGTGGTGCACTAGAGCAAGCTGAAGGGGGTTTCCACAATTCAAACCCTGACTCAGGCACCGAAGAAAGAGAAGGTGCAGTGGGCGGAGAAGAGTCAAATGCAGCAGAAAGAGGAAGTAGTGCACTGGGTATAGAAGGGGAAGGCAGACGAACGAACAGAAGTGCTGAAAGTTGGCCTGAAAGACAGAGGCGACTGAACCTGAGGTTAGCACCTGAGAGAGACCTTGCTCCAGTGTCCGAAGTATATGACCGAAGCAAGCGACGAAGACCAAGCACAAGACAGTCGGCGAAGGTCCAAGAGAACAAGAGTGCCTTGTCGCAGATACTCTACCCCTGAGTGGACTTACACTGTGTTTGATGCAGGGGGTGGTGAATACAGGGAGACTGAGGTCAGTGGAAGTGTTCAGTCGGAGCCCGAAACTGGTGGTGAAGGTGGTGCTGCGGATGCCAGGGTTCGAGATAGACGGAACACTGACACTCACGATTCCGAATCCCCCACTTCTGAGTGAAGTCCGAAACTTGCTTTTGCATCGGGTCGAATTCCCGCCTTTCGGAGCTGAGCCGTTTTCACACGAAGTGCTGGTTTTGCGTCTTGAACTTTTGTATCACGTTCTGGTCGTGCTCAATGAGGATCTCATTATGGATCAGTAAAGAACTGTAAATAAAAGTCTAAAAGAAGAAGATAACCTAGGTCCGAGTGGAAGAAGAATAAATTTAGGGACTTTCCACAAGAAGAGGAACGAAAACTAGGGAAGTCTTTTTCTAGACTGTGTAAATAAGTTGTGATCGGAAAGGGAAAGCCCGGAGATTTCATGGTTGCTTGAGCTGGTTGAGCAAGTCACAAATAAAGGACAGAGACTTTTCAGAGTTCTTTGCGATAACCAAGACTTTTTGAGAACTTTCGAAACCATGGAGCCGGGGGATCCCAATCGTAGATCAAAGTGGATTGTAGGCATCCTTATAAGTAGTGTAATAATTTCTATAATCATAGTAGTTGTAGTCTCATATACTGGTTCGCACGAGCCAGAAGTAGAGGAGGTGACAGGGACACCTACACCTATCACACCTAGTCAGAAGGGGGTAGACAGGGCAGCTGATAGAGCTATGATATTAGAAGAAAGTCGTAGATTACATGTAGATTTGTCTAAGGGTGATTTTAAGCTTAATGCGTATGCTAAGTTGTTGTATGAGTATGTTGACGTGATGGACGCGAAAGATTGTTATGTGTGTATGCAGTTGCCTACTTCGGTGGATGAGGGTATTAGGTATCATCATCTTCCACTGACTTATGGTATTTCTTGTAGTCTTTTGCTTAGTTTGTTTTATGAGAGAGAGCAGTTCGAGTATTTCTTTTCCAATTTCGATGCAGTGCTTCCTGAAGTCCCAGCTTACAAGCATTTGAATAAGTATGACTATTATAAGACCGAGGACAGACTGAGGAAGTACTTCATACCGAGTTTGGAATTGGATACAGCATTCGCACACAGACACAATCTGACATGCTTGATGTCGGATGTAGAGAGAAAGTTTGTAGATCAGGTTGAAGATAGGTATAGAAAGCTGACTGAATCTCGAGATATGGGACATCACAGGACTGATTGGACAGATGAAGAACGGTTGCATAAGACCAGGGGAAGCTATGGTCCTATAGCGTTAGATAAGGAGCAGAGGGGTAAGTTGTGTATAAGGCGTTATCAGACTTACTACGAAAAGGTTCCAGTGGGACAGAGTACTTGTGATCACGTTTTCACCATGGCAGATGTGGCAAAAGATTTTCTCCAAGGTCCTGTACAAGTGATACCAACGGTGTATTATGTATGTGGGAAGAATGCTTATGTGAGGTTGCCTGCAAATTGGTATGGAACATGTTATTTGTCAATAATATTTCCAAAGATTTACCATACAGAAGACTTAAATCTTCTGGAGGGTGGAGACCATTCAAGAACGAGAAGAGCTGCAAGTGCAGGAATCGTTGTGGGGGATATCTTTGGAGCTATGATACCTAGTTTAGGAGTAGTCTTGAATGATGTGAAGATCCGGAGGTTAGCGACTGTGGTGGATGAATTTTCAATGAACACAGCAAAGTCGTTAGTGTTGGTGGAAGGAGAGATGTTGTCGATAAGGGGTATGGTTTTGCAGAATCGCCTTGCTTTGGATGTCCTATTGGCAAAAGAGGGCGGAGTCTGTAAAATGCTGAAGGTTCAAGAGTGCTGCACTTATATACCAGACCGTAGCAAGGATCTGGAGAAATATATAAGTAACATCACTATGATCCACACAAAGATAGCGGATTTGACCGAAGAAGGGGCCTGGGAAAAGGTCGGAAAGGGTTTTGGTCAAGTGGGAGGTTGGTTTGCGAATCTAGGAAAGGGATTCCTTGGGTACTTCCTGAGACCACTCCTTATCTTGGTGGTTTGTGTGGCTGGCTTGTGGATTATGATCAAGGCCTACAAGTGGTATCGCGCAGGCAGAGTCAAGAGAGCTTTGAGGGAAAATGACATGAGATTGGCAAGATTGCAGGACAATCAGTATCAAAGGCTCAAGAGCATGGAGAAATTCAGATCAGGGAAGATGGGATCAAGTTCTGTTTAGGTCGGTTCCTTCTCCGAGGGAGTAGAATGAGATGTGATGACAGGAGTCATCAAAGGGGGGAACTGATAGAGCGAAATGTATTTGTGAATTGTAGGGGTGCATCATAATCACTGATAGGCCGCACCCACATGTATTCAGACATATATTCGTTTATATCCATTGTATACTCATGTATGTTTAGTAAAGAATGAATAGTTCGCTGAGACAAAGTGAACCCAGTAGCATAATGGTGTTAGGATATTGATGTAATGTAATGCTTATTGAATTGTGTGAACATAATGCATAGAGAAATTAGTTCGTGGATGTAATGTAATTGCAGTAGTTTAAACGTGCACCATATTAAAGTTGCACATGTAATTCATTGTGTGCATAAAGAATCGTAATGAATATGCTTATAGGGAAAAGTAAGATGTGTGTTTAAAAGTTATATGTAAGGGCCTGACTACATATATGCTTAAGGAAGGCCTGGTATATTCTTATGTTAGCTTATAATGTAGGCCGAAAAGGGTTTCTCTTGGAAAGGCTCTCTGGGCATAAACGGTAGATTTAATTTGCACAGTAGACGGTTTCTGTGAAAGTATCTTTTGTTGCAGGTGCAAGGACACATGTCTCGTTAGTAAGACTAACTCTTTGTTTTCGAAAGCTAGAGAGAGGGGAGGCATGGTACGGGGAGTGAAAAGGAATGTAGGGATGATACTTTCGGCGGAGAAGGTGCCTGGGACTCAAGGTCAACGCAACCGTCCAGGATGAAGTCACCGTTTCAGTGGAAAAGCACAAGAAAGAAGACCTGGCCAAGGAGGCGTGACAAGGGCGTGTACCATCGTATTGGGGTTTGTATTAGGGATAGTGCCCTGAGGGAGGAGGCCAGAGAAGCGGTAAGGGAGACCTGAGAGAAGGACAGAGCTGAGCTTAGGTATTATGTGATTGCACTTCTTAGGAAGTCTTCACAGCTGACACCTTTTATTCTTTCTTGCCTGGAAAAATCGTTATGCAGGGATGTCACTTAGCATTAGTGTAGGGACAGCAATTGATTTTAAGCTTGTTTAGTCCAATGAAGAGCAACTTAGAAATTGGAGCAATCATAGTCTGGTTGATCCTTCTAGAACTTTCTATTCTCCTTATCCTGAGTCGGATGAGATTCTTGCGTAGATTATTATTTGTATTAGTGCCCATTTATTTCTTTAACCTCGTGTTGAGGTGCTTGCACGTTCAGTTATTTTTGGCGATAATAAATTCTCAAACTTGAATTCGGAGTCAGTGGTCCTTTCAGACGAAAATGAATGCTGATATATAACCTGATGAGATTCTCTCCTTTACACTATTCAACAGGTAAAAAGATCTTGGTGACCAGAAGGTTCTTATAGATAATTAGATAAGAATCGGCGTTATCAGGCCTATGGCAAAAAGCACACTGCCTGGCTTCAAAATGGCCGCCAGCCTCATGGCCAGGCCCACAACAACAAGAAACTAAAGACAGAAAATGCAGGCCTATGGCAAAAAGCACACTGCCTGGCTTCAAAATGGCCACCAGCCTCATGGCCAGGCCCACAACAACAAGAAACTGAAGACAGACAATGCAGGCCTATGGCAAAAAGCACACTGCCTGCCTTCAAAATGGGCACCAGCCTCATGGCCAGGCCCACAACAACAAGAAACTGAAGACAGACAATGCAGGCCTATGGCAAAAAGCACACTGCCTGGCTTCAAAATGGCCGCCAGCCTCATGTGCAGGCCCACAACAACAAGAAACTAAAGACAGACAATGGAGGCATATGGCAAAAAGCACACTGCCTGGCTTCAAAATGGCCGCCAGCCTCATGGCCAGGCCCACAACAACAAGAAACTAAAGACAGATAATGCAGGCCTATGGCAAAAAGCACACTGCCTGGCTTCAAAATGGCCACCAGCCTCATGGCCAGGCCCACAACAACAAGAAACTGAAGACAGACAATGCAGGCCTATGGCAAAAAGCACACTGCCTGGCTTCAAAATGGCCACCAGCCTCATGGCCAGGCCCACAACAACAAGAAACTGAAGACAGACAATGCAGGCCTATGGCAAAAAGCACACTGCCTGGCTTCAAAATGGCCACCAGCCTCATGGCCAGGCCCACAACAAGAAACTAAAGACAGACAATGCAGGCCTATGGCAAAAAGCACACTGCCTGGCTTCAAAATGGCCGCCAGCCTCATGGCCAGGCCCACAACAAGAAGCCTAGGCCACAAAGGGAAACACATGCAGGCCTTAGTATATGGCTAAAGCAGCACACTTGTAACTCCCACCAGAAATGGCTACCAGCCACATGGACACTCACAAATCACAAGCAACAAGCAGGAGGCCTGGAAAACAATGTACTGAAAACAGGCCTATAATAGCCAGGCAAAGGCTGCATGGTAAACCACCCTGCTTTTGCTTTGCCTGTAATGCAATAAAATGCAAAAACAAAAATACACAGGGCTAAACAAGGCCTGCAGCACACCACACACAACTAAGGCATGTATTTAACACACAGCCCAAAAAACTGAAATACACCCCAAAAAAACACATTTTCCAATTCAATCCAATGCCATCCATGCCCCCTAAATGATGTTTGAAATTAATAAATACATCACACAGCAATCCATGACTCATGACTAGCTCTGGACCTACTGGCTAGCCACAACGATTTATTTTTAAAAATGATGAAAAGTACCAAAAATGAAGTTGCAGCAACTGCAATGTCCCAATCTAACAACACCAACTTACTTGTAAAATCTCAAATTCCAAAATCCTCAAATCCAATGATAATGATGCAGCAGACACAAAGAGTGATCCTTCCAGCTCAAATCCAAGTGAAAAATGAACAGGAGATGGACAAAGCACTGGGAGGAGCCTGCTGGACAGGAACAGGAAGTAGGAGACTCTGTGGCACTTCCTCCCTCTCCCCCCAAAAAAATTTGACCAAAAAGGACAGCCAAATATCAATCTGAGCTTTATTTTCCAGCCAAATCATCAATTTATAGAAGGTTTGATGCTGCTTGCGATGTTATTGTTCTCCAGATTGAAAATTTTGCGTGTTCGGGATCGCGAGCTGTACAAAAATATCGCCGGATGTCTGATGGCGCGCCCGAATGACGTGTTCGCGGTCGCAATCTCTCTCGCGGTGCACGATGGCGCGGAGAATGACGTGTTCACGATCGCAAACTCTCGCGGGATAACGCGGCCGGCTACCGAAATCTCGTGGCGCACGCGAACGGATAGTAAAACCCGTCGGCGAACGCAGGAATCCCGGTAAGTCGCTATTGCGCGCGCTAGAACGCATTTTTAAAGCGCGACAAGAAAATAATTCCGCTACGCCGCGGATCGCGGAATTGTTGGCAATTCCGCGTTCTCCGCGGAACGCGAAATTGCCTAAATTCCGCGAGCGGAGCGGAATTGGATGCCCAGGGTTAAATACAACACAAGAAAAATCTCACACCAATTTAGAAATATAGAGTAAATTTGAATTAATTATTTGACATTAAAACAACAAAAATCAATTCAGGAGAACCGGAGTTATACATTTTAAATTTTTTTAGTAAAAACTAGCTCTTAAAAGATCAATGCACTAACCGTGGACATCTGATTGCGTGGTTCGGATACAAGAAGTGGATTGGGCCCAGTCAGCGTTTAAATTGGCACTTAGAAAAATTCTTGAAGAAAAAATGTCTGAAAAGGTAAAAGTTCAGCAGGGCAAGGCTGCAGCAGTGTCTGAGGAGGGATATTCATCGTTGGATGGTCTTGGGCCGAACCCCCGGTGAAGAGTTTTACCTTTCGACTTAGTCATCGAAATGGTAGTTGAAAATCTCCTGTGGAACGAGGCAGAGGGCTGTAGCCAAAGACAGTTCCACAATTTGGTGAAGGTCCGCTGAAAAGGATTTGCTGCTGCGGAGAAGAACATAGAGGGAGAAGCAGAAAAGTCAATCCAATGCACCTCAGGTGGGTTGGCAAGCAGGTTGGTCCCGGTCTTCCCCTGGTTTTCAGAGCACTTTTTAGTAAAATTTGGCTAAGCCGTATGTTTTGGAAATTGCCCATCTAGGCACCTTTAGCACCATAACCAAGGGCCCAAGAGTGGATGGAGACCTCTTGGTAGTTCAGGACTCACTCAGTCTGAGTCCGGTGCGGGTTCAATATGGTGGGAGCCTTTTATGTTCCTGTGGCTCTGAACAGGAGGCCATAAAACTAGCCCTTAGAGTCGCTTCTGGCAATCCTGGGTGCAGGTGAAAATGCAGTGCTCAACAGCAGGGTTGGCCTCTGTGGGTTCAAAGCAGCCCTTCCGGGTACATCAGCAGTCTGGCAGAGTGCACAGCAGGTCAAAGCAGCAGGCTGTCCTCTGACAGTCCTTCTGCATGTGCAGTAGTGAACTGAAGAGCAGGTCTGAAGGTCCTATTTTTATACCCTGGTGCCCTTGTCATGGAAGGTGGAAGAAGTTTCTGGAAAGATTGTTTGAAGTGTATGGGATTACCAGACTTCCCGGTCCTGGCTCCCAGCTGGCTGCAGTAACAACACAGGATTGTTAAGCCTTTTGTTTGGAGACAGGACACAGCTTATTACGGTGTAAGTGGGGCTAAGGGCAGGAAAACGCCAACTTTCTAAATGTAGCATTTTCAAAATTGTAATGAAAAATCTGACTTTACCATTAAAGAGGATTTATCATTGCAATTTCATAGGTATCATACTTGAGATATCTACCTCCTTTCAATTAGGAATTACAGCTAATTAAAGGTAATAGGAAATTCCCAATGTTACACTATGGGAGCGGTAGGTCTCACAGTAGTGAAAAACAAATGTAGGGGTTTTTCACTACCAGGACATGTAAAACTTAGAAGGACGCGTCCAACCTTTTAATTACACAGCACCTCGCCCTAAGGGCTAACCCGGGCCTACCTTAGGGATAACGTAAATGTGATAAAAGGGGAGTTTAGGGCTTGGCATTGGGGTTTAAATACTAAGTCGACATGGCAGTGTGACAATTCAGGCTGCAATCGCAGGCCTGGGACAAGTTTTAAGGTGTGACTTAAGTGGGTTGCACAATAAGTGCTGCAAGCCCCCTGGTAGTATTTAATTTACAGGCCCTGGGTATATGATATATCACTCTACAAGAGACTTACAAGTAAATTAAATATACCAAACAGGTGTAAGGCAATTATACCATGTTTTAGGGAGAGAGCACAAGCACTTTAGTACTGGTTAGCAGGGGTAAAGAGTCCTATGGCTAACAAGAATGAATTCAGAAAAAAGGTGGAGGATGAAGGCAAAATGTTTGGGTGTGTCCCTGCAGGGACGACCAGGTCCAACATGAGGCATCAAGGGCTCTAGCCAGTGAGATTGGAATATTGCCTTCCATGACAGTTATTTCACCCAAAGGCTGTTGGAAAAAACTGTCTATAGTGGTGCCTTTGGAAATAGGTCGGGAGTTACATACCGCTTTACGTTTGCCTGTGATGCGAGGTAGAAGGGAGCAAGAGAAGGTGAAAGGGGGTGGCCCAGCCCAGCTTCTATCAGCCACTGACAGGTGCAAATGGGCCAGTTCTTCATCTGGGCCATGCCGCAGTGTGCCCCTAATGCGTCCAGCAAAGCAGGAAAGCTGTTAAGCCTTATAAGTGCTGTGTGGGAGCATGCTGCACAGGTCAGGGAATTGTGATCATTGAAGTCTAGAAGCCCCATAGGTTGAAGAAGGTCGCATGCTTGTGATATAAGTGCTGTGCATCGTGCCCCCCCTCCTTCTCCTCCCAGCAGGCAGCACAGGTCAGGGAATTGTGATCATCAAAGCCCAGAAACCCAGTGGGATGAAGAAAGTGCTGCCCTGTAGAAAGTTGTTAAGGCCTATAAGGGCAAAGCGGTGGGGCCCCACCTCCTTCACCTCCCAGCAGGCTGCACAGGTCAGGTAAATGTGGGCATTGATGTCCGGGAGCCCCGTAAGCTGCAGAAAGTCCCCCTTCGTAATTCAACAGGTAGTACCTACTGGGCTTGAAATAAAGTTGCTTTTACTTTCGTTTTCACAGGAAGCAAAATCATTTGTACAGAAGATCAGATTCTGGCTCTTTCAACTGTACTGTGTTTTACAGTGCTGTTTAGAAGATCTGTCTGCTGGCAGGCAGGCAGGAACGCTTCTCAATATTCTGAGATGTTTCCCTTTTCTCGATGAGGTTTGGTCAGGGTGGCATAAAATCATTTTATCTCAGGCATCGGAGCCCTGAGATGGGCTGATCTAAGAAGCCACTCACTGGCACCATGTTTGCTGGGGAAGGGGTGCCGTGTCACAGTAGCACTTATTTGTTATTCCACCAGCTGAACATATCACAACCTATTCACTGGAATTCAGTAGCGGCTCGCAGTGGGAGTGCTGCGGGGTGGTAGGGTGGGTCGGGGAGGGGCAGGTGGGGGTAGTGGAGTCGGACATACGACGTCCACGGGTAAAGTAGGTAAATAAATAAATAAAACTATTTACCTTGCACGCGCTGCATCGCCGAGTTGGCGATGCAGCGTGCGCAAGGTAAATAGTTTTATTTATTTATTTACCTACTTTACTCATGGACGTCGTATGTCCCACTCCACTACCCCCCCACCCTGCCCCTCCCCCGACCCGCCCTACCGCCCTGCAGCACTCCCACTGCGAGCCGCCACTGCTGGAATTCCTCTTTACAATTGTGTACCTCGGCCCAGTTTTCGTTGCAGCTTATTGTATTAATGGTTTAGTTATGCAATCAATGAAAAGAAAATTGCATGTTGCTAATTATATGGTCAAATTAAAATTCACTGCATCAATCTAATAAACTGTTGGAAGAAAAGGAAATGAAAATGAGTTTTCCAAAAAAGAGTGGAGAGGAGATTGAGCAGTTTATCATACCGCTGCTTTGCCTCTTCTGCTCCTACCATACTGTCCAGCCAACCTAGCGCCTAAGGCTGGATGCCCTTGATGCACTACCATATAACCAGTTGGGCATGTATGAGCCTTTGAGCATTTTGAGAAGCTTTATTTTAAGAAACTCCTACATTACTTATTTCCCACAGACTGCTTTTTGCTTCTCCCCTGCCTAGCATTTTGAGAATTCCTCAAAGCTGCATTTGCACGCGACTAACATAACATAACATAACTTAACATAAAATAACATAGCATAACATAACATAAGCAAATTATTTAATTACTATTTACGTGAGTTTACTAGAGATCATCACAGACAAAAGGACAAATGGACAGCAGGTTCTATCATATGTCTATTGGGGGCTTCATCTTTTTGTGAATGTATTGGTAACACAGTTGGTGCGAGTTCTTCTGTCTTTCTGTAGTAAAATTGTATGATTATTGGTCAAGGAATGGAATGGTGAATAATTATTCCCCAGTTGATGGTCCTTATCCGTGCCCTTCAGCCATCAGGCTTCAGATAGTAAGAGTGCAATAATGAAAGAAAAGTTGCTGCTTCTAGAAGAGAAGGGTTAAAAAGACATGCAACACATATTATGAAACACATGCAGCCTGCAAACCCTTTGCTAACGTTCGATTCCCTCTACAGAAGTAGGTCTTTTTCAGCCCCAGGATCAGCTTCTTTTTCAGAATGAGATCCCTAGAGGACATGCTGCAGTGATTTGGAGTGTTCATTGTGTCTGAGGAGCTTTAACACCATCAGAAGGAGAAAGGCAGGTTGAATTTCTCCAAGACTCGTGTCATGATGAAAAGAATGATTCCCTGCTGTATTCGTGTACCAGCTACACATGCTCAAAATGGCAACGTAAACAAACCGTCATTAAAAGGTAATGGAACCACTTTACAACAGTTATAGCCTGACATATATATTGACATTGTAAACTACTACTGCTTCAAATACGACTTGCTTTCCTGTAGAAGATACACAATCTGTACAAAGTCTTGTTGAGCGGTGGTGATGTTGACCTTGCTGACAGTAGCATTGTGACTCCACAAATCTTACATTTTTAGCAGCTGTCTAGCAAAAGTGAACCACGTTTATGAATTCTAAAGACTGCAACAATTAGCAGAGCAGTGACTAAAGTTTTCCCTCACCCCCTTCACGTCTTAGATTAAGTGATCCATGTCTACACATTTTTAGGCTCAACAGAGTGTAGTATCTACATTCATCATGACATCCACACTGACTCCCACACTGCAATTTATGTTGTCTATTGTAATAATCAAGCTCAACTGGAAATTGTAGTCACATTAATGCATTCAGTGGCACAATTTGGTTTAGCACAATTGAGTACTCTTGCACAGAAAGTAGGGCATATTATACATGATTGCATCATACTCATAAGTTAGGTATGTTCACTTCTACAACACTTACATGATAGAGAGGCAGTCAAATGAGCAGAGTAAAGCTAAATTTGTGCAAACTATTTCATCAAAGTATTTTCACATAGAGCATTTTGAAGCAGCATCTGACTTTGTAACTGATGAAGACTCACGCTCTATCAATCTTGTGCATGGTCTTGACATTCACTATATATATTTTTCCAACTGAAATGACAGGCTTTATCAATAGCATGGGGTTAGACTCTCTAACAGCTCTTCTATGAAAGTTCTAAAAATAGAGAATATTGTTTCAAATTGGAATGACAGACTGCCCACAGACTCTGTGCACTGAGTTTACACCAGTAAGTCAGACACCTGCTAATATCTCGATTTCTGAATGCAAGTGAAACAGAACAGGTGACTTTGCACTCTTAAATCTCGTTAATCGTGCACAATATTATATTTCACCGTGATGGAGAAATATTGTGCATGAGGAAATCCCACGGAGGGGTGGGGAGAGTTCTTCTAAGACGGGGATTCCTTTAAATGTTTGGGAACACCGACAAATTAGAGAGTTTGACAGTTTTCTTCAAAAATTGGATATGATTAAAGATTTTGTTCTTCTAGAGGCAGGTGAAAATGTCTTTCCAACGTGCGAAGGGAACACTTCTAAAATTAATGGGGGCTAATAGGGAATGGGTTTTTTTCTCGAGGAAAAAAATATTCCATTTGTAAAGAAGGAGACACAATCTGCCACTGCACAAAGACAAGGACATTTCATCAAGACTAATTGACCAACATGTGCAACTAGTGTCAAGAAATTCTTCAGCAGTGTCAGAAACAGGAATGCACAAAGGTTTTCCAGACATATTCCTAAAAACCTGTGACTGATGTAACTTTTCTTGCATACATGATTTTATGAAAGATTTGTGAATTCCTGATAGTTTTATATCTTCAAACATACAAAATCATAGACTGGTGGATTCACGTTTACAACTTTCATTTTGATTCAGGCCCCAAGTGTATTGGCATCAGCAAGAAGGATCTTGCATACAGAATAGTTTTTCAATTCAAAGGACAGTTTCAATGGAGCATTCATATTTAACAATTCTCTTTAGAAAGGACTTTTTAGATGTGAATTAAAGTTTTTGGTCTCTATGTAATGTATTTTTATTCTTTATGTTTTGCTAAATAATTAGAAATCTCGAAAAAATAATATTTTTTTTTAGCGTTGTAGAACACAAATCCAACAAATAATTAATACTCACCATGCCCCAGAATTTCAATGCCTACCAGGCCCAGCAGGTCCTGTTCTCGCCCATATGGTGCGTCAGCTCCTGGACGGTGCACCGAACCTGGCTGGTGTGACACATGCACCGGCACACCCTCCCCCAGCGCAGCTGATGCTCCCGCACCTCCTACCAGCATGGAGGGTAGGTGGCGCTACACAAAAAAACGAGTACCGCCATCATCTCCTTGCTATAGATTGCCTGGGGCTGCACACCTCGGTGGCTGTGCCTCCCACAAGAAAGTCGTCCCTCACCCACGGCTCTGGTTAGGGTAGAAAAGAAGGAAAAGGAAGGGAAAGGAAAGAAGAAATAATAAAGAAAGGGGGAATAATAAACAAAATACAAAAAGTCAAGAAAAGTACCAACAAAGTTTCAAAAAAATGTAAAATACACAAACACAAAGACACACACTAATATAATACATAAAAATGCAGGCTAGAAACGTTTTAAATGGGGAGGATTAAAGAGATTAAGAGGGATTCAGAAAATAGTCCCAGCACCATAACAGAGAGCAGAAAAACCAGATGACTTTGCCAATGCAAACAGGGTGGTGCCATTCGCGTGTGATTTCCAGCGCGGGGACACACATGAGAACTGCGTAGGGCATGGTTTGCAATGCGCGGATGCGCTCCGCGTAGCACATGACAACACAAATAGGTGCCCGGCAAACTCCGCATGCACGCGGAACTCCGCTTAGCGCAGTGCAGTTTTTTAGCTACTTTGCTGAGTTCTGTGTAGCAGAACTCCACAAGCTCCACCCAGGCTTAGTTGTAACCTCCTTTAGTGTGAATTCCACATTGAGAATTTCATTACCACTGCAATCTAATTTGGACAGGTTGGATTTTTTGAGGTAATCCTGAATAGCAGTAGGGTTGTTGTTCAAATCTTCCTGGTACAATACTACGTAGTGTTGTTCAAAGACTGCTAACATTTCTGGCCTTTTTTTATTCCGCCCATTTCATCTCTAATTTTAGCAATTGTGAAGTTTGATTATTACAATGGCTTATACTGGATAATAGTTTGCCTGATTTTTCTTCAATTTCACAGATTTTTAATCAAGACGGAACGTTCTTTAATTAAATATGCCGCCATAGACCCACTATTTGAGAGTATGTTTCCTATGCTTCATATAAAAGAGAAGTAATCTGAGTTATGTGAAGTCATACTAGTTACGTGTAGTGTATGTGTAGTGCACACTAGTTATGTGTAATCTAATTATTCTATCCACTTGTTTGCCAAGTGACTCTTTCTCTTCTTTTCTGCTTTCTGAATCTGAGAGATAAAGGATTATGTTATGACTCTAACTTAGACTTTCATCGTGTCTCATACTACAAATGGTCAGGCTGAACACCTTTAATTTGGGTGAATTTGGAGATTTGAGTTTGTATGTATTTATTATAATCATTCTGTTCAAGTATGTATTTAGGAAAACAGTACTGATATCGATTTTTGTTATATATGTCCCTAAGTTTCATTGTGAGCAATATTGCTGAGTGATCCGATTGTAGAAGATACTGATTTTGTGCTTGGCCGGGTGAAACAATCAGAGCACTAACTAGGCACATACCAATCCAAGAGTATTCCTTATGGGGTTTGAAGTAGAAAGTATACTACAGTGTAGTGGATAAATGCTTCTCAAAGCATCAAACCATCTACTAAGTCCAGATCTGCTTCATATTAATGATACTGGCTTTTCTTTTTCTTTTCGACCTCTATATGCTGCATTAATAGTGTTGATTGCAGAGTTTAGTATACAGTTGAAATCACTTGTAAAAATAATAAGTATGTTGTAGTTATTCGGTTCCAGCATTTTTTGGACAATAAATAGGGTTCTCATAAATTATTATTTTTTTCTTTTTTTTTAATTAGTTTTATCATGAGAAAACAAAAGAACGTACACATACATACACAGGTACATTGCTTCAAAGCAGCTTATTATGCATCAATAATTGCTGTACATGAACCGTAATTAGACACTTAGGGATACCGTCTGTATAATACTGATACCACCCAAGTCACAGCCAACGATGATATAATACTCGATGT
The DNA here is from genome assembly GCA_963921515.1 of Calotriton arnoldi. Lineage (NCBI taxonomy): Eukaryota > Metazoa > Chordata > Amphibia > Caudata > Salamandridae > Calotriton > Calotriton arnoldi. Next base: position 348,870 of record CAWUFW010014316.1, on the reverse strand, counting down.
GGTCTGCCAGTGTCCCTCAGAAGCTCCTGTTCTATACTGATGGCTCTACTTTAGTAGCCGTGTATGCACCCGTGGCCACCCATGTCTACAATGGCACTACTACCTACATGAATGTCTAAGTGGGAGTGGTCTGCGAGTCTGAGTTTGTGTTGGTGGCCAAACTTGTCAGGTATGTTTGGTAAGGTCCCCAACAATTTCTAGGGTGACTTCTGGGTGGAGCAACTCATTGTATGCATCGGCCTGAGTGTTGCAATATGCATGTCAGCATGCCAGTCCTTTATTAATGGCAATGGAACTCCCATACATCGCAGTGCCACCCGGCATTTAGCCAGGAGTAGGCCGATGGCTAGCAATGGTCTAACTGCCTTACTAACTGTGAGATCCCATCCCAGAAGGGCCATTTTGGGGTCGGGTTCTAGGTCAGCACTGATGATTGTTCCCAACTCCTGAAACACCTTATCCCAGAATATCCTGATTCCCGAACATTGCCAAGCTATGTGCCAAAATCCAGCATCCTCCATCCCACATCTCGGACAGCGTGAGTGCAATACGCTCAATGAAGGAATTTATAATGAATGAGTCTGTGTCTCCCGTTAAGAGAGACCGAACGAGTGTGAGAACAACAGTACTGCCATTCTTTGTCGCTCAATGGGGTGCCCAGATCTTGTTGCCACTCCAATCTAACTCGGAGGACTTCAGACCCACGAGTGGCTTGTAGACTAGAATAAAATGTAGTGGTCAACTTCAGGGGTTCTTCGGTCTTAATGAGTTTAGTGAACGTCTCCATAAAGTGCGGTTCCTGCAGCTCATCACTCAAAAGAGCCCTCCACACATGTCTAGCCCTAAAGTAATGGAACAAAGCAGAACCCGACGGTATTACCTCTGGTCATTGTAAGTCCTTCCAGGATGTTAGCGTGCCGTCACGAAAAAAGTCTCCCATTTTAGTAATACCTATGGACTGTAACGCCTGCCATGCTCCCACATCCATACTCAGCGAGAACCACAATCCCCATTGAATTGGCATTTCCGGGGAGTACAAAAAGGGTCCAGCCTGCATGTGTAAAAACTTCTGCCATGCATGTACCGTGACTGCAAGGGAGTCAAAGACACGTAATCTTCTAGAAGAAGGACGGGTGAGTACCTGGGGTAGGGAAAGCGGATCCACCGCATTCTTTTCCAGGTAGAGAAAGGGAGCGACTTGTGGACCATGAATCCAGTAGTGAGCAAATATACTGTTAGCGGCATTATAATATTTCTCTAAGTCTGGGGCACCCAGTCCGCCGAACTCATAAGGAAGAGTGAGCAAGTCCCACCGTATACGGAGTTGTTTACCGGCCCAAGCAAGCCGTATCAATTGTGTACGCCAGATTTTAAATAAATGCTTGGGTAGGAGAATAGGTATATTTTGAAAGAGAAAAAGGAACCGGGGTAGAACTACCATTTTCATAAGAGCGATTCGTCCCTTTAACGATAGAGGAAGTTTTATCCATTTGTCTACATTTTCTATCAGCCGTTGTGTGGCCCTGCCATAGTTTTCCTGAATTACCAGTGTGGGGTCGGTATGAAACTGGATCCCCAAATACCGCACAGCTTCGTCTGTCCAACGCAGTGGGAACGCCATACTAGGCTTCGTTGTGATAGGGGTGAGGGGGAATATAATGGACTTAGTCCAGTTCACTCGGAGTCCCGAATGCCCGCCGAATTGAACAACCTCATTCAGTAAGGGGGACAGATTAGCATCCGGGTTATGGACATATAGTAATGTGTCATCCACATAAGCAGAGATATTAAGTGTGTACCCGGGAAATCCCAACCCTCTATGTGCGTGGTATTTGCGGATGGCACAAGCCAAGGGTTCTGCAACTATTGCGTACAGGAGTGGGGACAAGGGGCACCCTTGTCGCGTGCCACGCGTTATGTGAAACGGCCGAGAGACTACATCCCCAATTCTCACCCGAGCCATGGGCGAAGAATACAACACCACCACCAGACACAAGAAAATATCTCCGACCCCTATCTTACGCTGAACTGCAAACATGATCCCCACTCAACAGAGTCGAAAGCTTTCTCAGCGTCGAGAAACACTGCTGCAGCTTTGACTTTTGGGCTAAGTTCCTGTTCCACTCCAAACAAGGCTCTTAGATTATGTGAAAGATTGCGAGTGGGGACAAATCCCGCCTGCTCAGGTCGTATAATGCCCGGCAACAGGGGTGCCAGTCTGTTGGCTAGGATTTTAGCGTAAATCTTCGCATCTACGTTTAGTAGAGACAGGGGTCTGTACGAGGAACAATTACTTGGTGACTTACCCGGTTTTAATAACGTAACTATAATGGCCTCGTGCATGGTAGGCGGCATGATGCCTGACTCTGCCATTTCTTCATATAACGTTTGAAGGTGGGGGAGCAGTATATCCAGGAATTCTTTATAGAAATACACCGGAAGCCCATCCGCACCCGGGGCTTTCCCAGGCGCCATTCCGCTCAATGCCCCCCGGATCTCATCGGCTGTCAATGGTGCCATTAAATATTCTCTATGCTCGGTCACTAACCAGGGCATTTTTATGTATGAAAGATAATCCTCTAGGGCAGTGCTGTCCAGGGGGATCTGTGAGGTGTATAAGTTCTGATAATACTCCCGAAAGTGTGTTACAATATCTTCAGGAGTATTGAGCGGTGTTCCGCTGTCGTCCAACATGCCCACCATCTTATCTAACTCCCTCTTGGGTCTTAGTAATCCAGCCAGTATGGCACCAGGTCAATCCCTCTCAACATACACGCGTGCAGTCGCATACTTCCCCATATGTGTAAGCTCGTCATTGGCAGTTTCCTGGAACTCCGTTAACTTTAATTTTATTTGTGCAGCGCTATGTGTATTCCCGGTCTCAGACAGGGAACATTCTAAATGGCGAATGTCTTTTTCCAGGAGGATCAACCTACTTCGAATGGAACGCAGTACCCCTGCATGCTTTGAGATCACTACCCCCTAATGTAAACTTTAAATGACTCCCAGACAAAGGAAAATGATGGGACAGAGCCGATATTATTAGAAAAGAATTCTTCAATCGCTATCGCCAGTTCCTCCCGGAATACCGTGTCCAATAGTGAGTAAGGTGGAAAGCACCATGTAAATGGTGGGATAGGAGGAGCACGGTAACTAAGTGTTAAATGAACCAGGGAGTGATCGGAATATGTACGCAGAAGATGATTACAATCAAGAACTCGGGACTCCAACCTCCCAGAAAGCAACCAGAAGTCTATCTGGGTATGAGTGTCATAAACTGAGGAGTAGTGAGTATAACTGCGCGCAGAAGAGAATCTGTATCTCCAAATGTCTAGGAGGCCATCTATACTCATGATGTTTTGTAAAGCTATGGCTGCGGCAGCTGAGCGTCTGGGTGGGCCCTTAGACCTATCAATGCGTGGGTCTAAAATGCAGTTAAAGTCCCCCCCAAACTTGCGGGATACCCTGCCATTGTACCAGCTTGGTTGCTAAAGAGTCATAAAATTGGGGGTCATCGTAATTGGGGCCATACACTCCCACCAACACAAATCGTAGGTCGCCTTTCGTACACAGCGCAACTGCGAACCTGCCCTGTGTGTCGCTCAATAGGCCTGTCATCTCAACTCCTGCCTTTCTGTCGATCCATAGCAGTACCCCTCTAGCATGAGATGTGAAGAACGAAGAAAAGCAATTCCCCTGCAATTTGCGGTGCACATTCTGACTACGTTCTGGAGTAAGATGTGTCTCTTGTAAAATTGCAATAGATATCGAGTGTCTTCTTAGGTAGGCAGCTATTTGTCTAATTTGTCTACTGTTATTTAGTCCACAGACATTCCAGGTGAGGAGCTGAAGGCCCTGTGATATCATACTGTCAGTGGTCATGTATCAGAGGTGACAACTGCCGGGGACGGATCCCTATACTTACATTAGATGAGGCATGGAAACCATAAAACAAAATAATACCTGTGCATACATACATATAAAGAACATTCCCTCCCACGCCACGTATACCCACAACCATCGCGGCTAGATGCATTCCACCCCCCCAACTCTCAATGACAAACAATAACCCCAAAAACACATAAATGAAGAGTGTGATACACATGGGGGCAGATGTTGCCATAAGTTCTAGTTCCCTCCACCACCACGACTATAGGTTAGATCTTAAACAAGGAAATCCTGCTTCTCCGAGAAGCAGCAAATATTCGGATCCCCACATTCAACAAGAGGTACCTGCAACGAGCAATCCGCAACTGTGCTAGGGATCATATATCGAGCCCCCACCCTTTGACTCCCATAAAATGGGCTGTGGCATAACATTGTTAGCTACCCCCAACGCAATATATCACGCTAGTTACCCAAAATGTCACTAGACGATCCTTATGATGTCTTCAGCAATATTGTCTATGCAGTCATTCTTCTTGTGGGTGTTCTTCAACAGGACTGGATGCTTCTTCTGCCTGGGACTGCGAAGTGGACGGTGAGCCACAACGTCGTGAACATAGTTCTCTGTCCTTGATGTCCCGCAGTACAGCTTTAGGGTCAGTGAAAAAATGCACCTTGCAGTCCATTTTAATTCTTAGTTTAGCTGGATAAAGCATACTGTATTCCAGGTTCAGGTCCCGAAGCTTCTTTTTTGCTGGGATGAAGAGCCTGCATGCCTCCTGGACTTGCAACGTGAAATCCGGAAAGAGGGAAATATCTGATCCCTCATGGCGCAGCGATCCCAGTTCACGGGCTTTACGTAAAGCTGAGTCTTGATCTCCTTAAATTAGGAATCGAGCGATTATTGGCCGAGGGGGTGTACCAGGCATTGGATTAGGTGCCAAAGATAGATGCGCACGCTCTATGACAAAGATTTCAGAGAAGGTGTTCCGGCCAAGAAGTGTGACCAGGAGTTGCTCCACATATTGCTCCATGTTGCCAATGTTGGTCTACTCTGCAACTCCTAAGATGCGCACGTTGTTCCGCCTTGGACGCGCTTCAAGGTCTTCGGTCTTCGCCTGTAGTGCGTGTAGGATTTTGTCTCTTTCTTTGTCGGTTTCTGTATCCACTCACATGACATCTTCAATATCGTAGAACCGTTGTTCCGCCGCATCAAGCCGTTCTCCGTGCTTGTCTAAACGCTCTGACATACGGTCCATCCTAAAGGAAAGTGCATCAATTTTACTATCAATTTTGGAGAGGCTTTGTTGGATAGTGCGAAAGGCGAGTTTCACATCGATATCTGCGCCTGCCTCCGGATCATCAGAAGCATTGTCCTGTTCATTAGGGGCAGAGTCCTTTGATCTTGGGGTTTTCCGCAAATCAAAATGGAGTTTGGACTGAAGCTTATCTGTCTTGCCCATGATGTGAGGTAAAAGCAGTATAGATGAGCGGCGCCAAAGTACGTACTTGTTGAGAGCACAACAATATCAGGGCTCACGTCTGTTAGGTTCCTGATGCACTACATGTGAGGGGACAGCTTGAACCTCTATAACGTGGGGTACACTTATCCCCTATATTGGCAGTTTGAACAGTTAATGAATATTCCCTTCACTAGTGTGGTGACCAGGTGGCATCATTCCTCACCTGAAGGGGCCAATTTATTAAAGCTGGTGATGAATGGTGGTGACCTCTGTGTCCGCAGCTGCCGAGGTGGAGCCCCTGTGCTACAGTACTGCTTGCTCCCTCTGAGGGGCCTCCTGCATGCCTGCGGGCCCTCAGCCCCAAGGTTTGTAGATTTCTCAAGCTTTCTGGCACTGCGGGAGTATGTAGCTACGAATGGCGCCCTTCTAAGGAATCCCGCCTGTCGCGTGGTGCTCTCATGCAGGGACACAGCGCAGCAAGACGAAGCAGCGAGAGCCACCGCACGAAGAGTCAGTGCCGAATGTTCAATAGGCCCCAGTGTGCACAAGCTGGCCTGGATGTGCGCGTGCTCCCTCTGACCCCCTCGCGCCTCTGGTCCGGATCCTGTCCGCTACTCGGCGGCCTATGCCACGCAGTACAGCTGGTACCTGCACATCCTAGGGGGCCAGCAGGTAGGCCAACTGTAATTGAGTAAAAGTTCATATTGTTGGTGGCTAACGGGTATCCGTAAAGCGCTTTACTTGATGCGAGTGGACCTCCGTGTTGCTAGTCATTGTGGACTAACCTACTACAGGGGTACATTCTTACTACGGACTTGTACCTACAATTTTGACCACCATTTGGAGGTACATACCCATTTTAACTTTCTACTTGATATATACATATAGAGGCCCCATGCCTTTTATGAGAATGAGACCAGTCCGGCACTGAACGGGGGTATTGGATACCCGTTAGCCACCAACAATACGAACTTTTACTCAATTACAGTTGTCTGAGATCATTGGTTATTCTATATGACATTCGCAAGGAAACTTCACACGCAGTCTGAGGCACCGTCGTGCCTTCTCGCTGTTGGAATCATCTGTTACCACATTCCCATACCGCCTTGAAAAAGTCTGAGTATAGACGAAACACATGTCGGCTAGATCGTGTGCTGGGAATCTTTTTAAAAAAAGAATCAATAAAGACAAGGATTTGAAAACTGACTAAATTGTTTCTGGACTGTCTGTTGGATACGCACAATACTCATTGATCTTCACTTGTCAGAATGTATCGTACTAATTAGTGCATCTTCTTTGGATTTTTGAATTCATCCTATACTAGAGTTGGACTGATAAATACATATAAGGGTGTGCTGATTAAGCTTTTAAGAGTTGATGTTTTCTGTGAACATACAACTCTTTTACAAGCAAAAAACGTACAACACAATGCCCAATCTGTCTTACCTCTTTAATCTGATCAAATTTTATATTCAAAAATTCTATTCCATCTCTGTTCTGAAAATTTACAAAATCAACAACTTTTCCCATTGCTACATTTACTAAATTGTCTTCTACATTGAAATTACGCCATCAAATTACCCAACAGTTTATACATAAATGTAAAGTCTTTTCTAAGCCTGCAGTCTTAGATACAGACTTTTCCAAAGAATCCAATTTTGACTAAAGTTTCTCTGTGACAAGAATAGTCACTCCTTGATGTTCAATTTTATCAATAGCTTCAATTTCCACAATTTGTTGTTTTTCCAGTTTTAAAAGTTCTTAATTAAATGAAGAACACTCTTGCAGTGTAGGCTTTAGGCAAACTATACACTTCTTTTCTCCAAGCTTATTGTACATTATTTCAGCTGCTGTGTTTCCAGTTGTAAACAAGTTCCTCAGTAGCCGACTTTCTAAAGCTTGTTTACCATGTTTCGTCAAGACACCAATTCTTATATCTTGAAGAATTTTTCCATGATGTTCATCACTTGCTTGTCGCATATTCTTAATAAGTTCTTTATATTCAAAATGAGACCAAATGTTCACATTTCCAATACTTCCCAAAGATTTTCTAGTATCTTCATGCACAAGTGTTTTAAAAACAGGTTGCCCTTTTACAGGAGTAAGTTGTAGTAGATCGTCGAATACAATTACATGTTTTCCTCCAAACAAAACATCGTAATTTGTTTTTAAAATCTGTTGCATTCTCAAGTGTCCAAAGGCAAGCATTAAGTTTGAGACCAGGCTCACCTCATCAATGATTATAAGTTTCATTTTCTCAGTACTCTTGAGACTTCATAACAAGCTTCTCCAGATAGCTTGTGATATTACAATTTATTTTCATGTTCAACTGGTAGCATGAGTAATCGATGTAAAGTAATCCCTTTAATATTGTGTGCTACTAATCCAATTGGAGCTGTTACAACACAAGATAAATGTGATTCTGTAGTTTTGTATAGATAGTGGGGAAAACTTTAATTAAGAAACTTTTTCCTGTTTCAGCTTGACCACTGTTGTACATTAGAATAGGTTTAAACAATGAGCATGGCATTCTTTTTTTCATGTTGCAAACCGTGTTGTATCTGTTCTGTCACTTGTAGATATATTTCTTTTTGTTCAATGTTTAGTTGTTCTTCTAACTTTTCCAACTGAATAATATCCTGTTTGGCCACTTGAAATTTCTGTTTCATCTTCTAAACATATTTCCTGTTCATCAATGCTTACATACTTATCATAAATATTATTCTGCACCGGATACAATGTAGCCTTCTGAAGTTCTTTAACATCAACAGACTCTTGCGATATTTTTCTACTCTTTGTTGGTACACCATTAACTAGAATAACTACAGGCTCACTTTCCTCCCTGTCTATATCAACAATTTCAATATTTTTCTTAAAATTTAAAGGTAAGTAAACAACTCTTCCTTTCAGACCTCTTTGTAAATCTGTTGGAGGCAGCTTACCTGTTTTAGGCTCCATACAAACTATAGCCTGAAACAGGTGCACAGATTCAATAAGAATGGACTCATATGTATTTAAATCTGCCAGTTCCAGAGGAATAGCTACCAACTCTAAGTTGTTATGGACAGCTCTAGCTGGCATTTTGTTCTCTTCTAATTTGTTGTAACAATATTTACAAATACGTTGATCAGTAGCCTACTCAAAACAACCTTCCACCAACAAATAGGCACCAAATTTCTCCCACTTATCATTGTTTTCCTTTTCACTTTTTAAATACAGATCAACATTCCTAGTTTGACTTTTATAGTGAGTACGTCGACAACAAATACAAACATAGTTTGGGTTTTCAGATGAAACTATCTTAAACTTTGTAATTTCTTCTGCAAACATGTCAGTACTAATATCTTCCACCTGTTCTTCAACACCTACACTTATCAAGCTCTCACTTTCTCTACACTCTTCTTGTGAACCAAAGAAACAAAACTGTATATCATCACAATTTTTTTTTAAATCTGATACTGAACCATGCAAAAGAGCTGTGTTCTGTCCACTTAAACATAATGCACAACTTTTTACATAGTAGACTCTCCTTACCAACTTCTGCATTTCTGAGTGGTGTACTGCTAACATTCTTAAATGATGGAAAGTACTTTGACACATTTTTCTTGAAAGACAATCCAGAGAATGACCCTGCAATTTAGTATATTTTCTTACTTTACAAGGATCTAGTCCTTGTAACATCTTAAATTTCTGTTTAAGACTTTTCTGGACAAATCCTCGTATGCAAACTCGTAATATGTCAATAGATTCCTGTCGAATATTACAAATACTGCTACAATCCCACTCATATACCGGAGCTTGTGTACGCCTCCCTTGAACTTCTTCAACTATTACTTCTTCCACATTCCTAGGATCCATCTTTTCTTTTGGAATGGGACAACCATCTTTCATCTCATAGCATCAACCACTAGTATCAACTGCATGAACTAATGTATTTTGTTGAAAATAGCTTTCTCCATTAAAGAAAGGCTCAGTACTAGAAGTGTGCTTCCATTCACCAGCAAACATTTTGCAAAAGTTACTTCTATTAACCAGTCTTTTTCTTTTGCTTTTCTCCTTCATAAACTGCATTGTTTTATTCAATGTTTTCATTCTCTTCAATACCAATATAAATAATTTTCGTTTCAATTCAAAAGCTTTTTCTACTACACTTTCAATCTGTTGCTTTTTCTTATAAGCTGCTGATCTTCTTTTATATTTTTTACAATCTTTCAATAAATTTTGTAGTACTCTAATTTTATACATTCTCTTCCTAATGTCTTCATATTCTTTCATCCTTCTTTCAACATAGATTCTTTTCCCATTACAGATTTTCCATTAATATGTCCTTTTTCGTTTCCTTCCGATTGGTTGTAGAACTTTCCTTTCTCTTTTCCACATTTTTTAAATTCATTACATTCTTTAAAAGTCTTTTAACAAATTCTTTAGTTCTCTTACCAAAAGTCTTTTTCTTCAATGTCACATTTTGAACTTCATCTAATTTCTGCTTTTCTCTTTCATTTAAATAGTACTGTTTTTGTCTTGTCTTTTCTTTTGATCTTTTCTTGTCATACTCAATCTTTCTTACTAATAATGGTGAATATCTGAAAAAAAAGAAAAGTTTAAATAGTTTCTAAAAATAATTTTATATTATTAAAATAATTATATACAAATATTGTCATCTATAAATAAACAAATACTTTCAATTGCATTGCAATTGTCTCCATAACACATAAATATTTAGAATATTATAGTTTACATATTATCAAACCTATAATAAGAACGAAGGGGCTGATTCACAGAACTAATCTGAGACAAAATCGTAAACTTGCTACTTTTGGTATTCACAGAAGGCATTTAGTAGTAGTACAGTTAGGACTCCTAACTTTACTACTACTAAACTGAGATAAAATCCTAAACTTACTAATTTTGGTATTCACAGAAGGCATTTAGTAGTAGTAAAGTTAGGACTCCTAACTTTACTACTACTAAATGCCTTCTGTGAATACCAAAAGTAGTAAGTTTAGGATTTTATCTCAGATTAGTTCTGTGAATCGGCCCCAAAATGTTTAAACAGTAACATCTCAGAGCACATGCTATCTGAATTTGAGTAAAAAAGTGTATGTATTAATTTCTACTCATAAAATATGGCACCTGAGTATTGAACAAGCTATGTCAGACACTGCACAATTCCTTTATTTAGAAGACATCGCAACCTCTGCAACATAATGACAGAGCAGAACTAAAGGATTTCTCTACTACTACCCAAACCAATCAGGTTCATATGTATAATACATCAGACAATAGATGTATAAGTAGACACATACGTCATTCACAACACAATAAAGTCCCTTAAACTTCACAGACTGGCGTTCTCATTTCAAAATAACATCTAAAGTGTTGAGCTCACCCAAATATAAAGCAGCAACCCTTCACATGTCTCTGTTGTAAGTCTCACCATATTCCTGAAAGCATCCATACATGTGTCTGTACCTTTGGCTAGTGACACCATATATAAAACAAATATACAAATAGTTCTATACCTGTGTTTTTTCACAGACTCATACAAAGTAGCCTAATCACTAAACCATCTGCCAACATGTCTTAAACTTCACTTTTGTGCTGCAGCTTCACCATTCTGTGACTACTGAAGGTGTTGGGCCTACCCAAATATAAAGCAGCAAACCTTCACATGAGTCTGTTGTAAATCTCACCATATTCCTGAAAGCATGTATGCATGTGTCTGTACCTTTTACTAGTACTATCATATATAAAAGAAACATACAAATAGAGGTATACCTGTGTTTTATACATCTAGTATCTTCAGATGCATGACACATATGAGAATACATGTGCAAGTAGAGACATACATCAATCACAAGACCATGCAGACCTTAAACTTAAAACTTGACAGACTGCACTTTATATTTGAAACAGACACCTACATTTATGTGGCGTACTTCACGTGTACGTTTCCCCAGACTTATACAAAGTAGCCTAACCACTAATCCCTCTGCCAACATGTATTAAACCTCACTTTTGTGCTGCAGCTTCACCATTCTATGACTACTCAGGATGTTGGGCCTAGCCAAATATAAAGTAGCAACCCTTCACATATCGCTGCTGTAAGTCTTACCATATTCCTGAAAGCATGCATATATAAAAGAAGCATACAAATAGATGTATACTTGTGTTTTACACATGTAGCATCTTCAGATGGATAACACATATCAGAATACATGAGTAAGTAGAGATATAACTCCTTAGACACCTACATAGATTTATGCAGCATACTTCAAGTGAGCTTTTCCAAAGACTCATACAAAGTAGCATAATCACTAATTCCTCACCCAACATATCTTAAACATCACTTTTCTGCTGCTGCTGCTTCACCATTCTACTACTACTCAGTTGTTGAGCCTAGCAAATTACAAAGCAGCAACCCTACGCATATCTCTGTTGTAAGTCTCCCCATATTTCTAAAAGCATGTATGCATGTGTCTGTACCTTTTGCTAGTGACACCATATATAAAAGAAGCATACAAATAGATGTACACCTGTGTTTTACACGTCTAGCATCTTCAGATGGATAACACATATCAGAATACATGTGTATATAGAGACATACTTCAGTCACAACACCATGCAGACCTTAAAACTTGAGAGACTGCACTTCACATTTCAAACAGACACCTACATTTATGCGGCGTACTTCAAGTGTACCTTTCCACACACTCATACAAACTAGCCTAATCACTAATCTGTTTCCTAACATGTCTTAAAACTAACCCTGGGCGTAGTTCGCGTAGTAGCGCTACGCGTAGCTACGCGAAGTGCACTTCGCACTACGCGAGCTACGCGTAGCACTACGCGAACTGCGTAGTGCGGTAGGAAATGCTGTTCGCGATGATTGCACAGTGCCGGATGCTTGTCCGCACTGTGCAATCATTGCAAACGGCATCTTGCACAGTGCAAGCGGTCGTTTTCTGCCGCTCGAGTAGATTTGTACTCGAGCTGCAGCTTTCTCAACGCGGACTGGTAGTTTCTCATCGCGAGCGGTCGCGAGCATACGCAACCACTCGCAATGAGAAACCTGACCTCCCCGCGTTGAGAATCTCGCCGGGAGGTTTATTTTCCACACTCGTGATCGGCAACTTGATGTTGCTGATCGCGAACCAGGAAAAAGTCTCGCCGGGATGTCATTTTGCTCGCTTGCGGTCGCCAACTTGACGTTGAGGACCGCGAGGAAGCAAAAAATGACCGCTACGCTACGCGTGTTTGCACTGTGCTACTTGCAATTCGCGTAGTGCGAAGTAGCGCAAACTACGCAAGCGTAGCGTAGTACTTCGCCCAGGGTTACTTAAAACTCACTTTTGTGCTGCAGCTTCACCATTCTGTGACTACTTAGGGTGTTGGGCCTAGCAAAATATAAAGCTGCAATCCATCACATGTCTCAGCTGTAAGTCTCACCATATTCCTAAAAGCATGCATACATATGTCTGTACCTTTTGAAAGCAGCATCATATAGAAAAGAAATATACAAATAGATGTATACCTGTGTTTAATATGTCTAGCATCTTCAGATGCATAACACGTATCAGGATACATGTGCAAGTAGAGACATACCTCAGTCACAAGACCATCCACATCTTAAAACTTGACAGACTGCACTTCACATTTCAAGCAGACACTGAAAATGATGCGGTATATTTGAAGTGTAGCTTTCCACAGACTCATACAAAGTAGCCTAATCACTAATCCCTCTTCAAACATGTCTTAAACCTCACTTTTGTGCTGCAGCCTCACCATTCTATGACTACTTAGGGTGTTGGGCCTAGCCAAATATAAAGCAGCAATCCTTCACATGTCTCTGCTGTAAGTCTCACCATCTTCCTGAAAGCATGCATGGATATGTCTGTACCTTTTGCTAGTACATCATATATCAAAGAAACATACAAATAAATGTAAACCTGTGTTTTATATGTCAAGCATCTTCAGATGCATAACACATATCACAATACATGTGCAAGTACACACATACCTCAATCACAAGACCATGAAGACCTTAAAACTTGACAGACTACACTTCACATTTCAAACAGACACCTAGATTTATGCGGCGCACTTCAAGTGAACTTTTCCACAGATTCTAACAAAGTACCATAATAACTAATTCCTCACCCAACATATCTTAAACATCACTTTTCTGCTGCTGCTGCTTCACCATTCTACTACTACTCAGGTATTGAGCATAGCCAAAAACAAAGCGGCGACCCTTCACATATCTCTGCTGTAAGTCTCACCATCTTCCTGAAAGCATGCATGCACATGTCTGTACCTTTTGCTAGCAGCATCATATATAAAAGAAATATGCAGATAGAAGTATACCTGTGTTTTATAAGTCTATCATCTTCAGATGCACAACACATATGAGAATACATGTGCAAGTAGAGACATACCTCAATCAGAAGATCATCCAGATCTTAAAATGTTACAGTCTGCACTTAACATTTCAAGCAGACACTGAAAATTATGCAGTATATTTGAAGTGTACCTTTTCACAGACTCATATACCTGTGTTTTACATGTCTAGCATCTTCAGATGGATAACACATATCAGAATATATCTCCTAGTAGAGACTTTCTTCAATCACAACACTATGAAGACCTGAAAACTTCACAAAACACACTTCCCATTTCAAGCAAACACCAAAAATGATGCAGCATATTTCAACTGTACCTCTCTGGATACTTATACAAAGTAGCCTAATAACTAATACCTTATGCCAACATGTTTTAAACCTCACTTTTGTGCTGTAGCTTCACCATTCTACTACTACTCACAGTGCTGAGCCTAGCCACATACAAAGCAACAACACCTCTTTGTTATACATCTTGCATCTTCAAATATATAAGACATATGAGAATACATATACAAGTAGAGACATACTTCAGTCACAAGTCCATGCACACCTTAAAACTTGACAGACTGCAATTCCAATTTGTAAGCAACACCTATAATTATGCGGTATACTTTAATTTTACATTTCTGCACACTAATACAAACTACCATAATCGCTAATCCATCTTGCAATATACCCATATTACTATACACAATCTATTTCAATCATCATTTAAGTACAATAAAACAAACTACAATACACATCTCTACATTTAATAACATATTTCAAACATCACAGTTCTTGAATAATTTTTAAAGTTTGAAAAAAAAGTAAATATATAATACACCTCACAAATGTATAACTCACCTTTCAAATAGTATTGTAGAATATGAAATATCAGAAATCCATAAAAGATTTTCTTTTGCACACAATCAATGTAATGCACCACTCTCAACAAGGTAAAACCAGTAATGGCAAACTTTCCCTCTTATTCTCCACACAAATAAATGTAAGTAACAAATCACATTGCTTCCTACATTATTTCAAATTGTGAAACACATTTCTATTGCTTAGACATATTAACCCTTTCCAACTATCTTCTAAAAGTGCCCAAACTGGTTCTGTAATTTTCTAGAGTCGCGACTCCACCGTGGTGCCTCAGTAAAGTGTCCTGATGGAGCCGCAAATCCATACGGCAGTTCAAAAACCTATTACTAATAATACTAGTACTTTAACAACATATCGCTTATATATAAATTACAATTTCATATTTCAAAACCACAGTTAAATTTCAACCCTTCCCCCATTCTGCTTAATCCCAGTTTCCATAGTAACAGTTTCTGCAACATTCAACTGAACTGGCAGGTCAAAAATTCATCATATTTTCAAGTTCAGCACACAAGCTTACAAATGCAATAGCAGGTGTGGTTGACTTTTGCAAAATATTACCTTATCCTAACTACTGTACCTTTCAAACATTTTTTACTAACCAATAAGAAACATGGGGGCATATTAGCAAGACCGGCGATAAAATGATCGCCGTTTTAGCGGCAGGAAACTGCCGCTAAAACGGAGATAATGGGCTTGCTAATATGCGTTATAGAATTCCAATAGAAGCCCAGGTTAGATGTCCTGCACATCTAACCTGGGCTTCTATTGGAATTCCATAACGCATATTAGCAAGTCCATTATCGCCGTTTTAGCGGCAGTTTCCTGCCGCTAAAACTGAGATAATTTTATCGCCGGTCTTGCTAATATGCCCCATGCTTCTTTAAGAAAGTAACATGCATACTATTTTTGAGCGTACAATGTTCATGAACAGCCAATCAGTTATCTGCTTTTTAAAAAACAGCATCTTGTCCACCATTTTAGATACCTCTCCTTCTACCAACTACCTCATCTACAGACATCTTCTCATTACTTCCAGACATCCCTTCAAGATGATTACAGTATGGATTGTAGGGCACAGCTATGTTTTCTGGTGCAAAAAGTATGCTGAACACAGAGGTATTGACAAAGACCTAGCTTTGCAAAATGTGGATATTAAATGGATTGCACAGAGAGAATTAAAGTGGCACCAATTGATGCCTTTGGTTAAAACCTTATTGCATCTCCAACCCCCTGACCTCATGATTGTGCACTGTGGTGGCAATGACCTAGGCACATTGACTGGAGTAGGACTGGAAATGCTCATGAAGGATACCTTTGCACAATTGATGTTGTTTTTCCCTCAAACTGTCTTTCTATACTCTAATATATGCCAAAGACAGAAATGGAAGTGGTCAAATCAATTCTATCCACAGATTGAGCAAGCTAGAAAGAATGTCAATAAAGCTGTTTCTGCTTACCTCAGAGACCATAGGATGGGCTCCATCTATAACAACAATTTACGTTTTGATATGGATGACATCTACAGAAGTGATGGAGTACAGTTCACAGATCAAGGAAACAGAGTCTTTCTCAACAACCTAAAGCTGTGCATTCGCACTTACATGTAGCTGTAATACTTTTTGGTTTAGAGTGTTGGCAGCCAATCAGAATAAAGTTTGTGCTCGGGAGGGTTCGCGGATCCACCGCGGTCACCATATATATATATTTTTAAAATATGAATATTTCAGGAACTACTGAACGGATTTACACCTTTTAAAAAAAAGGTTGCTTTCTGAGCCAAGAGCTTCCTTTTTGCCAAATTTGGTGTAATTCCGTTCAGCAGTTCGGGCTGTAGCTTTGTCTAAGGTTTTTCTATAGAAATTAACATGGAGAAAATGCGTTTTGGGACCCCCCTTTTTTCTCGGCCCCTGCTGGACGAATCATCCTGAAACTTTCAAGTCAGGAGCTGTCCGGAGCAGGGCATTAGTTTTGAAAAGTTCGTGAAGATTCGTCAAACTGCGCCAAAGATATTGGCAAATCAAAAAACACTTTTTCTATGGAAACTAGATCCTAACTATAACTACCTACTGGCGACCTCTTGGCGCACTGCTGGTGGGGAAATGAGGTCCTCTTGTGTCCTGAGGACCTCAGGACTAAAGTGGACTTCATTCCCCGAGCAGCAGTGTGCCAGGAGGCGCGTTTGCAGAGTGGCGTAAAAAGGGGGCGTGCCCTCGGACCACTCTCAGCAATCCAGCTGTGTGGGGCTTACTACAGATAACAGGAGGGCTAGTTGGCCCCCAGGGATCCTCAGGAGGCAAGGAGACTTCAACTCCCAACCAAGAGCACGCCAGGAGGTGCCTTTGCAGAGAGGTGGAGAAAGGGGGCGTGGCCTGTGCCCACCTCTCAGCAATCCCACTATCTGGGGCTTACTGGAGGTATCAGGTAGGCTAGTTGGCCCCAAAGGACCCCCAGCAGCAAAGGGGACTTTAACACCCATCGAAGAGTGCGCCAGGGAGCGCGTTTGCAGACTGGTGGTCAAAGGGGGCGTGGCCTGCTATGAGAAATTACCAATGCTGCTGTGTGGGACTTACTGGGGGTAATAGCAGGGGTAGTTGGCCTCCAAGGTTGTCCTTGGGGCCAACTACCCCTCCTGTTACCTCCAGTAAGTCCCACACAGTGGGATTTCTAAGAGGTCTTTGGAGGCCACGCCCCCCCCCCCTTTCTCCACCACTCTGCAAACGCACCTCCTGGCACACTACGGGTTGGGGGATGAAGTCCACTTTACTCCTGATGGACTTTGCGGGCCAAGAAGCCCTCCTGGTACCTCTTGTAAGTCCTACGCAGCAGAATTCCTGAGTGCTGGTTGGAGGCCCAGCACCCTTTCTCCACCACTCTGCACACGCGACTCCCAGTTAAAGAAGCATTTGTAATGTAATCGGTCTTGCATTTGCAAGAGTTAGAGCTATTGGCGTTGTAAAGGTAAAAGTTTTTTACTAATTTGTTGGGAGTGGAGCGGATGTAGGTTGTGTGTAGTGGAATTATGTGGTATGTTGTGCAGTGAAATTATGTGAATAGACAGCAGTATGTGGTAATTAGTGTATAGGAATTATGTAGAGTGGGATTATGTGTTGTGGAGAGCAATTATGTGGTATGGTAGTCTGTGTTGTGGAGTGGTAACCTCAGGTTTAGCCTTCCTCGTTTTCATAAAAGCTAAACTGTAAGCTCAAAGAGACAAAAAACAGAAGGAACCACTCAGGAGCACTTCTGGACCTAGTCAGCAGTTATAGTTAGCTGAGCTAACTATAACTTGCGCCCCACAATGCACTGCTTATGACCTTACATATTATATCACTCATGACATGATCAGTGACATCACTGATGACATCACTGATGACATCTCAAATGACATCACTGATGACATCATCCGGTGACTGTGAGTGTTTCTAAAAAGTTTATGAGTGTTATATATGGATGATTTAGTGGGTGCGTGACTGACTGACTGTATAAGTGAGTGATTATATGTGTCTCAGTGAATGTATGGGTGAGTAATTAATTTGTGTGAATGTCTGTCTCAGTCTGTCAGTTGGTGTGTAAGTGGCTGCATGGTTTGGCGAGTAAGGTACATGAGTGGCTGTATGGGTTATTGATTGGTTATATGAGTACTTGTATGGGTGTATGAGTGTCTGTCTGGGTGGGAGAGGTACGTAATTATATGAGTGCATGAGTAGAACCTGAGTGTTTCATCAGTGCACGCATGTGCCTCAGTATTTCAATGACTGCATGGGTTATAAGAGGGTGTTAAGATGGCTGCATAGGTTCCGCGCAAACGCTATAATGTTTGCATAGTTATAGCCTTGTTAATTGCATAACTCAATAGATAGTACCTAGGTGATTAGATGAGTGTATATGTAGTGCCTGCATACTTCAATGACTACATAATTTCTGCCTGCCTGATTGCAAGAGTACATGTATAGTTTCTGGATAATTGAATAACTCCATGAATACTGAATCACTGATTTGATGACTGCCTGCGTAGTGGCTCGGTGGTTCCATAAGTGTCTGAATACTGCCTGACTGACTGAGAAAGTACCTTTATTGCTGTTAGATATATACCAGTTGTCACTATATCTCTGAATCATTGGTTATCTCCTTCTGTCAGTATCAAACTACCTGTTTTACTGTATATATGCTTTTCTTCTGAGCTGTGTGTGAGTGAAATCTAGGTATCACACTTGATATATAATTGCATACATGGCCCTCTAGAAATATACTGTGATTTGTTACTGAGCGTGCACATGCATCAGTAAGTTTCTAAAATAGAAAACAACATATTAAAAATTTTCAAAGTACAAAACGTTTTGCAAATAGCATACCTACATCATTTCTCAAATACTTCTTCTGCTTCTAAAACATATATTCAGCATATCTCAAATAAAAGTTACACTCGAAATGAAGCTAACACAAGAACTCTCGAGGCATTCTGCACCATTAATCCTTCTCAAATTTGAACAAACCATGTTTAAAGAATAACACTACCCTCACCATATACATGAAATTTTCCTCAGCCTCACTGAACATAGATTACTATGTAAACATATATGCAATTTCTTAATAGATGTATACCTTCAAGTAATTTTTCCCAAAATATATACCTCTCTGCATCTTTAAGCAAACTCTAAAGTCCCACAGTGTATATAGCAATGTGCAAGCACAAAAACTATATCTCACCATTTAAGCATATGCAAGATGGTCATCTAAGTTAAAATCCACATTGACAAACTCTTCCCAATATATACCAAACAAGTATTACTTCTTTCTAATTTATATACACGCAGCCAACATGTTCTCAACTTTTATTTCTCGCTACACTATTCCTGTTTAATAATGTTACTAAGAGTATTACAACTCTGAGAATGCAAATGACAGATGTATCTATTCTGCACATAATGTTTAGACATATAAAACATTCGTAGTTCCTCATTGCAACCTTCCCCCGCAGTCCCAGTTGGCTCCCCGCCTCCTGCCGGAGCTGGCATTGCTTTTTACACACCGGAAGCTGCTGACATGCAGCTCCCTGTGTGTTAAAAGCAAAGTGTGCTCTGCTTTCAGGAAGCAAGAGCAAAATGCTCTTGCTTGCTGAAAGCAGAGCACTGTTTGCTATGGCATGGCCGGAGTGGTACTCCCGCCATGCCATAGCAAACTTCCATGTCCAGGTGTGGGCACCCCGGGACATTGCCAGAGCCGGCGGTCCTCTGGGCCATCTAGAGCTTCACGAGGGGGACCGCGTGCCTCCCCTCCTTTTTTAATTAACCTCTGTGGAGGTGGCGGTCTCCGGGGCTGTGGGAGCCGCGTGACCCACTTAGTTAATATAACAGAGTTGCCAAGGGGAGGTGGTGGTCCCCGGGGCTTTGACTAGCCCAAGGAGGAGGGCACCATGCGCCCCCCCCCTATATTTACACATGCCCCTGGGACCTGGTCCACCAAGGGAGCATTTTCAAAGGATGCACAGGAGCCCTTGCTTTTTTTTTTTTTACATTTCTGCAAGAGTCACTGATCCAGCGTGACACTCACAGAATTTTTTTTTAATATGCTTTTTTGGCCCTTGGATCCCTGTGGGACCCCCCCAAGAGTGTTTCTACCCTGCCCCCTTTTCTTTTTTAAAGTTTTTTCTTGTGACTCGGTTCAATTGAGTCACAAGATGGCTGCCAAGACTTCCTGGTTTAAAGTGTTGGCAGCCAATCAGATCTCAGGCACGAGGGAGGTCGTGAGGGGTTGTGGATCCACAGCGGCCTCAGTTGTATATCTTAAAAATCTTTACATTTCTCAGCAACTACTGAACGGATCTACACCATTTAACAGAAATAGTGCTTTCTGGACCAAGAGCTACCTTTCTGCCAAATTTGGTGTAACTCCGTTCAGATGTTCGGGATGTAGCTCTGTCTAAAGTTTCCAATGGAAATTAACATGGAGAAATAGCGTATTGGAACCGCCCCCTTTTTCTTGGCCCCCGCTTGACGGATTACCACAAACCTTTTTTCAGACAGCAGCTGAAGTGAGGTGCAAATTAGTTTTGAAAATTTCGTGAAGATTCGTTAATAGATGCCAAAGTTATTGACAAATAAAAAAAATGTCTTCCTATGGAAACTACATCCTAACTATAACTACCCACTGATGACCACTAGTAGGTGATATATCTATATATATATTGTGAAAATAACAATTGGTTGTAATATGCATAAAATTATGTTATATGTACAAAAAAGGATGCAGAGAACATTGGTTAATTCCCAAGTTCATGTGAAGAGCAGCTCCTATATAGAGCACCCAGCAACACTCTGAATCTGCTCACCTCAAATGTTATATATATATATATATATATATATACATATATACACATATATATACATATATATACATATACATATATATATATATATATATATATATATATATATATATATATATACATATATATTCACTGAAAGAACCATAGGTTTCAGGCACGTTATAGTTAGAAATTAGCATTAAAAAACCTTAGAAATTCACTGAAAAAACCATAGGTTTTAGGGACAGTTATAGTTAGTTGGACATTTCACTCATACAAAACCCGTGAAATTCCCCCGTTATAGTTAGTTCAGCTAACTATAACTCGCGCCCCCGCAATGCACTGCTGATGACGTCACATATTACATCACTCATGACATGGTCAGTGACATCACTGATAACATCACTGATGACATCTCAAATGACATCACTGATGACATCATCCAGTGACTGTGTGTTTCTGTAAAGTTTAAATATGTTTAATATATATAGGGAAAGGCGTATTGAAGAATGAGTCAGTGTATAATTGTCTGAATGGATGATTTAGTAGGTGCGTGACTGACTCTATAAGTGAGTGATTAAACGTATCTTACTGAATGCATGGGTTAGTGACTAAACTATGTGAATGTCTGTATCCGTCTGTCTGTTGGTGTGTAAGCGGCTGCATGGGTTTCTGAATAGCTACATGAGTGTCTACATGGGTTATTGATTGGTTGTCTGAGTATCTGTATGGGTGCCTGAGTGTTTGTGTGAGTGGGTGATTCACTGGGTGCATGGTTTCAAGAGTGCATCTGTGATGGACTGTATGGGTGGGTGAGTGTGTGTATGGATGTGTTAGTGAGTGAATGTATATCTCAGTGGTACATGTGTGAGTAACTACATATGTGAAAGGCAGTATATATGTGTGTTGGAGTATATAAATGGCTATAAGTGAGAGTGTGTGATTGTGAGAGTGGCTGTATGGATGAGTGTGTACTTGTATCAGTGATTGTATAAGAGCGTAAGAATGTGCTAGTATTTGTATGAGTAAGTGAGCTGGTGTGTGTATAACTGTACATCTGAGTAAATGGGAGTGTGATTAATTCTTTGCATGACTGACTAGGTGTGTGAGTACCTCTATGGATGAGTGGCGGTGTGTGAGTGTCTATATAGGTGTATGAGTGCATATGATAGTCCTGTACTGAGTGACCGTACCCTGAAAGTTTCGGGGTGATTCGTCAAGCGGGGGCCGAGAAAAAAGGGGGGTCCCAAAACATGTTTTCCCCATTCATTTTCCCATGGGAAACTTTAGCCACGGCTACAGCCCGAACTGCTGAACGGAATTACACCAAATTTGGCAAAGAGGTAGTTCTTGGTTCAGAAAGAACCCTTTTTGTTAAATGGTGTAAATCCGTTCAGTAGTTCCTGTGAAAATCAAAATGAAAATCACATATATATCTATGGCCGCGTCGGATTCGCGCACCCTCCCGATCACGAGCTGCATGCTAATTGGCTGTCAACACTCCAAATCAGGAAGTGTTGGCAGCCACTTTGTCCCAGAAACAAGTGCGCAAAACACACAAAGGGGGCAGGGTAGAAATACCCTGACCCCCTAGGTCTGCTCAGGGGTCCCACAAGGACCCCTGGGCAGAAAAAGCATTTTTTTTTAAAAATCGGCGGGATGCGCTTAGGGTGCGCGGATCCCGCCGATAAAAAAAAAAAATCGAAGCGTGGTCTCCCGCGCTTCGATGTTATTTTGCCCCCGGGTGGCCCAAGTCCCGGGGGCATGTGGGGTTTATTTAAATAATGCTGGGGGGACCTCTAAGGGCCCCCCCAAGCCCCGGGGACCGCCACCCCCTGGGGCTTTCAATTTAAAATGGTGCGGGAGGGCACTCGGCCCTCCCGCAGCCCCGGGGACCACCACCTCCCCGGGGCTTCTTTTTAAATAATGTAAATGCGGGGGTCCGTAACGGACCCCCGAGCCCCGGGGATCACCACTTCCCCGGGGTTTTAAAGACATGGGAGGGGGGCCGCGTGGCCCCCCTCCTGGAGCCATTGATGGCCCTGGGGACCGCCACCCCCCAGGGCCGGCTCCTGCAGTGTCCCGGGGTGCCTACCCCCGGGACACTGCTGTTTGCAATGGCAGGACGGGAGCCTCGCGTCCCGTCCTGCCATTGCAAGCTTGCTTGCTTCATTGAAGCGAGAGCAGGGAAACCTGCTCTCGCTTCAATGAAGCAAAGCAGATTGCTTTTCCATAAGGGGAGCTGCATGTCAGCAGCTCCCCTTATGGAAAAGCAATGCCGGCTCCCGCAGGACGCGGGGAGCTGGCGGGACCGTGCAGGGATTGGGGACCCCCCCACGGTCCCCAACGTGTGCCCAGGCCTTGGGGGATGGGGTCCCCGGGGCCATTAGTGGCACAGGAGGGGGGCCACGCAGCCCCCCTCCCAAAAAAAAGAGTTTAAGTTTAAAAAAAAAAAAAGGACGCAAAGGCCGGCCCCGGGGGATGGGGTCCCCGGGGCATTTAATGGCCTGAGGAGGGGGGCCACGCAGCCCCCCTCCAAATATATATATATTTTTTTAAAAGAGGGCATGCCCCAGGGGATGGGGTCCCCGGGGCAAATACAGGCCCAGGGAAGGGGGGCCACGCGGCCCCCTTCCCGTTTAAAAAAAATAAATAATGAAATAAAAGAACAACCTCAGGCCCCGGGGGATGGGGTCCCCGGGGACAAAAGTGGATGAGGGAAGGGGGGCCACGCAGCCCCCCTCCCATAAAAAAAAAGAAAGCAAAAAAACGGCATTGTGCCAGAGGCCCCGCCCCCTCCCTGCAGCACTCTGCAAAGGCGCCCCCTGGCACGTTGTAAGAAGGGGAAGTAATTCCCCTTGAATACTGGGGTCCCTGGGGGCCAACTAGCCCACCAGGAACCTCCAGTATGCGCTAGGAGCTGCGTTGCAGAGAGGTGTTCAGAGGCCACGCCCCTTTTTACACCTCTCTGCAACGCAGCTCTGTGGCGCTTTTTGGAGGTACAAGGTGTGCTAGTTGGTCCCCAGGGACCCTCAGGATTCAAGGGGACTTAATCCCCCAACTTAAAACGCGCCACGGGGCGCGTTTGCACAGTGGTGAAGGGAGGGGGCGGGGCTTCAGGTAACATGTGTGCAAACAGGCCCTGTGGTGCGTTTTAAGATGGGGATTTAAATCCCCTTCAATCCTGAGGGTCCCTGGGGGCCAACTAGCCCACCAGGTACGTCCAGAAAGCGCCACAGAGCTGCATTGCAGAGAGGTGTAAAAAGGGGCGTGGCCTCTGAACACCTCTCTGCAACGCAGCTCCCTGGCGCATACAGGAGGTACAGGGTGGGCTAGTTGGACCCCAGGGACCCTCATGATTCAAGGGAACTTAATCCCCCAACTTAAAATGCGCCACGGGGCGCGTTTGCACAGTAGTGAAGGGAGGGGGCGGGGCATGTTATTGTTAGAAATTAGCATTTCAAAAACCTTTGAAATTCACTTAAAAAACCATAGGTTTCAGGCACGTTATAGTTAGAAATTAGCATTTCAAAAACCTTTGAAATTCACTTAAAAAACCATAGGTTTCAGACACGTTATAGTTAGAAATTAGCATTTAAAAAACCTTTGAAATTCACTGAAAAAACCATAGGTTTTAGGGACAGTTATAGTTAGTTGGACATTTCACTCGTACAAAACCATAGAAATTCCCCCGTTATAGTTAGTTCACGTAACTATAACTCGCGCCCCCGCAATGCACTGCTGATGACGTCACATATTACATCACTCATGACATGGTCAGTGACATCACTGATGACATTACTGATGACATCTGAAATGACATCAATGATGACATCACTGATGACATCATCCATGTGATAATTTGATGCATCTTTTCACACCCTAATATAACTTTGGATACACCCACTGTAAATTACAGACTGCCATTGTCAAAACCATAGACACTCCAACACCAATTACTATATACACACTCACTGATTCTTAGGTCAAAACAGACACATCTACTCACTCACCCGTACAGTCACTCATACTTATAGTCACTCAGTACAGGACTATTATATGCACTCATACACCTATATAAACACTCACACACCGCCACTCATCCATAGAGGTACTCACACACCTAGTCAGTCATGCAAAAAATTAAGCACACACCCATTTACTCACCTATACAGTTATACACACACCAACTCACTTACTCATACAAATACTAGCACATTCTTCAGTGATGTCATCAGTGATGTCACTGACCATGTCATGAGTGATGTAATATGTGACGTCATCAGCAGTGCATTGCGGGGCGCGAGTTATAGTTACGTGAACTAACTATAACGGGGGAATTTCTATGGTTTTGTACGAGTGAAATGTCCAACTAACTATAACTGTCCCTAAAACCTATGGTTTTTTCAGTGAATATATATATATATATACTACCTACTGGCGGTCGGCAGTAGGTAGTTATAGTTAGGACCACGTTTCCATAGGAAAATCATGTTTTGATGTGCTTATAACTTTGGCGTCGTTTGAAGAATCTTTATGAAATTTTCTAAAAAGTTCCTCTTTTCAGGTCAGCTCCTATCCTAAAAGTTTGGGGGGGATTCTTCAAGGGGAGGCTAAGAAAAAAGGGGGGTCCCAAAACGTGTTTTCTCCATGCAATTTCCATAGGAAACTTTAGACAAGGCTACAGGTGAAACTGCTGAACGGAATTACACCAAATTTGGCACAGAGAAAGGTCTTGGTCCAGAAAGCACGCGTTTGTTTAAATCGGGTAAATCCGTTCAGTGTTTTAGAGAAATATCAAATTTTCCAGATATCGATATTTCAGAATTCTGACGTCTGATTGGCTGAAGCGTTACGAGCACGAGCTTGCGGCTCATTGGCTGCGAACTGTTGAAACTAGGAAGTGTTGGCAGCCATTTTGTGATTCAGTCCGTCAGCTCACAACTCTCCCTCTGCAAGGCATCAGGTCCGTAGTTCTACCTCTGCGAGGCAACACTAAAAATATACCGCAGCTCTGTCTGTTCGAGATACCCCTTTCAAGGTCCCTTTCCCCACATCACCAGCTCGCGGCTATGCCTTTAGAAGCCAGTCCATCGGCTCGCAGCTCTGCGACTGCGAGCTGTGAGCCATTTTGTGAATCAGTCCGTCAGCTCGCATCTCTCCCTCTAAAAGGCATTGCATCTGTAATTCTACCTCTGCGAGGCAATACTGAAAATATCCAGCAGGTCTGTCTGTGCGAGATACTCCTTTTACGCTCCCTCTCCCCACATCATCAGCTCGTGGCTATGCCTTTAGAAGGCAGTCCGTCGGGCCTGCAGCTCTACCTCTGTGAGCCACCTCGTTAGCTCGTAGCTCTGTCTGTGCTAGGAGGCCCGTCGGCCCGTTATTCTCCCTCTGCGAGTTAGCCCGTCGGGTTGCAGCTCGAAGGGCTCGTGGCTGTATCTCTGAGAGCCAGCCCGTTAACTGATAGCTGTGTGTCTGCTAGCAGGCCTGTTGGCCTGTTGGTCTCCCTCTGCGAGTCCAGCCACAGCTCTCCCTCCGCGAGCCAGTACGGTGCTGTGCTTTTGCGAGCCAACGGCTCGTAGGTCTCCCTCTGCGAGCTGAGCCCACTGGCCGCAGCTCTTCCTCTGCGAGCCTGCCCGACGGCCCGCAGGTGACACTCTGCGAGCCAAAATTGGGAATATAAGGCGGCTGTAAAAAGAGCCCTTGTGTTTATTAGTTGGATCTACATGTAAGTGCGAATGCACAGCTTCAAGTTAATCAGGAAAACTCGGTTTCCCTTATCTGTGAAGTGTACTCCATCACTTCTGTAGATATCAGCCATATCAAAACGTATGTTGTTGTTGTAAATCAACCCCATTCTATGGTCTCTGAGGTATGCAGACACAGCTTTGTTGACATTCTTCCTAGATTTTTCAATCTTATGACAAAATTGGTTTGACCATTTCCACTTCTGTCTTTGGCATATATTGGAATATACAAAGACAGTTTGAGGCAAAAGTAACATCAATTGTCCAAAGGTGTCTTTCATAAGCATTTCCAATCCTACCCCAGTCAATGTGCCTAGGTCGTTACCACCACAGTGCACAATCATGAGATCAGGGTGTTGGAGATGCAAACAGGTTTTAACCAAAGGGAGCAATTGGTTCCACTTCAATCCTCTCTGTGCAAACCATTTAATGTGCACATTTTGTAAACCTAGGTCTAAGTCAATATATCTCTGTTCTGCATACCTCTTGCACCAGAAAACATAGCTATGTCCTACAATCCACACTAGAATTTTGAAGGTATGGCTACAACATATGGATAAATGGCTGTAGCTCATGCAGTCTGTTCCTAGAATAAGAGATATGTTTAAATATGGGGAACTACTTTTTTTTTACATACAAAACGTTAACCAATTGGGAGATGAAATGTATTGTGTCCTAAAAAGTAGGGTGTATATTAGTTTTGATGAAAAGCCTCTTTGTGATTGGTTAATAAAAAAGCAGTTTATACGTGGAGTACATATTATAGGATGAAATTTGCCCAGCTCAACCACACCTGCTAATTGTATTTGGAAGGTGCAGTTCAAACTTGAAAGAATGGTGAACTTTTGACCTCCACGTGCCGTTAAATGTTGAAAAAAATGTTGCAAAAAGAAATATCGGTAGGTTTAACCCCTTCGCTGCTAGGCCTTTCCCCCCCCCTGTGCTAAGCCTTTTTAGGCTATTTGGGGTAGTTTGCGCTTAGGCCCCTGTAACTTTTTGACCACATAAGGTATCCACGCCAAATTTGCGTCCTTTTCTTCCAACATCATGGGGATTCTATAGGTACCCAGGGTTTGTGGATTCCCCTGGAGGGGACCCAGAAATTAGCCAAAATACAGCTACGTTTTGGTTTTTTGGGAAAAATGGGAAAAAAGGGCTGCAAATGAAAGCGTCTGGGTTTTTTCCTGCAAATGGTATCAAAAAGGGTTTGTGGGGCTGAAATCACCATTTTCCCAGCTTTTAGAGAATGACAGACTTTTGTCAGAAAACCAACATTTTTTACACAGTTTTGGCATTTTTCTGGGACATAGCCTATTTTTGCTATTTTTTGTGCTTTCAACCTCCTTCCAGTTAATGGTAGAAATGGGTATGAAAGCAATAATGGATCCTGGAAAGCTATACAGTTTAGTAAAGTAGACAGAATTCTGAATTCAGCAAGGGGTCATTTGTGTAGATCCTTCAAGGTTTCTTTATAGAAACTAACAGTTAAATATAGGAAAAATTGAAAATTAGTTGAAAAAAACAGCCTTTTGTGTTAACGTTTTCACCTGTAACTTCTTCTAATTATGACAGCTCTTTGAAAGCAATGTACCGTTACATCCTCAGGACCTTACTGGTTGTGGGGATATATAGGACTTGTAGGTTCACCAAGAACCCGACGAACCCAGAGCCAAAAACTGATCAGCGACTTGCAATGGTTTTTTATTATGTACCGGGTATTTAGCGATTATTCTGGGAAAATGTGTACATGGAAAAATCGGTATGAAAGACACCTATGTATTTCTGAAATGGGAACAAAATATAGAGTTTAGAAACAGTAGATATTTGCACATTTCCGAAATTGGGAATACTCATACTAGCATGAGAATTATCGGGCATTTTTCAAAATGACTTCTTTTTTACATATTGTCTTTCATTTGGAAGGCAGAAATGCATTGAAAGTCAATAGGTAATAACAGTTGCTTTACAAATCTGAATTACCCTAAGTCTCCCGATAAAAATGGTACCTCACTTGTGTGGGTAGGCATAGTGCCCACGACAAGAAACGGCTCAAAACGCAACGTGAACACACCACATTTTCACAATGAAACATGGCCCTTTTTTTGCAAAGTGCCTAGCTGTAGTTTTTTAACCCTAGCTCTGTCGGCACCTAGGGAAACCTAGCAAACCTATACATTTTTGAAATCTAGACACCCAGGGGAATCCAGGATGGGGTGACTTGACTGGCTCTCACCAGGTTCTGTTACCCAGAATCCCTTGCAAACCTAACAAAATGTAAAAAACCCCACATTTTCCTCACATTTCTGAGGTGGAAAGTTCTGGAATCTGCGTGGATCCACAAATTTCCACCCACCCCGTGTTCCCCAAAGTCATCCAAGAAAAATGGTACCTCACTTGCATGGGTAGGCCTAGTGCCCGCAAGAGGAAACGGCGCAAAACGCAACGTGGACACACCACAATTTCACAGTGAAAAATGACCCTTTTTTGGCAAAGTGCCTAGCTGTAGTTTTTGAACCCTAGCTCTGCCGGCACCTAGGGAAACCTAGCAAACCTATACATTTTTGAAAAACTAGACACCCAGGGGAATCCAGGATGGGGTGACTTGACTGGCTTCCACCAGGTTCTGTTACCCAGAATCCCTTGCAAACCTAAAAAATTGTCCAAAAAAACACATTTTCCTCACATTTCTGTGGTGGAAAGTTCTGGAATATGAGTGGATCCAAAAATTTCCACCCACCCCGCGTTCCCCAATGTCTTCCGAGAAAAATGGTACCTCACTTGCGTGGGTAGGCCTAGTGCCCGTGACATGAAACGGCGCAAAACGCAACGTGGACACACCACAATTTCACAGTGAAAAATGACCCTTTTTTGGCAAAGTGCCTAGCTGTTGTTTTTGAACCCTAGCTCTGCCGGCACCTAGGGAAATCTAGTAAACCTATACATTTTTGAAAACTAGACACCGAGGGGAATCTAGGATGGGGTGACTTGACTGGCTCCCACCAGGTTCTGTTACCCAGAATCCCTTGGAAACCTAAAAAATCGTCAAACAAAACACGTTTTCCGCACATTTCTGTGGTGGAAAGTTCTGGAATATGCGTGGATCCACAAATTTCCACGCACCCCGCGTTCCCCAAAGTCTTCCGAGAAAAATGGTACCTCACTTGCGTGGGTAGGCCTAGTGCCCGCGACATGAAACGGCACAAAAAGCAACATGGACACACCACAATTTCACAGTGAAAAATTACCCTTTTTTGGCAAAGTGCCTAGCTGTAGTTTTTGAACCCTAGCTCTGCCGG
Organism: Calotriton arnoldi; assembly: GCA_963921515.1. Lineage (NCBI taxonomy): Eukaryota > Metazoa > Chordata > Amphibia > Caudata > Salamandridae > Calotriton > Calotriton arnoldi. The sequence continues at coordinate 318,900 of CAWUFW010014316.1, read as the reverse complement.
CACCTAGGGAAACCTAGCAAACCTATACATTTTTGAAAACTAGACACCCAGGGAATCCAGGATGGGGTGACTTGACTGGCTCCCACCAGGTTCTGTTACCCAGAATCCCTTGCAAACCTAAACAATTGTCCAAAAAACCACATTTTCCGCACATTTCTGTGGTGGAAAGTTCTGGAATATGCGTGGATCCACAAATTTCCACCCACCCCGCGTTCCCCAAAGTCTTCTGAGAAAAATGGTACCTCACTTGAGTGGGTAGGCCTAGTGCCCGCGACATGAAACGGCGCAAAACGCAACGTGGACACAGCACAATTTCACAGTGAAAAATGACCCTTTTTTGGCAAAGTGTCTAGCTGTAGCTTTTGAACCCTAGCTCTGCCGGCACCTAGGGAAACCTAGCAAACCTATACATTTTTTAAAACTAGACACCCAGGGGAATCCAGGGTGCTGTGACTTGACTGGCTCCCACCAGGTTCTGTTACCCAGAATCCCTTGCAAACCTAACAAATTGTAAAAAAAACACATTTTCCGCACATTTCTGTGGTGGAAAGTTCTGGAATATGCGTGGATCCACAAATTTCCACCCACCCCGTGTTCCCCAATGTCTTCCGAGAAAAATGGTACCTCACTTGCGTGGGTAGGCCTAGTGCCCGCGACATGAAACAGCGCAATATGCAACGTGTACACACCACACATTCACAGTGAAAAATGACCCTTTTTTGGCAAAGTGCCTAGCTGTAGTTTTTGAACCCTAGCTCTGCCGGCACCTAGGGAAACCTAGCAAACCTATACATTTTTGAAAACTAGACACCCGGGGGATTCTAGGGAGGTATGGCTTGCATGGATCCCCCAACGTATCCTTACCCAGAATCCCCTGCAAACCTCAAATTTAGCTGAAAAAATCACTTTTTTCACACATTTTTGTGTTGTAAAGTTGTGGCATCACCGGGCTGACACAAATTTCCTACCACCCAGCGTTCCCCCGGGTTTCCCGATAAAAATGGTGCCTCACTCATGTGGGAGGCCCAAGTACACGCGGCAGACAAGGGCCCAAAACATATAGAGGCGACATCAAAATTGCCTATCTCAAAAAACGACCTGGTTTTGCAAGGGGGGTCACCTGGGTTTTTGGCCCCGTGCTCGGCGGACATCTAGGGAAACCTACCAACCCACACATTTCTGAAAACTAGACACCCGGGGGATTCCAGGGAGGTATGGCTTGCGTGGATCCCCCAACGTTTCCTTACCCAGAATCCCCTGCAAACCTCAAATTTAGCTGAAAAAATCACTTTTTTCGCACATTTTTGTGTGCGAAAGTTGTGGCATCACCGGGCTGACACAAATTTCCTACCACCCAGCGTTCCCCCGGGTCTCCCGATAAAAATGGTGCCTCACTCGTGTGGGAGGCCCAAGTACCCGCGACAGACAAGGGCCCAAAATATATTGAGGCGACCTCAAAATTGCCCATCTCAAAACAACCTGGTTTTGCAAGGGGGGTCACCTTTGTTTTTGGCCCCGTGCTCGGCGGCCATCTAGGGAAACCTACCAAACCTACACATTTCTGAAAACTAGACACCCGGGGGATTCCAGGGAGGTATGGCTTGCGTGGATCCCCCAACGTTTCCTTACCCAGAATCCCCTGCAAACCTCAAATTTAGCTGAAAAAATCTCTTTTTTCTCACATTTTTGTGTGGGAAAGTTGTGGCATCACCGGGCTGACACAAATTTCCTACCACCCAGCGTTCTCCCGGGTCTCCCGATAAAAATGGTGCCTCACTCGTGTGGGAGGCCCAAGTACCCACGACAGGCAAGGGCCCAAAATGTTTTGAGGCGACCTCAAAATTGCCTATCTCAAAACGACCTGGTTTTGCAAGGGGGGTCACCTGGGTTTTTGGCCCGTGCTCGGCGGCCATCTATGGAAACCTACCAAACCCACACATTTCTGAAAACTAGACACCCGGGGGATTCCAGGGAGGTATGGCTTGCGCGGATCCCCCAACGTTTCCTTACCCAGAATCCCCTGCAAACCTCAAAGGCACCAACCGCTTTACAGGCCATTCATACACCTTTCATACGTGTGACACATACAAAACCATTCACACCGCCAGCCGCGGGCCCAGCACATTACAACACTCACACCAGCAGACAGCACCATTCAAGGGCCCATCACTTTCACATGCCCACATTCCTGACACAGCAACCACACCAGCTCACGGATTGCATGGAGTGGCGTTTGGCTAGCAGTGTGTGTAGTGACCAGCAGCAAGTCACTACTCACACACTGCCAGCCAAGCGCCCATCCACGCACACCGCCAGCCAAGCACCAGTCCAAGCACACCGCCAGCCAAGCGCCAGTCCACGCACACCTCCAGCCAAGCGCACGCACACCACCAGCCAAGCGCCAGCCCACTCACCGCCAGCCAAGCACCATTCCACGCACACTGCCAGCCAAGCGCCAGTCCACGCACACCGCCAGCCAAGCGCCAGTCCACGCACACTTCCAGCCAAGCGCCAGTCCACTCACCGCCAGCCAAGCACCAGTCCACGCACATTGCCAGCCAAGCGCCAGTCCATGCATGCCGCCAGCCAAGCACCAGCCCACGCATACCGCAAGCCAAGCACCAGCCCACGCACACCGCCAGCCAAGCACCAGCCCACGCATACCGCCAGCCAAGCACCAGCCCGGGCATACTGCCAGCCAAGCACCAGCCCACGCACACTTCCAGCCAAGCGCCAGCCCACGCACACAGTCAGCCAAGCGTCAGTCCACGCACACAGTCAGCCAAGCGCCAGTCCACGCACACAGTCAGCCAAGCGTCAGTCCACGCACACAGTCAGCCAAGTGCCAGTCCACCCACACCGTCATCAATTTTTTTTAAGATACAAAACAATAACTACAAAAATAACAGCAGTAACTAAAGACATCATTCTAATGCCAACAGTGAAACTGAACAACAACTATATAAAACCATACAGACCAGGCAATACACTATTAGACTCACGGTTGCTCCCAAAAACTCTTTCGAGTGTGATACAATCTGAAACATGTGGGCACACACAGCCCAGGATTAGAAGGACAATCGGCACAGTGCATACGACTCTCCTTCCGCATACCTTTTCGCAAACAGACTCTACATCTCTTACAGGCATTGGTTTTTTTGGGCGTGGGAGGAATTAAATCGGGAAAGTGGCGCTCTTTCAATCTAGCCACATCCTCCACCACTCCAACTCTAGGAACACTTGCCTGTTCCACAACAACAAGGCTGCCTATCACAGACTCCTGAAACTGAACAAAAGTAATCTTTGACGCAGGAAAACACTCCTTGAACACAACAAAAGCATTAAAAGTTGCTAAATTGAAGAGATGGATGGCCAACTTCTTATACCAAATGTAAGCCTTACGAACAGCAGTGTAAGGTTCCAACCTCTGATCTACTCTATCAACACCACCCATGTGCTTATTGTAGTCTACAATGCACACAGGTTTGCGCACTTCAGCAACCTGACCCCAAACAGTCACAGGTGAAGTACTCTCATCATGGATGGTAGTCAGCATGTACACATCCCTCCTGCCCACAAATTTCACAGCTAGCAGTTCCTCACTACACAAGGCACTGCACAGTCCCCTGTGAAGCTTTTTGCAAACCAGATCTTTTGGGTAACCTTTACGGTTAGAGCGGATTGTGCCACAAGCAAAAGTGTCCACTTTTAACAATTCCTTAAACAATGGCACAGCAGTGTAGAAGTTATTAAGGTACAAATGGTGACCTCTGTTAAACAGTCCTCTAGCAAGTTCCCACACAATTTTCTCTGAAACTCCTAAAGTGGACGGACAACCAGGGGGGTCAATAGTGGAATCCTTACCAGTGTACACCCGGAACTTAAAGACATATCCTGCCCTACTCTCAGACAACATATACAGCTTAATTCCATAACGTGCCCTCTTGCTAGGAATGTACTGCCTAAAAACCAAATGGCCCTTGAACAGGACCAAAGACTCATCAATAGATATTTCTTTGCCTGGAGTATAGATCTCTGAAAATCGATCTACAAAGTGATCAAGAACAGGCGAATCTTAAATAGACGGTCACAGTCAGGGTGATCTTGTGGCAACGCCAAAGCATTATCAACAAGATGCAGCATCCGAAGCAAAAGTAAATACCGATCACGACTCATAATTGCAGGAAATATGGCCGTTGCCATCAAGGGACTGGTAGACCAATATGAAGCTAGGGACGGCTTCCTTATCAAGCCCATCATAAAAGTCGAACCCAAAAACTTCTTCATCTCATCCAGATTTGTGGGAGTCCACCGGGTAGCTCTAGAGTGGGGCCTAAGTCTGGCACTGTTCTCCCTCAAATACTGTTCAGCATACAAATTAGTCTCCTCAACTATCTCAGCCAAAAATACATCATCCATAAACAACTGAAAAAACTGTATAGGCAAAAAAAATTCACAATTCACTCTACACCCTGCATCACCACTAAAGGCAGGCAACACCGGCTGCACCATGTTTGGATCAACCCAGAGTCCAGCACTACCAATGGGAAGCCTTACAGCCCCAGACTGCAATCCAGATGCCTCTTGCACCATCGGCACATCAGTGCCCTCCTCTAAAACAGGCACTTCATCCGCACTGAGAGTAGCTTCATCCACACCGAGGGTAGCTTCATCCGCACTGAGAGTAGCTTCATCATCCGATGATTCCACGTGGAGAGAAAACTCACTGCCTGAATCTTCCCCTCCCTCCTCTCCCTCAGACTCACTGTCAGTCTCATAATCATGGTCAGAGGAAGATTCAAAAAGCATACCAACCACCTGCTGAGCAGTAATTCTACGGCTAGCCATAATCCTTACTAATAAAGGTAACTGGTCAAACAAGTCAACAACAACAAACACTTTGTAAAATAAGTAATAAACAAAATGCGTCTTTATCACAAAGACCTTTATACTCCAAAACTATACCACTCACTTGCCAGAAGCAGCTAGACTCACCACCACCTACTCTACACAGACACAGTAAGGATCAACAATATCCCACTAAAAATGAAAAAGAAAAAAGAAAATTACACATAAGACAATGCAAAACACATCGCAAAGAATTTCATGCTCAAAACACTAACTAAATATGCTGCCATTATCACACCACTTACAAAAAAATTCATTCATGCATGACAATAATACTCATTTGGAGTAAACACAACAAAAATGTTTTTCTTACCAAATAAATGCAACCACTGCCGAAACCGCAAACAAGAATCAAAAGCTTTACACTAGAATAAAAAGGAGAAAAAAACATTACAATCACATATGCAAATATGCACCAGCCAAGCTAAGGGATAGGTGGGCCTAAGAGTATAAATAAAATATTCACCCCCGTAAAAGGGGAGCAACCCTTGCCCAAGGGGCCACTCCCCACAGTTAGTCCCTGGTGGTCTAGTGGGCATCTAAAATAACATTACATGGTGAGATCTGCCCTCCCAGGGGGGCAGACAGCCAAAAACATTGCCCACAATGGGGAGTGACCCTTGCCCAAGGGGCCACTCCCCACAGTTAGTCCCTGGTGGTCTAGTGGGCTTTTAAAATTAAATTAAGTGGCGAGATCTGCCCCCAGTTAGTCCCTGGTGGTCTAGTGGGCATCTCAAACAAAATTGCATGGCGAAATCTGCCCCCCCAGGGGGGCAGACAGCCCAAAACATTGCCCCCAGTGGGGAGTGACCCTTGCCCAAGGGGCCACTCCCCACAGTTAGTCCCTGGTGGTCAAGTGGGCTTTTAAACTTTTAATTATTGGTGAGATCTGCCCCCCCGGGGGGGAAGACAGCCAAAAACATTGCCCCCAATGGGGAGTGACCCTTGCCCAAGGGGCCACTCCCCACAGTTAGTCCCTGGTGGTCTAGTGGGCTTTTATATTTTAAATTATTGGCGAGATCTGCCCCCGCAGGGGGCAGACTGCCAAAACATATGGGCCCCAAAAGGGGAGCGACCCTTGCCTAAGGGGCCGCTCCCCGCACACTGTTTAGACATTTAAATTTAAAAAAACATTGTCCCCAATGGGGAGTGACCCTTGCCCAAGGGGCCACTCCCCACAGTTAGTCCCTGGTGGTCTAGTGGGCTTTTAAATTTAAAATTATTGGCGAGACTTGCCCCCCCCAGGGGGGAAGACAGCCAAAAATATTGCCCCCAATGGGGAGTGACCGTTGCCTAAGGGGCCGCTCCCCGCACGCTGTATAGGCATTTAAATTTAAAAAAAAAATAATAATCCCTGCCGCTAGTGGGCATTCCTGCTGCACGATCGCACAATCGTTAAGCAGGAATGCACAAAAGAGGCATCAGGGGAAAGGAAAACCCTTTCCTTTCCCCCGATGCCGCTTTTGTTTAAATCCCCCCTCCCCAGAGCCAAAACTCACCTTTGTTCCCCGACGCAATGGAAGCAAATGGCTTCCAGCGCGTCGGGAAACAAAAGGGAAACCTCCAATGACGTCAGCGTGCCTCGCGCGCTGACGTCATTGATGATGAGGAGGGGGGGCGGGGGGAGGCAGGGGAAGGGCTTCCCCTGCCTTCCCCGGTAGAGGCACGTAGAAGGGCGGCCCACGGGGGGAGCGCCAGTGCTTCCCCCGTGGGTGGGTGCTAGGACGGCTGGGAGCCGTCCGACGCACACGCCCACTGTGACTTCGGACGGCTCCCAGCCATCCGACGCACGGAAGGGGTTAAAAAAATGATGAACTTTTAACCTGCACGTGTCGTAGAATGTTCTAGAAAGTAGTGATACAATACATTGAACTTTTAACCTGTATGTGTCCTTAAAAAAACTGTTTATATGGAAAGTTCAAAAATAACCAATAAAGAGAGGTTTTGCAATCTAAAAAAATAAGGAACTATTTTGATTTGTTCTTTATATGTATTTATGTGTGGAGCAACAGGGAAATTCTGCCATTACTGGTTCCATTCTTGATGAAAGCGGTGCATTAGATGTACTGTGTGACAAGAAAAGAATTGCATGCGTTTGTGACATTTCAAATCTGCATACCAACTACGAAGGTAAATTAGAAATTAAGAAGGTGTGTTATGTGTTTTGTAGTAGTGGTTAAGTATTTGAGATGATATTTTTAACTTTCAAAGTGAATGACAACAGATGCAATGGAGCCAACGATCATGCAGCTCGGACACCCAACACTGCTCCGACACCCCCGCCACCAGCCCCTTGTCCGCCGTCCCCCCTCACGTCCCCCCAAACAAACAAATGTGACAGCAACCTTAGGAAATCTGGAACATAACAAATTGGCTGATGTCGCACAATTATAGTAAAGAAGATGCATGTGAGGTTGGACAAATAAGAATCTCATCTATGGATTTGCATATAAAACATTTTATTTAAACAAAACAACAAAATAAAAGTAGGTACAGGTATGGCGTGTCATCCCTCGACAATTTGTGAATCACAGCCTGCAAGACAAAAAGAAAGATAAGATTGTGCGTCATGCGTCCATGAAAGGAGAGAGAGAGAAAGAGTGAGAGAGAGGAAGAGACAGAGAAAGAAAGAGTGAGAGAGAGGAAGACAGAGAAAGAGAGAAAGAGTGAGAGAGAGAGAGAAGAGAGAGAGAGAAAGAGTGAGATACAAGGAAGAGAGAGAGAAAGAGAGAAGCAGTGTGAGAGAGAGGTAGAGAGAGAAAGAGTGAGACAGAGAGGAAGAGAGAGAGAAAGAAAGAATGAGAGAGAGAGGAAAAGACATAGAAAGAGAGAAAGAGTGTGAGAGGGAGAAAGGTAGAGATAGAGAGTGATAGAGAGAGAAAGAGTGTGAGTGACAGAAAGGAAGAGATGGAGAGGGAGAGTGAGTGTTGACACTGTGGAGAAAATCCTCACAGCTCACCTTTCTGCCACCGGTGTGTCTCCAACCACGTGCCGGGACATAGTGCAGTCTTGAAGTTTAGTCATCTGAAACATAGTATAGAATCAGTAATGGCAGAGTACATACAACTGCACACGCCTAATTCTCTCTTTTGCCCCTGCGCACGCAGGCTGCTGCACCCCATCGACTCCTGCCGCCCAGAGGTGTCTGCCAGCCACTGCGCACCCAGGCTGCTGCACCCCATCCACTTCCACTGCCCAGAGGTGTCTGCCAGCTGCTGCGCACCCAGGCTGCTGCACCCCATCCACTCCCACTGCACGGAGGTGACTGTCTGCTGCTGCGCACCCAGGCTGCTGCACCCCATCCACTCCCACTGCCTGGAGGTCACTGCCCGCCGCTGCGCTAACAAGCCTCTTTGCTCACCTTTCGCAACCTGCATGTAGAAAAGAGGGCCTACCACATGCCGCTGCAAGCCCCAAGCCCGGGGCCCGCGGACACGGTACCCTGCATATCATGCAGCCCCAATCCGCAGGCCACTAGGTCTCACATTTGGTGCTGGGTCTTGATTTCGCCATGGCAGAGGACATACCAGTGCACCGGGCTTTTCATCGCAGGCTGCACACCCGCTCAGCCCTTGCGGTGCCACTAACTCAGTGACCAGCGAGGCGACGCCATGTGCCGGTAGGCCTGCGCTGTCTGATGGCTCAGGCCTACACTGCGGTCCAGCAGGGCACACAAAACCTGAGCTGTCCAGACCGCCGGGACGGGCCATCACTGCAGGCTGTACACCCGCTCAGCAGTTACGGTACCCGTACCTCAGTGGACCGAAAGTCACTGTCCCATGCCGGTGTGCCTGTGCCGGCCGCAGTGCATCCGGTGCGAGCAACTCTGAAATGCATCGAGCACGTGCGCCCGGTCTTTTTCATTGGCAGGGTCACGTGTCCTGTGACGCCTGTGCTGGATGGGTGTGGTTTGGCTGTATACTAGCCGTGAGGGAGTGGCTGTGGGGTACTGACAACTAGGGTGTGACCAGCAGAAAATTTGGGCCATGTAGCGTTGTTGTCCTTCCCTGTGAGCGTAAGCGGAGTGGGCTGGCCTGGTGTATGCCAGTCCTGCGTGAGGCTATGAAGAATGACTCCGGAGCTATGGGCGTGGCTCCATCCTGGGCTGTTTGAGGAATCAACTGATGCGGGTGTCCCTGTTGTAGTGCTGACGTCACCCGGGTCGCAAGTGCCAATGTGTCACTCTGTGAGCCAAGTCCCACAACATGGCCAACATGGAAGGTACGGGGAATCACTGACCCTACATTCATCCATAGTTCCACACATGAAAGATGGTGGACATGACACATCTGTGTGGATATGAATGTTTATTGCACATTCAGTGGAGTGTTGCAGCTGTAGCAATACAGGGCCATGCAAAGTTCAAGTTTCAGTTTTTTGCACATGGAGGGCAGCCAATTAGAGCCAAGCTTGTGTTCGGGGTTAGGCTGCGCCACGCTATGTACTTATACAATTACTCCGACAATCTCCAAGCACTTATAAATTAACTATACACTCTCCTTGCAGTACTCTAATGATCCAGTCTCTACGTACGTACTTGTACAATGACCGAGAGAAAGTTACATAACCGAAGTTTTCCCCACTGCCAGAGGTAACATGGTTGCATACCCTGTCCACAGCACAATGTAATGTGGTAGGGCCTTGGGGCGGCATCTTTCATACATAATGAACACACGGACACAGATAGAAAGTGGAACTGGGTACGGGCATGTGCGCTCAACTCATTTTTATTACCAGGGTCACATGTCCAGTGACGTCTGTGCTGGATGCGTGTGGGGTGAGTGTAAACCAGCCGTCCGGGAATGGTTGGTGCTGGCAACAAGTACAACAGTAATCATTTGATCAGACACACAAATTCAATCATAAAGAGTCAATGATTTGTGCTGCACTAAGGTAGGGGCAACTGATGTGAAATAATACACACAACATTGTATCGTAAAGGGTCCATAACTTGTGGTACACTGAGGTAGGGGCAGCAGATGTGAAATTATATACAAAACATTGTATCATAAAGGGTTCATGAGTTGTGCTGCACTGAGATCGGGGCATCAGAAGCATTCAGCATATGCGCAGCCAGCGATGATGCGTGGTGCGGGCGAGCCGCACTGGGAGCAATGTCTGTTGCCTACTGGACTGAGTGATCTGCAATCGTGACTCGATGTGAATTGTGAGCCCTGCTGACCACAGTGTAGGCCAGAGGCAGTTGTCAGGAAGAGCCCAGAGCCACGTGGCGTTGACTTGAGCTGCATACAGTTAGTGGTAGGTGTGGCGCTCAGCGTGTGCGCAGCCAGCGATCATGCAATGTCTGTTGCCTACTGGACTGCGTCATCTGCAATCGCGTCTCGATCTGAATTGTGAGCCCTGCGGACCACAGTGTAGGCCGGAGGCAGTGGTCAGGAAGAGTCGACAGCCACGTGGCGTTGACTTCAGCTGCATAGAGTTAGTGGTAGGTGTGGCGCTCAGCATGTGCGCAGCCAGCGATGATGCAATGTCTCTTGCCTACTGGACTGCGTCATCTGCAATCGCGACTCGATCTGAATTGTGAGCCCTGCTGACTGCAGTGTAGATCGAAGGCAGTAGTCAGCATAGACATCAAGGAATGCTTTTTGTCACTTCCTCTTGACAAAATTCGAGGACATAGAGTACAATTCTGTCTGCAATTAATAAATCACGACTCAATTTGAATTGTGAGCTCTGCTGTCTGCAGTTTAGACTGCCATTCAGTGTTCCTTTGGACTTGCAAGATGAATTTGGTCATTGTACTAAAGCTATAACTGATATAAAACACGTTCTTGAAGCAAGGATACTAAAAGGATATTATGTAGGTTTTAGGGACGTAATACTTAGTTGCCTACTGGACTCTGCAATTAATGAATCAAGAGTCAATTTTAAATGTGAGCCCTGATGACCGCAGTGTAGGCCGGAGGCAGCGGTCAGCAAGGGCCCACAGCCACGTGGCGTTGAGTTGAGCTGTACAGTTAGTGTCACCTGAAGCAACCAGCGTGTGTGGAGCCTGCGATAATGCGTGGTCCGGGCGGGCCGCACTGGTAGCAATGTCTTTTGCCTAATGAATTCTGTCTTAATATGTCCACGTGGCGTTGACTTGTGGTGCACTGAGTTAGTGGCACCTGAAGCACTCAGTGTGTGCGCAGTCTGCGATGATGCGTGGTCCGGGCGGGCCACACTGGGATCAATGTCTCTTCCCTACTGGAGTGCGTCAAATGCAATCGCGACTCGATCTGAATTGTGAGCCCTGCTGTCCGCAGTGTAGATCGAAGGCAGTAGTCTGTACAGATATAAGTCTGTGGTGCTCTGCTGCTGGGTTCGCAGCGGGCCTGTGTCGAGGAGGCCGGTGGTCATGGCGGAGGCCTCGTGGCAGGGTGAGGGCTGCCGCCCTGGCAGACGCTTTGGCCTTCCCACAAGTGAACCACTCCCACAGCCCCAGCCTATTTATTCATACTTGTATGCTGGAGTGGCGTACGTTGGACCAGCACACTCCGCTTCCGCTTCCAGGGGGGGACAACACAGCTACATGACCGAGATCTTCCCCACTGCCCGAGGTAACATGGTTGCGTCTATTGTCCACAACACTACAAGCACCAGCAGTATATGTCCACATGGAGAAGTTTGTGCTCTGCATAGTGAGGTCTGTCCACCACATCACCGCCATACTTGGTATTGTGTGCATTTTTATTGATGGGTGACTTGCGTCCTTCACACATACTTGGTTGCCACATCTCCCAATATTCAGCTATTGTGTGGCTGAGGGACCATGCCGTTTTTGGAAGGTCCGCTGTCCTGTTCTGCGCTGCCTCGGTGGTAGTAGGGAGGGGGGTGGCCTGGGGGGAGGTCCTGAGGGTGATGGCAGTGGGTGTTGTGGCCTTCTTGGGTGTCGGAGCTGCATGGTCAGTAGTTCTATGACATGTGTTGGTCTTCAGATGTGGTTCTGGGCTGGGCTCCCTTTCACACTGTAGGTAGTCGTCCTGCTTTACACCAGTAAAAGGCAGACGTTAAATTCCTACTGCTAACGCAGCTTATCGCCTGTTTTTGGATCGCACCCCAGATTTGGCTGCTCGTTCAAAATATCGGGAAGTGGTGTTTTCGTGTTATTTTTGCACGGGAACGCCTACTCTGCATATTATTAGCGTTAGTAGTCGCTCTCATTTGTGGCGAATTTTTTTGCGGAAGCTATTGTTGGAAAACTGGCGATATTGGCTGTTTTCACTAGGTTGAGAATGGAATGATAATTTAAAATCACTGAAAATACCATAGGTTTAATGAACATTATAATTAGAACTTATCATTTAAAAAACGTTTGAAATTTACTGAAAAAACCATAGGTTTCAGGCACGTTATAGTTAGAAATTAGCATTTAAAAAACCTTAGAAATTCACTGAAAAATCCATAGGTTTCAGGGACGTTATAGTTAGAAATTATCACTTAAAAAACCTTTGGAATTCACTGAAAAAACCATAGGTTTCAGGGACGTTATAGTTAGCTGGACATTTCACTTGTACAAAACCATAGAAATTCCACTGTTATAGTTAGTTCAGCTAACTATAACTCGCGCCCCCGCAATGCACTGCTGATCACATCACATATTACATCATTCATGACATGGTCAGTGACATCACTGATGACATCACTGATCACATCTCAAATGACATCACTGAGGACATCACTGATGACATCATCCATGTGACAATCTGATGCACCTTCTCACACCCTAATATAACCTTTGATACACCCACTCCAAAAAACAGAATACCATTTTTGAAACCATAGACACAGCAATACTACTTACTACATATCTAATCACTGGTTCTTAGGTCTACACACTCATCCACTCATTCACCCATACAATCACTCATACATGCAGTCACTCATCAATACAACACTATCATATGCACTCATACACCTACACAGACACTCACACAGCAGCACTCATCCAGAGTTACTCACACACCTAGTCAGTCATGCAAATAATCAATCACACTTCCATTTACTGACCTATACAGTTATACACACAACACATCACTTATTCAAACAGAAAGAAACGCATAATTAGTCTCTTATACAGTCACTGATACAAGTACACACTCATCCATACAGCCACTCTCACAATCACTAACTCTCACGTATAGTCATTTATATACTCCAACTCTCACATACACTGTCTTTTACATATGTAGTTAGTTGGACATGTACCACTGAGACATCCATTCACTCACTAACACACCCATACACACACTCACCCACGCATACAGCTGTTTCCACATGCAATCTTGAACCCATACACCCAGTGAATCAACCACTCAAACATGTATGCACAGAGTCACACACCTCCCACGCACCCACACACACACTGAGGCACCCATACAAATACTCTGGCAACCAATTAATAACCCATATAGACACTCATGTAGCTACTGACCAACCCATGCAGCAGCTTATACAACAGCAAACAGACTGATATAGACATTCACACAGTTTAGTCACTAACCCATGCATTCAGTAAGACACATGTAATAACTCAGTTAAACAGTCAGTCACACACCTACTAAATCCTCCATCCAGACACTTATACACCCACTCATTCTTCAATACACCTTGGTATATATATAATACAAATTTAAACTTTAAAGAAAAACACATTCACTGGATGATGTCATCAGTGTTGTCATTTGAGATGTGATCAGTGATGTCATCAGTGATGTCACTGACCATGTCATGAATGATGTAATATGTGATGTGATCAGCAGTGCATTGCGGGGGCGCGAGTTATAGTTAGCTGAACTAACTATAACAGTGGAATTTCTATGGTTTTGTACGAGTGAAATGTCCAGCTAACTATAACGTCCCTGAAACCTATGGTTTTTTCAGTGAATTTCAAAGGTTTTTTAAATGATCATTTCTAACTATAACGTCCTTGAAACCTATGGTTTTTTCAGTGAATATATATATAAATCAAACGCTTGGCTTGCTTTCCACCGACGGTATATATAGATATATATAATTTCAAATTAAATACGTTATACTTTTAAATGATAAATGTAGAGACAAAAGATATAGAAATCAATGGCAATTTATTTGGGGAACTGAGAGCCCAAAACAGAATACATCAGGCCAGACTGAAATACAGGGTCACTTCAAAGTGACTGTTTCGAAACACAAACAACAGCAGCAAGGAAAATAATCTCCTCTTAGAAGCCAAACATTAAGACAAAGGGGGTCATTAGGATGGCGGGCGGATCGTCATCGCCAGCCAGGCAGTGGCGATCTGCCCGCCATCTCCACCTGATTCACCCCCACCATATTATAATGGCGGGGGTACCACGGCGGATGCAAAATGTGCCCGCTAATTTTCCGCCGGTCGGCAATTGTTCCGATTGCCAGCCGGGCGGACTGGGGCCTTAATATGGTGGCGGTGCCTACCAGGCACCGCCATCCATATTAGGATGCTGGGTTTCACACACCTTTGCATGGCGGCTTCGCCGCCATGGAAAGGCTGGCAGCGAATTGCTGGGCCCCCGGGGGGTGGGGGGCTGCACTTGGGGGGTACCTACGGTATTCCCCTTCATTGCCATGTACAAGGTGGCAGGCACCGCGTGGTGCCTGCCACGTTGTGCATGGCAATGCGCAACATGCCTCTTTGGCATTGCGGCAGGTGCTGCTTACAGCACCACCCGCCGCAATGTCAAAATAGCGGAATGCGACCGCCAGAGTGGCGGTCGCATCCTAATTAGCGGTGCGGGACTGCCGCATTTCTGGCGGCTGGTGCCAGCACCGCTAGGGTGGTGGGCGGACTAAAGTCCGCCCACCATCCTAATAACCCCCAAAGTGCCTTATTACGAGTTTGGCAATCCGTGAACTGCTGTACCCGCAGTGGTGGTCTGACCACTGTGACCTCGAACCTACAAAAATTTGGTGGACAGTAGCTGCCATTGGGTTTGTTGGCTGTTCATTAAAATCTTCCAAAGTTTTTTCAAAAACATACTTCCACCGTAGAACTATTTCCACCCACTTTAGAAGTTATTTCTGCGAAACAAAAAATTAATGACCCACTCGCATTTTCTCCCAGGGTGTTGGGGTCATGGTATTTTTTTCTGCCCTTCAGGTCCAGGTTCACAGAAAAAAAGACATTACACCATCCTCCCTAAATAGGGTGTGAAATTTAACGCCCTTCCGCCGATGGCCCCTACTCTGCCAGGCCACCCAAGGATGCTTTTTGTTAATGGGACCAACAGGCTGGCTGAGTTCTGAGATGCCAGGCAATTGTCAAAAAAACCACATATTCCGCACATTTCTGTGGTGGAAATTTCTGGAATATGCGTGGATCCACAAATTTCCACCCACCCCGCGTTCCCCAAAGTCTTCCGAGAAAAATGGTACCTCACATGCGTGGGTTGGCCTAGTGCCCGTGACATGAAACGGCACAAAATGCAACGTGGACACACACTACAATTTCACAGTGAAAAATGACCCTTTTTTGGCAAAGTGCCTAGCTGTAGTTTTTGAACCCTAGCTCTGCCGGCACCTAGGGAAATCTAGAAAACCTATACATTTTTGAAAACTAGACACCCAGGGGAATCCAGGATGGGGTGACTTGACTGGCTCCAACCAGGTTCTGTTACCCAGAATCTCTTGCAAACCTAAACAATCGTCAAAAAAAACACATTTTCCGCACATTTCTGTGGTGGAAAGTTCTGGAATATGCATGGATCCACAAATTTCCACCCACCCCGCGTTCCCCAAAGTCTTCCGAGAAAAATGGTACCTCACTTGCGTGGGTAGGCCTAGTGCCCGCGACATGAAACGCCACAAAACGCAACATGGACACACCCCAATTTCACAGTGAAAAATGACTCTTTATTGGCAAAGTGCCTAGCTGTAGTTTTTGAACCCTAGCTCTGCCGGCACCTAGGGAAACCTAGAAAACCTATACATGTTTGAAAACTAGACACCCAGGGGAATCCAGGATGGGGTGACTTGACTGGCTCCCACCAGGTTCTGTTACCCAGAATCCCTTGCAAACCTAAAATATTGTCAAAAAAAACACATTTTCCGTACATTTCTGTGGTGGAAAGTTCTGGAATATGTGTGGATCCACAAATTTCCACCCACCCCACGTTCCCCAAAGTCTTCCGAGAAAAATGGTACCTCACTTGTGTGGGTAGGCCTAGTGCCCACGACAGGAAACGGCGCAAAACGCAATGTGGACACACCACAATTTCACAGTGAAAAATGACCCTTTTTTGGCAAAGTGCCTAGCTGTGAACCCTAGCTCTGCCAGCACCTAGGGAAACCTAGGAAACCTATACATTTTTGAAAACTAGACACCCAGGGGAATCCAGGATGGGGTGACTTGACTGGCTCCCACCAGGTTCTGTTACCCAGAATCCCTTGCAAACCTAAAAAATCATAAAAAAAAAAACATTTTCCGCACATTTCTGTGGTGGAAAGTTCTGGAATCTGTGTGGATCCAGAAATTTCCACCCACCCCGCGTTCCCCAAAGTCTTCCGACAAAAATGGTACCTCACTTGTGTGGGTAGGCCTAGTGCCCACGACAGGAAACGGCGCAAAACGCAATGTGGACACACCACAATTTCACAGTGAAAAATGACCCTTTTTTGGCAAAGTGCCTAGCTGTAGTTTTTGAACCCTAGCTCTGCCGGCACCTAGGGAATCCTAGCAAACCTATACATTTTTGAAAACTATACACCCAGGGGAATCCAGGATGTGGTGACTTGACTGTCTCTCTCCAGGGTCTGTTACCCAGAATCCCTTGTAAACCTAAAAGAATTGTCGAAAAAAACACATTTTCCTCACATTTCTGTGGTGGAAAGTTCTGGAATATGCGTGGATCCACAAATTTCCACCCACCCCGCGTTCCCCAATGTCTTCCGAGAAAAATGGTACCTCACTTGTGTGGGTAGGCCTAGTGCCCGTGACAGGAAACGGCGCAATACGCAACGTGGACACACCACAATTTCACAGTGAAAAATGACCCTTTTTTGGCAAAGTGCCTAGCTGTAGTTTTTGAACCCTAGCTCTGCTGGCACCTAGGGAAACCTAGCAAACCTATACATTTTTGAAGACTAGACACCCGTGGGATTCTAGGGAGGTATGGCTTGCATGGATCCCCCAACGTTTCCTTACCCAGAATCCCCTGCAAACCTCAAATTTAGCTGAAAAAAATCACTTTTTTCACACATTTTTGTGTTGTAAAGTTGTAGCATCACCGGGCTGACACAAATTTCCTACCACCCAGCGTTCCCCCGGGTCTCCCGATAAAAATGGTGCCTCACTCGTGTGGGAGGCCCAAGTACACGCGGCAGACAAGGGCCCAAAACGTATTGAGGCGACATCAAAATTGCCTATCTCAAAACGACCTGGTTTTGCAAGGGGGGTCACCTGGGTTTTTGGCCCCGTGCTCGGTGGCCATCTAGGGAAACCTACCAAACCCACACATTTCTGAAAACTAGACACCCGGGGGATTCCAGGGAGGTATGGCTTGCGTGGATCCCCCAACGTTTCCTTACCCAGAATCCCCTGCAAACCTCAAATTTAGCTAAAAAAATCACTTTTTTCGCACATTTTTGGGTGGGAAAGTTGTGGCATCACTGGGCTGACACAAATTTCCTACCACCCAGCATTTCCCCAGGTCTCCCGATAAAAATGGTGCCTCACTCATGTGGGAGGCCCACGTACCCGCGACAGACAATGTCCCAAAATGTATTGAGGCGACCTCAAAATTGCCTATCTCAAAACGACCTGGTTTTGCAAGGGGGGTCACCTTTGTTTTTGGCCCCGTGCTCGGCGGCCATCTGGGGAAACCTACCAAACCCACACATTGCTGAAAACTAGACACCCGGGGGATTCCAGGGAGGTATGGCTTGCGTGGATCCCCCAACGTTTCCTTACCCAGAATCCCCTGCAAACCTCAAATTTAGCTGAAAAAATCTCTTTTTTCGCACATTTTTGGGCGGGAAAGTTGTGGCATCACCGGGCTGACACAAATTTCCTACCACCCAGCGTTCCCCCTGGTCTCCCGATAAAAATGGTGCCTCACTCGTGTGGGAGGCCCAAGTACCCACGACAGGCAAGGGCCCAAAATGTATTGAGGCGACCTCCAAATTGCCTATCTCAAAACGACCTGGTTTTGCAAGGGTGGTCACCTTTGTTTTTGGCCCCGTGCTCGGCGGCCATCTAGGGAAACCTACCAAACCCACACATTTCTGAAAACTAGACACCAGGGGGATTCCAGGGAGGTATGGCTTGAGCGGATCCCCCAACGTTTCCTTACCCAGAATCCCCTTCAAACCTCAAAGGCACCAACCGCTTTACAGGCCATTCATACACCTTTCATACGTGTGACACATACAAAACCATTCACACCACCAGCCGCGGGCCCAGCACATTACAACACTCACACCAGCAGACAGCGCCATTCAAGGGCCCATCACTTTCACATGCCCACATTCCTGACACAGCAACCACAGCAGCTCACGGATTGCATGGAGTGGCGTTTGGCTAGCAGTGTGTGTAGTGACCAGCAGCGAGTCACTACTCACACACTGCCAGCCAAGCGCCCATCCACGCACACCGCCAGCCAAGCACCAGTCCAAGCACACCACCAGCCAAGCGCCAGTCCACACACACCGTCAGCCAAGCGCACGCACACCACCAGCCAAGCGCCAGCCCACTCACCGCCAGCCAAGCACCATTCCACGCACACTGCCAGCCAAGCGCCAGTCCACGCACACCGCCAGCCAAGCGCCAGTCCACGCACACCACCAGCCAAGCGCCAGTCCACTCACCGCCAGCCAAGCACCAGTCCACGCACACTGCCAGCCAAGCGCCAGTCCACGCACGCCACCAGCCAAGCACCAGCCCACGCATACCACCAGCCAAGCACCAGCCCACGCACACCGCCAGCCAAGCACCAGCCCACGCATACCGCCAGCCAAGCACCAGCCCACGCACACAGTCAGCCAAGCGTCAGTCCACGCACACAGTCAGCCAAGCGCCAGTCCACGCACACAGTCAGCCAAGCGTCAGTCCACGCACACAGTCAGCCAAGTGCCAGTCCACGCACACCGTCATCAATTTGTTTTAAGATACAAAACTATAACTACAAAAACAACAGCAGTAACTAAAGACATCATTTTAATGCCAACAGTGAAACTGAACAACAACTATATAAAATCATACAGACCAGGCAGTACACTATTAGACTCACGGTTGCTCCCAAAAACTCTTTCGAGTGTGATACAATCTGAAACATGTGGGCACACACAGCCCAGGATTAGAAGGACAATCGGCACAGTGCATACGACTCTCCTTCCGCATACCTCTTCGCAAACAGACTCTACATCTCTTACAGGGATTGTTTTTTTTGGGCATGGGAGGAATTAAATCGGGAAAGTGGCGCTCTTTCAATCTAGCCACATCCTCCACCACTCCAACACTAGGAACACTTGCCTGTTCCACAACAACAAGGCTGCCTATCACAGACTCCTGAAACTGAACAAAAGTAATCTTTGACGCAGGAGAACACTCCTTGAACACAACAAATGCATTAAAAGTTGCTAAATTGAAGAGATGGATGGCCAACTTATACCAAATGTAAGCCTTACGAACAGCAGTGTAAGGTTCCAACCTCTGATCTACTCTATCGACACCACCCATGTGCTTATTGTAGTCTACAATGCACACAGGTTTGCGCACTTCAGCAACCTGACCCCAAACAGTCACAGGTGAAGTACTCTCATCATGGATGGTAGTCAGCATGTACACATCCCTCCTGTCCACAAATTTCAAAGCTAGCAGTTCCTCACTACGCAAGGCACTGCACTGTCCCCTCTGAAGCTTTTTGCAAACAAGCTCTTTTGGGTAACCTTTACGGTTAGAGCGGATTGTGCCACAAGCAAAAGTGTCCACTTTTAACAATTCCTTAAACAATGGCACAGCAGTGTAGAAGTTATCAAGGTACAAATGGTGACCTCTGTTAAACAGTCCTCTAGCAAGTTCCCACACAATTTTCTCTGAAACTCCTAAAGTGGACGGACAACCAGGGGGGTCAATAGTGGAATCCTTACCAGTGTACACCCGGAACTTAAAGACATATCCTGCCCTACTCTCAGACAACATACACAGCTTAATTCCATAACGTGCCCTCTTGCTAGGAATGTACTGCCTAAAAACCAAATGGCCCTTGAACAGGACCAAAGACTCATCTATAGATATTTCTTTGCCTGGAGTATAGATCTCTGAAAATCGATCTACAAAGTGATCAAGAACAGGCCGAATCTTAAAAAGACGGTCACAGTCAGGGTGATCTCGTTGCAACGCCAAAGCATTATCAACAAAATGCAGCATCCGAAGCAAAAGTAAATACCGATCATGACTCATAATTGCAGGAAATATGGCCGTTGCCATCAAGGGACTGGTAGACCAATATGAAGCCAGGCACAGCTTCCTTATCAAGCCCATCAAAAAAGTCAAACCCAAAAACTTCTTCATCTCATCCAGATTTGTGGGAGTCCACCGGGTAGCTCTAGAGCGGGGCCTAAGTCTGGCACTGTTCTCCCTCAAATACTGTTAGGCATACAAATTAGTCTGCTCAACTATCTCAGCCAAAAATACATCATCCATAAACAACTGAAAAAACTGTATAGGCAAAAAAAATTCACAATTCACTCTACACCCTGCATCACCACTAAAGGCAGGCAACACTGGCTGCACCATGTTTGGATCAACCCAGAGTCCAGCACTACCAATGGGAAGCCTTACAGCCCCAGGCTGCAATCCAGATGCCTCTTGCACCATCGGCACATCAGTGCCCTCCTCTAAAACAGGCACTTCATCCGCACTGAGAGTAGCTTCATCCACACCGAGAGTAGCTTCATCCGCACTGAGAGTAGCTTCATCATCCGATGATTCCACGTGGAGAGAAAACTCACTGCCTGAATCTTCCCCTCCCTCCTCTCCCTCAGACTCACTGTCAGTCTCATAATCATGGTCAGAGGAAGATTCAAAAAGCATACCAACCACCTGCTGAGCAGTAATTCTATGGCTAGCCATAATCCTTACTAATAAAGGTAACTGGTCAAACAAGTCAACAACAACAAACACTTTGTAAAATAAGTAATAAACAAAATGCGTCTTTATCACAAAGACCTTTATACTCCAAAACTATACCACTCACTTGCCAGAAGCAGCTAGACTCACCACCACCTACTCTGCACAGACACAGTAAGAATCAACAATATCCCACTAAAAATGAAAAAGAAAAAAGAAAATTACACATAAGACAATGCAAAACACATCGCAAAGAATTTCATGCTCAAAACACTAACTAAATATGCTGCCATTATCACACCACTTACAAAAAAATTCATTCATGCATGACAATAATACTTATTTGGAGTAAACACAACAAAAATGTTTTTCTTGCCAAATAAATGCAACCACTGCCGAAACCGCAAACAAGAATCAAAAGCTTTACACTAGAATAAAAAGGAGAAAAAAACATTACAATCACATATGCAAATATGCACCAGCCAAGCTAAGGGATAGATGGGCCTAAGAGTATAAATAAAATATTCACCCCCCGTAAAAGGGGAGCAACCCTTGCCCAAGGGGCCACTCCCCACAGTTAGTCCCTGGTGGTCTAGTGGGCATCTAAAATAACATTACATGGCGAGATCTGCCCCCCCCAGGGGGACAGACAGCCAAAAACATTGCCCCCAATGGGGAGTGACCCTTGCCCAAGGGGCCACTCCCCACAGTTAGTCCCTGGTGGTCTAGTGGGCTTTTAAAATTAAATTAAGTGGCAAGATCTGCCCCCAGTTAGTCCCTGGTGGTCTAGTGGGCATCTAAAATAACATAACATGGTGAAATCTGCCCCCCCCAGGGGGGCAGACAGCCAAAAACATTGCCCCCAATGGGGAGTGACCCTTGCCCAAGGAGAAAAAAACATTACAATCACATATGCAAATATGCACCAGCCAAGCTAAGGGATAGATGGGCCTAAGAGTATAAATAAAATATTCACCCCCCGTAAAAGGGGAGCAACCCTTGCCCAAGGGGCCACTCCCCACAGTTAGTCCCTGGTGGTCTAGTGGGCATCTAAAATAACATTACATGGTGAGATCTGCCCTCCCAGGGGGGCAGACAGCCAAAAACATTGCCCACAATGGGGAGTGACCCTTGCCCAAGGGGCCACTCCCCACAGTTAGTCCCTGGTGGTCTAGTGGGCTTTTAAAATTAAATTAAGTGGTGAGATCTGCCCCCAGTTAGTCCCTGGTGGTCTAGTGGGCATCTCAAACAAAATTGCATGGCCAAATCTGCCCCCCCAGGGGGGCAGACAGCCCAAAACATTGCCCCCAGTGGGGAGTGACCCTTGCCCAAGGGGCCACTCCCCACAGTTAGTCCCTGGTGGTCTAGTGGGCTTTAAAAATTTTAATTATTGGCAAGATCAAAAACATTGCCCCCAATGGGGAGTGACCCTTGCCCAAGGGGCCACTCCCCACAGTTAGTCCCTGGTGGTCTAGTGGGCTTTTACATTTTAAATTATTGGCGAGATCTGCCCCCCAGGGGGGAAGACAGCCAAAAACATTGCCCCCAATGGGGAGTGTCCGTTGCCCAAGGGGCCACTCCCCACAGTTAGTCCCTGGTGGTCTAGTGGGCTTTTAAATTTTAAATTATTGGTGAGATCTGCCCCCCCAGGGGGGCAGACCGCCAAAACATATGGGCCCCAAAAGGGGAGCGACCCTTGCCTAAGGGGCCGCTCCCCGCACGCTGTATAGGCATTTAAATTTGAAAAAAAATAATCCCTGGCGCTAGTGGGTCTTCCTGCTGCACGATCGCACGATCGTGCAGCAGGAATGCACAAAAGAGGCATCAGGGGAAAGGAAAACCCTTTCCTTTCCCCCGATGCCTCTTTTGTTTAAATCCCCCCCTCCCCAGAGCCAAAACTCACCTTTGTTCCCAGACGCAATGGAAGCAAATGGCTTCCAGCGCATCGGGAAACAAAAGGGAAACCTCCAATGACGTTAGCGCGCCTCGCGCGCTGACGTCATTGATGATGAGGAGGGGGGGCGGGGGGAGGCAGGGGAAGGGCTTCCCCTGCCTTCCCCGATAGAGGCACGTAGGAGGCCAGCCCATGGGGGGAGCGCCAGCACTTCCCCTGTGGGTGGGTGCTAGGACGGCTGGCAGCCGTCCGACGCACACGCCCACTGTGACGTCGGACGGCTCCCAGCCATCCGACGCACGGAAGGGGTTAAAAAAATGATGAACTTTTAACCTGCACGTGTCGTAGAATGTTCTAGAAAGTAGTGATACAATACGTTGAACTTTTCACCTGTATGTGTCCTTAAAAAAACTGTTTATATGGAAAGTTCAACAATAACCAATAAAGAGAGGTTTTGCAATCTAAACAAAATAAGGAACTATTTTGATTTGTTCTTTATATGTATTTATGTGTGGAGCAACAGGGAAATTCTGCCATTACTGGTTCCATTCTTGATGAAAGCGGTGCATTAGATGTACTGTGTGACAAGAAAAGAATTGCATGCGCTTGTGACATTTGAAATCTGCATACCACTAGGTAAATTAGAAATTAAGAAGGTGTGTTTTGTGTTTTGTAGTAGTGGTTAAGTCTTTGAGACGATATTTTTAACTTTCAAAGTGAATGACAACAGATGCAATGGAGCCAACGATCATGCAGCTCGGACACCCAACACAGCTCCGACACCCCCCGCCACCAGCCCCTTGTCCGCCGTCCCGCCCTCACCTCCCCCCCACACAAACTAATGTGATAGCAACCTTAGAAAATCTGGAACATAACAAATTGGCTGATGTCGCACAATTATAGTAAAGAAGATGCATGTGAGGTTGGACAAATAAGAATCTCAGTCATCTATGGATTTACATACAAAACATTTTATTTAAACAAAACAACAAAATAAAAGTAGGTACAGGTATGGCGTGTCATCCCTCGATGATTTGTGAATCACAGCCTGCAAGACAAAAAGAAAGATAAGATTGTGCGTCATGCGTCCATGAAAGGAGAGAGAGAGGAAGAGACAGAGAAAGAAAGAGTGAGAGAGAGGAAGACAGAGAAAGAGAGAAAGAGTGAGAGAGAGAGAGAGGAAGAGAGAGAGAAAGAGTGAGATACAAGGAAGAGAGAGAGAAAGAGAGAAACAGTGAGACAGAGGAAGAGAGAGAGAAAGAAAGAATGAGAGAGAGAGAGAGGAGAAGACATAGAAAGAGAGAAAGAGTGTGAGAGGGAGAAAGGTAGAGATAGAGAGTGAGAGAGAGAGAAAGTGTGTGAGTGACAGAAAGGAAGAGATGTAGAGTGAGAGTGAGTGTTGACACTGTGGAGAAAATCCTCACAGCTCACCTTTCTGCCACCGGTGTGTCTCCAACCACGTGCCGGGACATATTGCAGTCTTGAAGTTTAGTCATCTGAAACATAGTATAGAATCAGTAATGGCAGAGTACATACAACTGCACACGCCTAATTCTCTGTTTTGCCCCTGCACACGCAGGCTGCTGCACCCCATCGACTCCCGCCGCCCAGAGGTGTCTGCCCACCTCTGCGCACCCAGGCTGCTGTACCCCATCCACTCCCACTGCCCAGAGGTGTCTGCCCGCTGCTGTGCACCCAGGCTGGTGCACCCCATCCAGTCCCACTGCCCGGAGGTGACTGCCCGTTCCTGCGCACCCAGACTGCTGCATCCCATCCACTCCCACTGCCTAGAGGTGTCTGCCCGCTCCTGTGCACCCAGGCTGCTGCACCCCATCCACTCCCACTGGTCGGAGGTGTCTGCCCGCTCTTGTGCACGCAGGGTGCTGCACACTATCCACTCCCAGAGGTGACTGCTCGCTGCTGCGGAAACAAGCCTCTCTGCTCACCTTCCGCCACCGGTGTGTGTCTAAGAGGGTCCACCATGTGCCGAAGCAACCTCCTGAGGCGTTGCGTATACGCGGTCAAGCCGAGCTCACAATTCAAAGTGGGTTTTGATTGTAGGATGGCCACGCATCATCGCAGGCTGCACACGCGCTCACCTCTGGTGGCACTAACTCAGTGGAACTGAAGTCATCGCCTCGTGGCGGGGTCGTCAATATGTGAATCACAGCCTGCTAGAAAAAAAGCAAGATAACATTGTGCGTCATGCGTCCATCATAGGAGAGAGAGAGAGAAAGAGTGACAGAGAGGAAGAGAGAGAAAAAGAAAGAAACAGTGAGAGGTAGACAGAGAGAAAGAGTGAGAGAGAGAGGAAGAGAGAGAGAAACAGTGAGAGAGAGGAAGAAAGAGAGAAACAGTGTGAGAAAGAGGAAGAGAGAAACAGAGGAAGAGTGAGAGAGAGAGAGAGAGAGAAAGAGAGAGAGGTAGAGAGAAAGAAAGAAAAAATAGTGTGAGAGAGAGGAAGAGATAGAGTGAGAGAGAGAGGAAGAGAGAGAGAAAGAGTGTGAGGGAGAGAAAGGAAGAGATGGAGAGGGACAGTGAGTGCCCACACTGTGGACAAAACCCTCACAGCTCACCTTTCCGTCACCGGTGTGTCTCCAACCACGTGCCGGAACATAGTGAAGCCCTCAAGCTTACTCATCTGAAACGTAGGATGGAATCAGTAATGGCAGAGTACATACAACTGCACACGCCTAATTCGTTGTCCCGCCACTGCGCACCCAGGCTGCTGCACCCCATCCACTCCCACTGCCCGGAGGTGACTGTCCGCCGCTGCGCACCCAGGCTGCTGCACCCCATCTACTCCCACTGCCCGGAGGTCACTGCCCGCCGCTGCGCTAACAAGCCTCTCTGCTCACCTTTCGCAACCTGCTTGTAGAAAAGAGGGCCTACCACGTGCCGCTGCAAGCCCAAAGCCCGGGGCCCGCGGACACGGCACCCTGCATATCATGCAGCCCTGCTCCGCAGGCCACCAAGT
This sequence comes from Calotriton arnoldi, assembly GCA_963921515.1. Lineage (NCBI taxonomy): Eukaryota > Metazoa > Chordata > Amphibia > Caudata > Salamandridae > Calotriton > Calotriton arnoldi. The sequence goes on along the minus strand of CAWUFW010014316.1, from coordinate 293,037 downwards.
CTCACATTTGGTGCTGGGTCTTGATTTTGCCATGGCAGAGGACATACCAGTGCACCGGGCTTTTCATCGCAGGCTGCACACCCGCTCAGCCCTTGCGGTGCCACTAACTCTGTGACCAGCGAGGCGCCGCCATGTGCCGGTAGGCCTGCGCTGTCTGATGGCTCAGGCCTACACTGCGGTCCAGCAGGGCACACAAAACCTGAGCTGTCCAGACCGCCGGGACGGGCCATCACCGCAGGCTGTACACCCGCTCAGCAGTTACGGTACCCGTACCTCAGTGGACCAAAAGTCACCGTCCCGTGCCGGTGTGCCTGTGCCGACCGCAGTGCATCCGGTGCGAGCAACTCTGAAATGGCGTCGAGCACGTGCGCCCCGGTCTTTTTTATTGGCAGGGTCACGTGTCCTGTGACACCTGTGCTGGATGGGTGTGGTGTGGGTGTATACTAGCCGTGAGGGAGTGGCTTTGGGGTACTGACAACTAGGGTGTGACCAGCAGATCACTGCAATGAAAATTTGGGCCATGTAGCGTTGTTGTCCTTCCCTGTAAGCGTAAGCGGAGTGGGCTGGCCTGGCGTATGCCAGTCCTGCGTGAGGCTGTGAAGAATGACTCCGGAGCTATGGGCGTGGCTCCGTCCTGGGCTGTATGAGGAATCAACTGATGCGGGTGTCCCTGTTGTTGTGCTGACATCACCCGGGTCGCAAGCGCCAATGTGTCACTCTGTGAGCCAAGTCCCACAACATGGCCAACATGGAAGGTACGGGGAATCACTGACCCTACATTCATCCATAGTTCCACACATGAAAGATGGTGGACATGACACATCTGTGTGGATATGAATGTTTATTGCACATTCAGTGGAGTGTTGCAGCTGTAGCAATACAGGGCCATGCAAAGTTCAAGTTTCAGTTTTTGGCACATGGAGGGCAGCCAATTAGAGCCAAGCTTGTGTTTGGGGTTAGGCTGCGCCAACCTATGTACTTATACAATTACTCCGCCAATCTCCAAGCACTTATAAATTAACTATACACTCTCCTTGCAGTACTCTAATGATCCAGTCTCTACGTACGTACTTGTACAATGACCGAGAGAAAGTTACATAACCGAAGTTTTCCCCACTGCCAGAGGTAACATGGTTGCATACCCTGTCCACAGCACAATGTAATGTGGTAGGGCCTAGGGGCGGCATCTTGCATACATAATGAACACATGGACACAGATAGATAGTGGAACTGGGTATGGGCACGTGCGCTCGACTCATTTTTATTACCAGGGTCACATGTCCAGTGACGTCTGTGCTGGATGCGTGTGGGGTGAGTGTAAGCCAGCAGTCCGGGAATGGTTGGTGCTGGCAACAAGTACAACAGTAATCATTTGATCAGACACACAAATTCAATCATAAAGGGTCAATGATTTGTGCTGCACTAACGTAGGGGCAACAGATGTGAAATAATACACACAACATTGTATTGTAAAGGGTCCATGACTTGTGGTACACTGAGGTAGGGGCAGCAGATGTGAAATTATATACAAAACATTGTATCATAAAGGGTTCATGAGTTGTGCTGCACTGAGATAGGGGCATCAGAAGCATTCAGCATGTGCGCAGCCAGCGATGATGCGTGGTGCGGGCGAGCCGCACTGGGAGCAATGTCTGTTGCCTACTGGACTGAGTGATCTGCAATCGCGACTCGATGTGAATTGTGAGCCCTGCTGACCACAGTGTAGGCCGGAGGCAGTGGTCAGGAAGAGCCCAGAGCCACGTGACATTGACTTGAGCTGCATACAGTTAGTGGTAGGTGTGGCGCTCAGCGTGTGCGCAGCCAGCGATCATGCAATGTCTGTTGCCTACTGGACTGCGTCATCTGCAATCGCGTCTCAATCTGAATTGTGAGACCTGCGGACCACAGTGTAGGCCGGAGGCAGTGGTCACGAAGAGTCCACAACCACATGGCGTTGACTTGAGCTGCATAGAGTTAGTGGTAGGTGTGGCGCTCAGCATGTGCACAGCCAGCGATGATGCAATGTCTCTTCCCTACTGGACTGCGTCATCTGCAATCGCAACTCGATCTGAATTGTGAGCCCTGCTGACCGCAGTGTAGATCGAAGGCAGTAGTCAGCACAGACATCAAGGAATGCTTTTTGTCACTTCCTCTTGACAAAATTCGAGGACATAGAGTACAATTCTGTCTGCAATTAATAAATCAAGACTCAATTTGAATTGTGAGCTCTGCTGTCTGCAGTGTAGGCTGCCATTCAGTGTTCCTTTGGACTTGCAAGATGAATTTGGTCATTGTACTAAAGCTATAACTGATATAAAACAAGTTCTTGAAGCAAGGATACTAAAAGGATATTATGTAGGTTTTAGGGACGTAATACTTAGTTGCCTACTGGACTCTGCAATTAATGAATCAAGAGTCAATTTTAAATGTGAGCCCTGATGACCGCAGTGTAGGCCGGAGGCAGCGGTCAGCAAGGGCCCACAGCCACGTGGCGTTGAGTTGAGCTGTACAGTTAGTTTCACCTGAAGCAACCAGCGTGTGTGGAGCCTGCGATGATGCGTGGTCCAGGCGGGCCGCACTGGTAGCAATGTCTTTTGCCTAATGAATTTTGTCTTAATAAGTCCACGTGGCGTTGACTTGTGGTGCACTGAGTTAGTGGCACCTGAAGCACTCAGTGTGTGCGCAGTCTGCGATGATGCGTGGTCCGGGCGGGCCGCACTGGGATCAATGTCTCTTCCCTACTGGAGTGCGTCATCTGCAATCGCGACTCGTTCTGAATTGTGAGCCCTGCTGTCCGCAGTGTAGATCGAAGGCAGTAGTCTGTACAGACATAAGTCTGTGGTGCTCTGCTGCTGGGTTTGCAGCGGGCCTGTGTCGAGGAGGCCGGTGGTCACGGTGGAGGCCTCATGGCAGGGTGAGGGCTGCCGCCCTGGCAGACGCTTTGGCCTTCCCACAAGTGAACCACTCCCACAGCCCCAGCCTATTTATTCATACTTGTACGCTGGAGTGGCGTACGTTGGACCAGCACACTCCGCTTCCGCTTCCAGGGGGGGACAACACAGCTACATGACCGAGATCTTCCTTACTACCTGAGGTAACATGGTTGCGTCTATTGTCCACAACACTACAAGCACCAGCAGTATATGTCCACATGGAGATGTTTGTGCTCTGCATAGTGAGGTCTGTCCACCACATCACCGCTACACTTGGTATTGTGTGCATTTTTATTGATGGGTGACTTGCGTCCTTCACACATACTTGGTTGCCACATCTTCCAATATTCAGCTATTGTGTGGCTGAGGGACCATGCCATTTTTGGAAGGTCCGCTGTCCTGTTCTGCGCTGCCTCGGTGGTAGTAGGGAGGGGGGTGGCCTGGGGGGAGGTCCTGAGGGTGATGGCAGTGGGTGTTGTGGCCTTCTTGGGTGTCGGAGCTACATGGTCAGTAGCTCTATGACATGTGTTGGTCTTCAGATGTGGTTCTGGGCTGGGCTCCCTTTCACACTGTAGGTAGTCGTCCTGCTTTACACCAGTAAAAGGCAGATGTTAAATTCCTACTGCTAACGCAGCTTATCGCCTGTTTTTGGATCGCACCCCAGATTTGGCTGCTCGTCAAAATATCGGGAAGTGGTGTTTTCGTGTTATTTTTGCACAGGAACGCCTACTCTGCATATTATTAGCGTTAGTTGTCGCTCTCATTTGTGGCGAATTTTTTTGCGGAAGCTATTGTTGGAAAACTGGCGATATTGAGAACTAGGTTGAGAATGGAATGATAATTTAAAATCACTGAAAATACCATAGGTTTAATGAACATTATAATTAGAAGTTATCATTTAAAAAACGTTTGAAATTCACTGAAAAAACCATAGGTTTCAGGCACGTTATAGTTAGAAATTAGCATTTAAAAAACCTTAGAAATTCACTGAAAAATCCATAGGTTTCAGGGACGTTATAGTTAGAAATTATCATTACAAAACCTTTGGAATTCACTGAAAAAACCATAGGTTTCAGGGACGTTATAGTTAGCTGACATTTCACTCGTACAAAACCATAGAAATTCCACTGTTATAGTTAGTTCAGCTAACTATAACTCGCGCCCCGTAATGCACTGCTGATCACATCACATATTACATCATTCATGACATGGTCAGTGACATCACTGATGACATCACTGATCACATCTCAAATGACATCACTGATGACATCATCCATGTGACAATCTGATGCACCTTCTCACACCCTAATATAACCTTTGATACACCCACTCCAAAAAACAGAATACCATTTTTGAAACCATAGACACACCAATACTACTTACTGCATATCTAATCTCTGGTTCTTAGGTCTACACACTCATCCACTCATTCACCCATACAATCACTCATACATGCAGTCACTCATCAATACAACACTATCATATGCACTCATACACCTACACAGACACTCAAACAGCAGCACTCATCCAGAGTTACTCACACACCTAGTCAGTCATGCAAATAATCAATCACACTTCCATTTACTGACCTATACAGTTATACACACAACACATCACTTATTCAAACAGAAAGAAACGCATAATTAGTCTCTTATACAGTCACTGATACAAGTACACACTCATCCATACAGCCACTCTCACAATCACTAACTCTCACGTATAGTCATTTATATACTCCAACTCTCACATACACTGTCTTTTACATATGTAGTTAGTTGGACATGTACCACTGAGACATCCATTCACTCACTAACACACCCATACACACACTCACCCATGCATACAGCTGTTTCCACATGCACTCTTGAACCCATACACCCAGTGAATCAACCACTCAAACATGTATGCACAGAGTCACACACCTCCCACGCACCCACACACACACTGAGGCACCCATACAAATACTCTGGCAACCAATTAATAACCCATATAGACACTCATGTAGCTACTGACCAACCCATGCAGCAGCTTATACAACAGCAAACAGACTGATATAGACATTTACACAGTTTAGTCACTAACCCATGCATTCAGTAAGACACATGTAATAACTCACTTAAACAGTCAGTCACACACCTACTAAATCCTCCATCCAGACACTTATACACCCACTCATTCTTCAATACACCTTGGTATATATATAATACAAATTTAAACTTTAAAGAAAAACACATTCACTGGATGATGTCATCAGTGATGTCATCAGTGATGTCATTTGAGATGTGATCAGTGATGTCATCAGTGATGACACTGACCATGTCATGAATGATGTAATATGTGATGTGATCAGCAGTGCATTGCGGGGGCACGAGTTATAACAGTGGAATTTCTATGGTTTTGTACGAGTGAAATGTCCAGCTAACTATAACGTCCCTGAAACCTATGGTTTTTTCAGTGAATTTCAAAGGTTTTTTAAATGATCATTTCTAACTATAACGTCCCTGAAACCTATGGTTTTTTCAGTGAATATATATATAAATCAAACGCTTGGCTTGCTTTCCACCGACGGTATATATACATATATATAATTTCAAATTAAATACTTTATACTTTTAAATGATAAATGTAGAGACAAAAGATATAGAAATCAATGGCAATTTATTTGGGGAACTGAGAGCCCAAAACAGAATTCATCAGGCCAGACTGAAATACAGGGTCACTTCAAAGTGACTGTTTCGAAACACAAACAACACCAGCAAGGAAAATAATCTCCTCTTAGAAGCCAAACATTAAGACAAAGGGGGTCATTAGGATGGCGGGCGGATCGCCATCGCCAGCCAGGCAGTGGCGATCCGCCCGCCATCTCCACCCGATTCACCCCCGCCATATTATAATGGCGGGGGTACCGCAGCAGACGCAAAATGTGTCCGCCGCTGTTCCGCCGTCGGCAATCGTTCCCATTGCCAGCCGGGTGGACTGGGGCCTTAATATGGTGGCGGTGCCTAGCAGGCACCGCCATCCATATTAGGATGCTGGGTTTCACACACCTTTCCATGGCGGCCGCCATGGAAAGGCTGGCGGTGAATTGCTGGGCCCCCGGAGGGGTGGGGGGCTGCACTTGGGGGGTACCTACAGTACTCCCCTTCATTGCCATGTACAAGGTGGCAGGCACCACGTGGTGCCTGCCACGTTGTGCATGGCAATGCGCAACATGCCTCTTTGGCATTGCGGCAGGTGCTGCTTACAGCACCACCCGCCGCAATGTCAAAATAGCGGAATGCGACCGCCAGAGTGGCGGTCGCATCCTAATTAGCGGTGCGGGACTGCCGCATGTCTGGCGGCTGGTCCCAGCACCGCTAGGGTGGTGGGCGGACTAAAGTCCGCCCGCCATCCTAATAACCCCCAAAGTGCCTTATTACGAGTTTGGCAATCCGTGAACTGCTGTACCCGCAGTGGTGGTCTGACCACTGTGACCTCGAACCTACAAAAATTGGGTGGACAGTAGCTGCCATTGGGTCTGTTGGCTGATCATTAAAATCTTCCAAAGTTTTTTCAGAAACATACTTCCACTGTGGAACTATTTCCACCCACTTTAGAAGTTTTTTCTGCGAAACAAAAAATTAATGACCCACTCGCATTTTCTCCCAGGGTGTTGGGGTCATTGTATTTTTTTCTGCCCTTCAGGTCCAGGTTCACAGAAAAAAAGACATTACACCATCCTCCCTAAATAGGGTGTGAAATTTAACACCCTTCCGCCAATGGCCCCTACTCTGCCAGGCCACCCAAGGAAACTTTTTGTTAATGGGACCAGCAGGCTGGCTGAGTTCTGAGATGGCCAGGCAGGGAGTTCTACCATTTACATGTGGAGTAGGACAAGTTTTTGCCTCCCAATGAGGCTTTGTGAATCTGGGAATAACTACCCTTCTCGCAGGGTAGAGCACAGATTGTGAGTAAGTATGTGCCAATGGAAAATGTTTTGGAAAAAGACAGGACCAACCTTGTGAAGGGCCTCATGGGCCCAGCACAAGGCTTTAAACCTGATCCGCTCACTCACTGGCAACAAGTGCAGACTGATGATAGTTTGTGAAACTGAGCTAAATTTAGGGAGTTTCATAAATACTCAGGTTGCCGCATTTTGAAGGATCTGAAGATTATTTTGTAGGTGTTGCTGGGCGCCCACATACAGAGCACTGCAAACATCTAGTTTTGAGATTACTAAGGCTACAATGACTGTTTCTGCAGCTCTGTAGAGATAAAATGGAGAATTTTCTTTAAGATCTTAGCGTGAAGAAGCAGGAGAATGTCAACTGATTGATGTGGTTGGTGAAGGACAACTTAACAAGTAAGATGTTCCCTACATTTTTGGATTTTGGGGCAGATGGCTGGGGAGCCCCGAGATTTGGAGGCCACCAGGCAGTACTTCAAAAGGAGGTCTGACTGCCGAACAGGAGTACCCCGGTCACCTCAGTTTTAGACAGTTTTTCTGCATCCAACTGACAATGTAACTAATGCAGTTTTTGAATTGTCTGGCCACCTTTATGGAGTAGGAAGAGACTGACACTGCTATCTGAGTGTTGTCAGCATAGGAAAGGACCAAAAAACCACAAAACGGGTTAGAGCGATCAAAGAGGTGATGGAAATGTTGGAAAGGGTGGGGCTTAACGACGGTCCTTGAGGGACCCTGCAAGGAAGCGAGAAGGGTTCTGAGGTGACATACCCCAAAGCATCTACTCGCACTCTATTGGACAGGAAAGAGATAAGCAGCAATAGTGCCAGGCCCTTTATGCGGATGCTTTTGAGCTGGTTGAGTAGTAGCGGGTGGTTGACTATTAAACGCTGCCAACAGATCGAGAAAAATACGGGCTGCTGTTACCACCATTGTCAGCAATGGCTCTGATTTCCTCTGTGGCTGCCGCAAGGGTTGACTGTTTGCAGTGATTGGATTTGAACCCATGATGTGAGGGATCCAAAAGGTGGGTGTCTTTGAGAAAGGCCATGATATCTGGATTCATTGCCTTCTCTAAAATTTTGGCTAGGAGGAGGAGGTGGGAGATAGGCCTTTAATTTTTCACATGGTAAAGATCTAGGGAGGGTTTTTTAAAAGCAGCAGTATAGATGCCTTTTTCTACGCTGAAGGAAAATGTCCAGAGATTTTGTTCAGGAGTGCTGTAAGATGGACTGATACCATCTCTGAGACTGCGTGGATAACCTGGGGGGTGGTGGGGCAAGGGTTGAATGGAGCGCCTGATTTAGAGGCTTCAATCAACTTTGCACCTTTCTCCTCAATATAGGGGGTGAAAGCAGAAAAGGCTAAGGAACCTTGATCTGGTTTGATAGTAGTTGTTTCCACAAGCATCTCCTTATTTGAGGGAACATCCAGGTTTGCTGAATTAGAGATAAACTCAGAAAATATATTATTTACTTTTGTATAAGAAATAATCCGCTAATTTATTGCAAAAGAATTTGCAGACATTGTTTTTAATGTTAAAATTTGAGAGGGATTTGACTGTGCTAAAGAGCTCCTTAGTGGAGTTTTTAGCAGTATTGATTTTGTTCGTAAAAAATCTGGCTTTAGCTGCACATATTAAAGTTTCATATTCCTTAATCAGAGACCTATATTTAGTTTTTTCCTCAAGATTATAATTTAATCTTCAGCGTTGCTCTTGGCACTTACACTTCTGTTTTAAGGTTCACTGAAAGAATATCGATGTACAAAATATAGTTGTTAAAAATATCGAAGAAAAAATATAGAAAGCAAAAATATCGACTCCCTATACTTAAACAGGTAAGTACAAAAATATCGAAAACAAATATCGATGTAAAAAACTTGGGGGCATATTAGCAAGGGCCTTATCGCCGCTTTAGCGGCGATTATTTATCGCCCTATCAGCAAGCAGTCACTAACAGGCGTTAGCGACAGCTTTCTGGCGATAGCGGGCGGTTTCCCCATCGCCTTGCATGCCAGCAATAATTATCGCTAATGACATGCAAGGTAGGCGTTCCCAACTAAAAGCGACTGAAAACAGTCGCTAACACAACTTCCCCCTATTAGCAACGCAGCGAAGTGATATCGCTAGAATTTAACACCTGCTAAAAACATGACTTACCTGTTTGTAGAATAGGAGGTGGATTGTCAGCCTAAGTCCCCCATGGCGTTAATGCGTGAATATCGCTGGATTTCCAGCGATATTCACGCATTTCACCGCTATCGCTGGATATTTTATCGCATTGGAGATAAACCTTGCTAATAGCATGTTATCTCCGCGATAATATCCAGCGGCGTTAAAAAAATACGCGCTAAGCGCGGTTAGCGATAATTTTCGCCTGTTGTTGCTAATATGCCCCATAGTTGTACAAAATATCGATTTTTTTATATATATATAAAATAATAAATATTAAATATGTTAAATAATAAAATTAATATAAAAAATAAAGTATATTTAATATACATTTTAACAAACAACAAATAAATTTAATAAATAAAAGTTAAACACACATACACATTAATTAATATATATATTTACTTTAAAACAAGTAATAAACTATTAATTTAAATTTATTTTATCATTTTAAATTATTTAAAAATATAAATATCGAAACGCGTAATCCAGCCCGAAAAAAATAAGATTGCAAAGCAGAAGCCGGAGTGGTTCGTTCTTTCACCAAAAATTGGATTTATATATATATATATATATATATATATATATATATATATATATATATATATATATATATATATATATATATATATACATGTAACGGCAAATAAAGCACTTATTAATTCTGTGCCTATCTTTTTTTTGTGGATGACAAATTCAGGATTATGTTCGATATATATATACATATATATATATATATTCACTGAAAAAACCATAGGTTTCAGGGCGTTATAGTTAGTTGGACATTTCACTCGTACAAAACCATAGATGTCATCAGTGATGTCATTTGAGATGTCATCAGTGATGTCATTTGAGATGTCATCAGTGATGTCATGAGAAATGTCACTGACCATGTCATGAGTGATGTAATATGTGACGTCATCAGCAGTGCATTACGAGCGCTCGAGTTATAGTTAGCTGAACTAACTATAATGGGGGAATTTCTATGGTTTTATGCGAGTGAAATGTCCAACTAACTATAACGCCCCTGAAACCTATGGTTTTTTCAGTGAATTTCTAAGGTTTTTTTAAATGCTAATTTCTAACTATAACGTGCCTGAAACCTATGGTTTTTTTCAGTGAATTTCTAAGGTTTTTTAAATGCTAATTTCTAACTATAACGTGCCTGAAACCTATGGTTTTTTCAGTGAATATATATATATTTATTATACTATGTATACATGTGAAAATGTCTCGGTCCCCTGTTTGCCTCGGTGGCACGGAAAAAATGGGTGGAACTGACGTCAGCACGCCGACGAGGTCCTCTAATGGCTCCGATGACGTCATACGGTGTCGCGAGCGGAGCCGTGCTCGTTGACGTGGGAGAGCTAGGAAAGAATTTCCGTGGAATGCTGGTGCAGGGGATATTCACCTAAGTGTTCAGGCTAGTCCTTTGGGAGCAACTGTTTATGTTGCCACTCCAGAAACCGAAACCAGTGATCCGAGGGCAGAGGCCCTGCAGATGGCACACGAGGTGGGGTGCCCAGTCGTGTGCACCGGCGGGGCAGCGAAGTGACAAGCACCACAACCCACAAAAAAGGTAACGAGGGCACTGAATAACACAGGATCTTCTCTTTGTATCTGGCAGGAACAACGAAGTTAAAATGCCCTAGTACCAAAATGTAAAATTAGTGCTACAACGGTCTTCAAGAGGACCTGCGATGCCGCTTCTGCCTCCCGTACCCTGGAGGCGGCACATGGGTCACGCGGTACGGTCATACTGCGGTGGGACGCACACTCGTTGACCTCTCATGGCACTGCTCCACACTTCAGGGAGGACGCTTTCCATTAGCTATGTTTTCTGATGACATGTCGCGCTGACCCGTCCAACAACAGAACTCCTTTAGATCCAAACAGACTCTTCCACTCTCTCACCGGAAGTGAAACCAGGCCACGCGGACACTTTCACAATACAACAGCCGGGAATGCACTTTTCGGTAAAAAAACCACATTCCTTCCTCCTAATTAATCAAATAAACGTCTCACTGAAGAACAGGGGCCAGCTTCGATCGGTAAACAGCCGTTACAATGACTTTTTACTTTGCGATAACATTACAACGCATGCATTACCACGCATGCGTTGTACATCACGAAGTCATTACCACGCATTTTTTTAGAACGCATGGTCATTTGCCACGCATGCCTTTACAACGAATTTTGTTGTAAAGGTATGTATGGTAAATGACCATGCGTTCTAAAAAACATGTAGACGATCCATGTCGTTGTAAGGAAACAGAGGCTGTTCCATTTCCTCACAACGACGTGCACTGCCCCTCAGAGATGACGTGAAGCAGGAACCACGAGGAGAGAGGAGCCATGAGGAGTGAGAGGTAAGGGGGATTGGGCATGGGGTGGGGGTTTCTTTTCTAGGGTTTAGGGTAGTGGAGTGGTGTTTGGGTGGTGTAGGGGGTCATGCTGGGGGTAGTGGTTTAGGGTTTAGGGTAGTGCAGTGGTGTTTGGGTAGTGTAGGGGGTCGTGCTGGGGGTAGTGTTTTAGGGTTTAGGGTAGTGCAGTAGTGTAGGGGGTCGTGCTGGGGTAGTGTTTTAGGGTTTAGGGTAGTGCAGTGGTGTATGGGTAATGTAGGGGGTCATGCTGGGGTAGTGTTTTAGGATTTAGGGTAGTGCAGTGGTGTTTGAGTAGTGTAGGGGGTCATGCTGGTGGTAGTGTTTTAGGGTTTAGGGTAGTGCAGTGGTGTTTGTGTAGTGTAGGGGGTCATGCTGGGGGTAGTGTTTTATGGTTTAGGGTAGTGCAGTGGTGTTTGGGTAGTGTAGGGGATCATGCTGGAGGTAGATTTAGGGTTTAGGGTAGTGCAGTGGTGTTTGGGTAGTGTAGGGAGTCGTGCTGGGGGTAGTGTTTCAGGGTTTAGGGTAGTGCAGTGGTATTTGTTTAGTGTAGGGGGTTGTGCTGGGGGTAGTGTTTTAGGGTTTATGTTAGTGCAGTGGTGTTTGGGTAGTATAGGGGGTAGTGCTGGGGTAGTGTTTTAGGGTTTAGGGCAGTGCAGTGGTGTTTGTGTAGTGAAGGGGGTCATGCTGTGGGTAGTGTTTTAGGGTTTAGGGTAGTGCAGTCGTGTTTGTGTAGTGTAGGGGGTCATGTTTTAGGGTATAGGATAGTGCAGTGGTGTTTGGGTAGTGTAGGGGGTCATGCTGGGGTTAGTGTTTTAGGGTTTAGGGTAGTGCAGTGGTGTTTGGGTAGTGTGGGAGGTCATGCTGGGGGTATATTTAGGGTTTAGTGTAGTGCAGTGGTGTTTGGGTAGTGTAGGGAGTCGTGCTGAGGGTAGTGCAGTGGTGTTTGGGTAGTGGAGGGGGTAGTGTTTTAGGGTTTAGGGTAGTGCGTCCTACCAGCCACAATATCCGTGGACAAAGGAGATCCTGACTCTTTGGAACGCTCCGTCAATTGAATAATTTGGGTCAAGGGCCCTATCAATTCCTTTCTTGGGATCCCTCATATACTTGGAGAAAAAGGTACATAGTTTCTCATCAATTTCAGGCGTGTGTGCCACCTTCCCCTTCAGTGAGGGCCTGGGGCATTCTCCCCTCATCCTATTCCTGACCTCCCTTTCAAGGGGTTGATGGATTTTCCCCACCACATACTCTGCCACTTTGGCGTCAGGTGTCCACTCTGCCGACCTAGGATGGTAAATTTGGGTAGGCTCGAACATGTCCGAGTGGACCCCGTCCCCAACCGGGGACTGAGAGGAGTGGGACTCTGGACTCCAGGGACGCCCCGAGTCCTTATCCTCATCGGAGGAGAAATTGTCTCTCCCTCTAAGGGAAACCCGCCGTCGGGGTCTACAATAGTGGTGACAGTGTCGCAATTTTCTCCGTGCCCCTCCTCCCGGCAGGGTGCATGTTTTAGCGTTCGCGCACTCTTGAGGAAGGTCTCCGTAAGTTTATCAAATCCTTCCAAGTGCCCCGCGTTATGCTTAACGCCCTTTTATTCCTCATCTGGGAGCTACTTGGACCCGCCACCACCAGATCTGGGTCACTGAACACCCCAGGGATGCTTTTCGCCAGCTTATCAACCTGATCCCTAAGAGGAGCCAGCGCCCTAGAAATAGCCAGAGAGAGGGCTTCGCCCACTGCTGGAGGGAGAAGTTGGGGGGCCATTCCTCCTCCACTTCCTGGTAGGAGGAGTAAAAATGGTCTTCTGGAGAAGACATGATAGCAGAGGGTGTGAGCACAGAACAAATGCCCTTAAAATCCTTAAGACAGCCCCCTCGCCGGTGCTCCAACAGCTGGGCTTTCCCCGAAGCTGTTATAAGAACAGACTGAGGCGCAATACCAATTACCACCACCAGGTGGCGTTGGTCACTAACGTGGCCGTGTGGGGAAATCACCGCGTAGCGGTGTCAAAATTAGGCGAGGGTTGGTCGGGAATCAAGCGGACACTAAAGGAGTGACCGGATTCCCAAACGCGCGTAAAGACCAGCGGGAGCGCTCGACAGAGCTGCCTCGCTCAGACCAGACACGCCTGACAGGATCTCACCGCGCGCAGAGCTCACAGCGGGAGAAACTGCGAGGGGGAGAACACGCTCGGGAAAGAGCCTGCTGCGCAGGGAATATGAAACAATACCAAGGCAATAATGCTAATAACGTGCACAAGAAACCACTATACAAACAGCAACAACGTCAGATTAAGCCAAGAATGTAAGGAATGCACTTAACTGACGAGCAGTGAAGAAAGAGGAAGCGGAAGGGACGTCACAATATTATATACGATGGACTGTGATATGATTGGGCTATAGTTGCCTTGGAGACTACCCCCTAATGGTTCATGGGTTGTGTAGTCTTTTGTTTAATGATTGTTGTGTTACGTTTTCTTTGAACTGCTATGCAAATAAAGTGAGGAAAGATATGCATAATCCTCGCCTCCATCCTGCCATAGAATTCATTAAACTTTATTTGTTCTGATTTAGAAACATAGATCATAAAAGTGTACATAAAAACAGTAAATCCTCTTTCCTAATACAATACAGTGAGAATTAATTAAAACCAGTAGGTAAAAACGGGTGTTACAAAGCCCGGTTCAGAGCAACTTCAGGTTAACAGAATCGTAAAGTTCAATGTTTCGCAAGATCAATCTCATGTACTTCGTGCAAAATACGCAATAAGGGGTCCAAATAAGATGTAACGCTCCAATACCTGACCAGTTTGCACTATATAAAACTGCAGAAAAACTAAAAATAAAAAGTGTTTTGCACACTTCTGTCATTGGGCTATATGTGGGCTACATCTAGGTGATATTTGTGCTACATTTGGGCTCTTTTTTTCTCTGGTGGCCATCTTGGGAGACTTATTTGTTATGAAGTTTCCTAATTTCGTCATTTACTGCAGTCTCCTCAGTAGGAAATGCTTTCAGTGTTTTACTTTGATTCCATCAAGAAGGCATTCAGATGTGTCACACATTTGCCATAAATTCAGAATGTTAGCACTCTAGTTGTTCATTAGATCACTGTAGTAAAGCTACTGCTCACCAGGGAGTTAACTGGAAGTCTACTGCTGGTATTGAAAGTGATTGTTTCAGTCTGCATGTCAGAATTTTCTAATGAAATAGAAGAGGGTTTGAGATCTCACTTAAAACATGCCCTAAATTTTCTTTCTGCAGCACTAACCATAATTTCTATGGCAAAATGAACCCCCTCATTTTGTTCCTTTTAAATTAAATGTTTTAAGTGTTACCAGTTTATTCCAATCAAGATGGCTTCAGGTGTGCCATACTTTTGTCATAAGTAAGACTGTTAGCGCTCTAGTTGTTCTTTAGAACACTCTGGGAAGCTGCAGTAGAACACAAAGGCATCAACTGACAGGCTGCTCCTGTTGAAATATAACAGGAAGATATTTGAGATCTCACTTAAAACATGTCCTAATTTTTCTTTCTACAGCACTAACCATAATTTCTATGACAAAATGAACCCCCTCATTTTGTTCCTTTTTAAATTAAATGTTTTAAGAGTTACCAGTTTATTCCAATCAAGATGGCTTCAGGTGTGCCATAATTTTGTCATAAGTAAGACTGTTAGCGCTCTACTTGTTCTTTAGAACACTCTGGGAAGCTGCAGTAGAACACAAAGGCATCAACTGACAGGCTGCTCCTGTTGAAATATAACAGGAAGATATTTGAGATCACACTTGAAACATGTCCTAATTTTTCTTTCTACAGCACTAACCATAATTTCTATGACAAAATGAACCCCATCATTTTGTTCCTTTTTAAATTAAATGTTTTAAGTGTTACCAGTTTATTCCAATCAAGATGGCTTCAGGTGTGCCATACTTTTGTCATAAGTAAGGCTGTTAGCACTCTAGTTGTTCTTTAGAACACTCTGGGAAGCTGCAGTAGAACACAAAGGCATCAACTGACAGGCTGCTCCTGTTGAAATTAACAGGAAGATATTTGAGATCTCACTTAAAACATGTCCTAATTTTTCTTTCTACAGCACTAACCATAATTTCTATGGCAAAATGAACCCCCTCATTTTGTTCCTTTTTAAATTAAATGTTTTAAGTGTTACCAGTTTATTCCAATCAAGATGGCTTCAGGTGTGCCATACTTTTGTCATAAGTAAGACTGTTTGCTCTCTAGTTGTTCTTTAGAACACTCTGGGAAGCTGCAGTAGAACACAAAGGCATCAACAGACAGGCTGCTCCTGTTGAAATAAACAGGAAGATATTTGAGATCTCACTTAAAACATGTCCTAATTTTTCTTTCTACAGCACTAACCATAATTTCTATGACAAAATGAACCTCCTCATTTTGTTCCTTTTTAAATTAAATGTTTTAAGAGTTACCAGTTTATTCCAATCAAGATGGCTTCAGGTGTGCCATAATTTTGTCATAAGTAAGACTGTTAGCGCTCTAGTTTTCTTTAGAACACTCTGGGAAGCTGCAGTAGAACACAAAGGCATCAACTGACAGGCTGCTCCTGTTGAAATATAACAGGAAGATATTTGAGATCACACTTGAAACATGTCCTAATTTTTCTTTCTACAGCACTAACCATAATTTCTATGACAAAATGAATCCCATCATTTTGTTCCTTTTTAAATTAAATGTTTTAAGTGTTACCAGTTTATTTCAATCAAGATGGCTTCAGGTGTGCCATACTTTTGTCATAAGTAAGGCTGTTAGCACTCTAGTTGTTCTTTAGAACACTCTGGGAAGCTGCAGTAGAACACAAAGGAATCAACTGACAGTCTCTGCCCTTGTTGGATGTACATGTTTTACTGAGAATGTCAGACTTCATTCTCACATGACTGAGAAAGATAATGTGAATTTACAGAAAATATGCTCTCATTTTAGCTTCTGGAGCACCTTCCAAAACTGTATGGGACAAGCATGTGAAAATAGTTTTCTCTCAAACATGATTCATGATATCCCAGCAGAAGGTTTTTCACAGGGTAAAATCACCTTAGAACACACCACAATTCCTGAAATTAGTATGGTACCATCAACAAATGAATTCTAATGTAACTAAAGTCTGTTATCACCCTTTATAGTTCTCCTTTTGGTAACCCTCAAAATCTTCGATTCACTACAATGCATTTCAATGGGGTACTATCATTTATATTGGTCCCAAGATGGCTGCCAGCAATTCCAGGATGAAGTGCTGACAGCCAATCAGATCTCACGATGACATGTGTGGTTAGGCTCCGCCCAGATATATATGTGTTTTCTTTTTCAAATTTCTCAGGAACTACTGAACGGATTTACACCATTTAACCAAAAGGCACGACTCTGAACCAAGGGCTACCTTTTTGCCAAATTTGGTGTAATTCCGTTCAGCAGTTCGGGCTGTAGCTGCGACTAAAGGTTCCTATGGAAAATTGCATGGGGAAAACACGTTTTGGGACCCCCCTTTTTTCTCGGCCGCCACTTGACGAATCACCCCGAGACTTTCAGGACAGGAGCGGACCAGAGCGCCCCACGAGTTTTGAAAATTTTGCGAAGATTCATCAATTGGTGCCAAACTTATTGGAAATAGAATGTTGTGAATTTCCTATGGAAAATAGGTCCTAGCTATAACTACCTACTGGCGACCGCCAGTAGGTAATATATATTCTCAAAACCACAAATTGCCCATGTGTATGTATATATATATATATATATATATATATATATATATATATATATATATATATATATAAATATTTCCCATCAAATAGTTCACAGCACTCCAGAAGTCGTCTTTTGAAAAAGCCTTTAATAAAGCATAAGTTTCACCACCATTACCACCACCAAACGCTTCGACCAAGAAATGGTCTTTGTCACGGTTTCGACCATTTCTTGGTCGAAACGTTTGGTGGTGGTAATGGTGGTGGAACTTATGCTTTATTAAAGGCTTTTTTCAAAAGACGACTTCTGGAGTGCTGTGAACTATTTGATGGGAAAGAAAGTTGCGAGGCATGGTCTAACTTCGACACAAGCACCAGCTGAGTCAAGAGCGCACCGATTGTGGACCGTTTGTTTGAGGAATATATATATATATATATATATATATATATATATATATATATATATATATATATATATATATATATATATATATATACCAATAACATAGAATCTAATTAAAAAAACATTTTATTATAAATTAAAACATTAAACTATTTAAAAATCTTTAAACTTAAATTTCCCACTCCAGTCAGTGCAGCAGTAGGGAAAGTTTTGGATAGAAAAGGGGTCAAAATTACTATTCCCACTCCAGCGAGTGCAACACTAGGGAAAGTGTTGGATAGTAGAGAAGTAAAAATAACTATTCCCACTCCAGTGTGTGTAACAGTAGGGAAAGTGTTGGATAGCAGAGGGGTAAAAATTACTATTCCCACTCCAGTGAGTGCAACAGTAGGGAAAGTGTTGGATAGTGGCGGGACAAAATTTACTAATCCCACTCCAATCAGTGCAACAGTAGGGAAAGTGTTGGATAGCGGAGGGGTAAAAATTAATATTCCCACTCCAGTCAGTGCAACAGTAGGAAAATTGTTGGATTGTAGAGGGGTAAATATTACTATTTCCATTCCAATAATTATAACAGTAGGGAAAGTGTTGGATAGCTGAGGGGTAAAATTACTATTCCCACTCCAGAAAGTGCAACAGTAGGGAAAGCGTTGGATTGCAGAGGGATAACAATTAATATTCTTACTACAGTCAGTTCAAAATTAAAAACAAACAAAATATTAACAACAAAAATATTTTTTTTAAATAAAGATTTTATAAATATGTTACAAATTAAAATGTAAAATCTATATTCAATACTAAAAAAACATATTTTAATGTTAAATACATATGACAAATACCTACAAATATTATATTAAATAAAATAAAAAATAATTTTCAAACAAATAAATTTTAAATTACAAATTATTTAGAAACAATAACATTAATTATTACATAAATTAACATTTTTTATTTTCTACCCTATAACATCACACAATTCACAAACCACATGTAAATTTAAAAAGAGAATGTACTTCCATAATTAACATAATTAATTACCAATTAAAGAAATATTATTAATTAAAAAACAAAAACTCATATAAATTAATTAACTTCCCACACATAACCCCTATAATCCCCACAAGGCACAGCTAAAATTAAACTGTAAAACAATTAATTACAAAATTTAAACTTATTTTCAATGAATACCTGTATTAGTATTTAACAACTAACTATAAAGTAAGTAAAATTAATTTACTCCCCTCCCTTTACCCCTATAAAAGTAAAACCCACACACAAAAAAATAAACAAATACCCTAATTAAATATCAGTTAACTAATTCATAATAATGATCAACTAATTATTAATTGATTAAACATAAATTACTTCCCACCCTTTACCCCATAAACCCCACAACCCACACCTAAAATTAATTACGCAATTTCCATAATTAATTTACAATCAATTAATTAATATAAATGATCAACTAATTACTAATTAATTAAATGTAAATTACTTCCCACCCTTTACCCCTATAAACCCCACAACCCACACCTACAATTTATTGCACACTTTTCATAATTAATTTTTAATAAATTAATTAATATAAATTAACAACTAATTATTAATTAATTAACATTTATTTTCCACCTTTTAACCCTATAAACCCCACAACCAGCACCTAAAACAAATTACACAAGTACCATAATTAATTACCAATTAATTACTTACTATTAATTAACAACCAATTAATAATGAATTACAAATAAATTACTTCCCACAATTAACACCACAAAATCTCAATTAAATAAATATTATTAAATAAAGAAGATTCATTAATTTATTATATTTAAATTATTTCCCACCCTGTTCCCCTATAAACTCACAACCCGCTATGGAACTAAAAAACACAAAATGTAATTAATATAAAATTGATAACTACTAAAAATTTAACACATATATTAAAAAACATAAACAATACTTATACAAAAAAACATATATCACATTCATTTAAATTATAAACTAAAATACATAACACTAATTAAAAATCGATATTTTAAACAACTATATTTCTGCAAACAATATTAATGACTTCTATATTTTTGAAAACGATCTTTCTTACCTTAAATTCGATATTCTTGACCACGATATTCTTGCTGTCGATATCTCTGTGTCACGACATTTCCAACTCGATATTCTGTCTGCACACCCTGTTTGAATTGTCTGAGTTCCTGGATGTCCCATGTAGCAGATGGCTTAGATGGCTTAGACCTGTGGCTTCTCCTTGTTTTTAAGGGAGCTAGCTGGGTAACTACAATGGTGATCCAGTCAGCATAATTGGCTTATGCTAACTAAACTCAACATTGCTTTCTCTTATGGGATGAGAACCCCCCAGCAAATCATTTAATTCTGTTTTATCTATTCTTTTTTCAGGGATGATATTTAAGAACCGTGGCTGTATTAGGAGTTGGGTAGTTGTTGGTTGATATTTTTAGCTTAAGAAACACAGCCTTGTGATCTGTCCAGACTAGAGGCACGATCTTATTGACCAGTAGATTGGGGTTCCTAGTGAAAACGCTATCGAGCATGTGATTAACTTGATGAGTTGGTAAATTCACCAGCTGTGTAAAGTCTAAGCTTTGCATTCTGTCAACTAGATATTCTGTGTCTTTATCCTCTTGTCGTTCCAGATAGAGATTGAAGTCACTCAAAATGTCAAATTGGAGAATTCTATGTAGGATTCCCTAAGATCCATCAGAGATTGGGTGAAATATTCCCTAGGGTCAGGATGGCGATAAACAAGGAGACTGTTAAAGGCATTCATATTATTTGGTTTTGAACTGAACATGAGAGCTACGTATTTCAGGTCGGAAATGGGCTTAAATGTGACATTAAAATGGTTATGTTATAGGATTGCAATCCCTCCTCCTCGTTTGCCGAGTTGGTCTACTCTAAATAAATCCTAGCTTTCAGGTATGGCCTCTTAAAATCAGGGTCTGATGCGGTGTCGGCCCAAGTCTCCGTAAGGAAGGATATGTCACCAGTGCACAAGAGGAGAAATGGCACAATGTTGACCTTTAAATAGTTTATTTGATGCCTTGTCATTGAATCAAATGATGTAAGAACATTGTCAATAATTAGATTTCTTATGTCGCTGCTTAATAGCTCACCACAAAAAGACAGCACAAGAGGTTATGGGTAAAATTCTTGCATTATTCCCAGCCACTGGAAATTCCTCGGATCACGTTGAATTCTATTATTCGAGAGTTCTTCCATGCAAATCACCCTTATCTTGCTCAAAAGGTGATAGCCCAGTCTGAAATGGTAGGGCATCTTCCTGTGAAAAGAAACACAAGTAACCTGAATTCAGCCCAGATTAATTACCAATGTTTGAGATTAATTCAAGCATTTCACCTCTGTGGGATGTGGGTCCTGTGCACACTTTGCCATATGAGATCATCTGAATCCCACTGATGAGGCAAAACCATGCCAAACAATCCTGAGGTTGCTTCTTGTTAGACCTGGCATCCTTGGTGTGGTTTCCCTTGTCTTTTTGCCTCTACCTCCTGTACTTTTGACTGTGTGCTGGACTTCATTTTTACTGGTATGTGTACTCTGGGCACTTTACCACTGCTGATCAGTGCTAGAGAGCAAGTGCTCCCTATGTAAAGTGTGATTATAATTGGTTATCCATGAGTGGTATATTTGATTTACTGGTAAGTCCAAAATAAAGTGCACTGTGTGTGCCCAGGACCTGTAAATCAAATGCTACTAGTGGGCCTGCAGCTGTGATTGTGCCACCCACATGAGTATCCCTGCAAACACTCCTGCCACTGGAGTGTCTGTGAGTGCAGTTTTAAACTGCCATGTTGACCTGGGAAGTGCACCCACTCGCCAGGGCCAAACTGTTCTTTTACTACATGTAAGGCACCCCTAGGGTAGGCCCAAGGTAGCATTGTGGGCAGGGTGCAGTGTATGTGAAAGTTAGGAGATGCACTGGTGTCATTTCCATGTCCTGATAATGAAATACTGCCAATTTCGTTTTTCACTATTGCAAGGACTATCTCTCCCATGGGCTATCATTGGAGCTGTCTTGTACCATCCTACAAGTGTAACTTTCAATTGGGACGAGATAGAGATTTGGAGTTTGGGCTCTGTGAGCTCAGAATTTAAAAATACATCTTTTAGTGAAGTTGGTTTTTAAATTGTGTGTTTGAAAATGCCACTTTTAGAAAGTGGGAATTTCTTTGCTTTACCATCCTGTGCCTCTGTCTGCCTATTGAATCAACGTCTGGTTTGGACTGACAGCTGGGTTGCTTGTGTATTCACACAATGGGAGCCAAGGTGTCCTCTGCATATCCTGATGGCCTATCATCAGGCTAATGGGCCTTCCTGAGCTAGAGTGGTGAGCGGAGTTATCACTGACACCTGAATAGGGTTGTGCCTGGCCTCTCAAAATGCTGTCTCCGCCTCCCTGTATTGTGTCTGGAGCCAAGGCAGGATCTTGTGGACAGCAAAGGCTTTCCTTTAAAGTATGCCTACTTCAAAGGCCAAAAGGGGTATAAGTAGTAGACCTACAACCCCAGACCTTTAGAACACTTCTGGACTGAGGACTTTGCCAAGAAGAAGAGCTGAAGAGCAGTCAGGATGAGTACATCCCCTTTGCTGTGTGTTGCTTTGCAGGGTTGGCCTACAGTTGCTGCTTATGGCTGTGGACAGTAAAACAACTGGACTTTGCTTTCTTGTATCCTGCTTTTTCAAAGTTCTCCAGCGGCTTGTGTGAGCTTGCCTCCTGTTGGAAGTCTCAGGGCCATTAAAGACTTCATCTGCAGTATCTCTGAACTCCACTACTGAGAGTTCTGACCTGCCAAGTGGTGCGAATTACAGTTCTGGGCCCTCGGAAGTGGTTCTGCTGCTTCAAGACTTGAAAATCCACACATCGCCCTTCCAGTGCCATTTTTCCTGCCACAAGTTTGCCGTGCAGTTGAAAAAACAACTCATCGCCATGGTTCGGCTGAAAAATTGTTGAAGTGCCTGTTCGCGGTCCGAAGAATTACAGCAACCTGAGTCCAGAGCACTGAGTCTCTGACTTCGACGCAGGCCCTTCTGTGCGTCTGAAGGAATCGACGCATCACCTGTCTGCGGGAGTGGAAATCCACAGAGCTCCTTTTCACTGCTGCATCAACCCGCAGTGCCTGGATTTTCTCACGCATCGCACCTGTGCACCAGGTTTCCAACGCATCACCCTGCTGAAAGGAGTCACCTCTAGAAATTGATGAATCGCTTATCCTCCCAGTCCGGAATCGACGCAATACTTCTCCTGCTTGCAGCAGAACTGGTGCATCCATTCCCCAAGGACTCAAAAACTGACACATCGCTCTGTTTTCTGACACGTTCCTCCTTTGCGGCTGTTTTTCGTCTTGGATTTTGACACATCAAAGATACTTTGTGCTAAAATCAATCCATCCGTAGAGTTCTATTGACAGAATTGCTTAAACCTTTTAAAAGTGATATTTTATGCTATGTATGTTGGATTTTTGTCATTTTGGTCTTGTTTGGTTTAGATAAACATTGTTTATTTTTCTAAACAGGTGTGGTGTCCATTTGTAGTGTTGTCGCTGTGTTACTGTGTGTGTTATGTACAAAAACTTTACCATTGCCTTTGAGATAAGCCTGACTGCTCATGCCAAGCTACCAAGGAGGTGAGCAGGGGTTATCTTGGGTGTGTAACTCCCTTACCCTAACTAGAAGGAAGGGTCCCTACTTGGTTAGGGTGCATAGCACTGCCAAATTGAGACCCCCATTTCTAACACTTGTCTTCCTGTTCAGAGGCACCGTGGCCTAGCAGTTCGGGCTAGACTGTGCCAACTACAATAGGACCAAGGACCACATGGTGCCTGCTCAATGTGACATGATAAGCAAAAAAATCACACACATTGTCATGAGGACAAGAATATCTAAGATTTAAGATTGGTGAAATGAACTGAAGAATCCTATCCATCACGTTACCTGTCCATAACTACAAAAAGAACCAGCTGTTTCCCTTTTGAGCTTTTAGGTTACCTACTTGTCAACTGTTTCAGTTCAGTGTTTGACAAGACTCTTAAAGCTCCAAAGAAGGGCCAGCCCCATTAGTTGTGTCCTCAACATATGTCCAGCTCTGTGCATTTGGTGACATAAGTATATCATCTAAATCCATCTTTTGCAATGATGAAGGTATACATGCCTTATGCCTACACGTGCTCAGACTTTTATGAAGAGTAACACAATTGGTTCGTTTCACTCATTTAGACAATACAGGTGCATGCCTGCACAGAGTTGCACCTGTGGCACACTTTATCCCATAGGTCCATCGTTTGTGAAGAAGCTACATGACGGGCGCGCTTTTCTAACCTGTTATTCTATCTGGGGAATTTGGTGACACGATAATATATAAACGCAAATCTATAAAAATATAATATTGCGGTGGATTAGCTCTGGAAGCAGATGCCTGTCATTTTAATTTGTTCAGCTAAAGAACTTGGATTCATTTTGACATTAGAACACTTTCATTTCTGATGTTCCCACATGAAAAATGCTTGATGCTCTAGTAATCACAACTAAGGTTTGAAAAATCTCTGGCATTACTGCTATCGCATTACATGATTGTCAAGCGACAAGAAGAACGGTTTTACTCTGTAATTCGTTTTTCCTATGCTCTGAATTTACGCGGTGCTAAGGAAAGCATGCTGCATGGGGTTACTGATGACACCCTTAGAGCGGGACAGGGATAAGTAATCCTATCAAAATGACAAATCATTTGATAAAAAAAATGGAAAGAGACCAGCATCTGTCGGCAATTGTCTGTACTGTTAATATGGACACGTTTCTATTTTAAGAGTTTATATATAGATTAATCTGGTCTTACTAATGTTTTCAGAATAGCTGAAAGTTGCTAGACTTGAGCCATTAAGTTATATTTAATGAAACGAAAGCTTTCCCACAAATCTGCAAGCGCTCCTTCTACATTAAAACTCATCCATAGATCAATTGGGAACGACGAAGTCCCAATTTATGTTTAGCTGAGCATGTAAAACAAGATTTAATTTGCAGGATTGGGTAATTGTGTGGAAATGTCGTATTTTATGGCAGCTTTAAAGTAGCACACGTCTTAGTATTCTTTGTCTTTAGTTCCTCCTTGCATTTGTTTCTCCTGTTCTTCACTGGATTTTAATCAATCCGAATTTAATTATATCACTGTTGCTGGATCCATGCAGATGCCATATGGCTGAGGTACTGTGGAGCCAAAATTTAATTGAAGAGTCACTCTCATGAAGCTTTTACTTTGGGCCTTGCCAACGCCTTCTAAAAAACATTAAGCAAAAGGATATTCTACCCGATGCCAAATGCAGAGAGCCTTCCACTGATGGCAGAAGTCTGAATAACATGGGCACGCAAAGAGAAAACACTGATGTCAAAACCGAGGAAGGTTCATCAGAGGCAAACTGAATATGAAAGCATCTTGGCTGGCAGCCCCCATCTGGTTTCATATCTATAGCCAGCACACATAACAAAACAATGCCATAGTAAATGTCACAAATTGGCATCTTTCGAGATAAAAGTTAAGGGAATGATTGAATGTGCTCTGAAAGGAAAGTAATTCGTATTTGGTGGAGATTGTGACTGGAAACCACAGAAGCCCTGGGCAAAAGCCCATACGGAGCCGGAACACCATCAAAGCTGCTAGTTAGTGCATTTAAAGTTTTTTCTTTTTCAATAAAAGTGTTTCCACAGTGGAGGAGGTTTGAGTAAATATGGAAAAGACGGCCTTTCAAATGTAAGTATCTATAATGAATAATTTTAAAAGCATACTTGCCCTGATCTTAGGCATTGTACCACTGAAATGTGTTTATCTTTGCTCAGCTGATCCAGGGGTGCCTAGGAATATCTCATTTGACTTTTTCATATAAAATGCCTTATGGAAGAGAATGTTTACAGTATAGGTAAAATATGGTGGACACTGATCTTCTGGGACACATTTTATGACAATACCAACCGCTGAGGTACCCTGCATGACAATGGGCTGCATGATGACACAGTGGAACGAAGGATGGATGAAATCCATACTAACGATAGTCCCCTAACCCTCACATGTGAAATCTGGCAAGATGGTACTGATGTCAAAATCGAATTAAAACTGTTGATAGCTCTAAGGGCCCGCTTCCGATGTCAGACGGACCGGAGTCCGTCCGACATCGGTCAGGAACTGTAACCGACCAACCTCCTATCGTCGGTTACAGACCTGCAAGTAGGATGGCCGCAATCCTATACCTAACAATGGGAGCATGCATTCCAAACGGAATGCATGCTCGCATCGTTATGTGCAGAGGTGCAGGGATCAACAGGGGGGTACCGTAGGTGCCACCTAGGCCGCCATTCGGCAGCCACGCACCCATGGGGGCCCTGCTGGGGTCCCCCAAATTCAGTTTCCCACTGCCTTTTTGTGCCGGAAAGACCGGCACAAAAAGGCAGTGGGAAAGTGCCATTGTACTCCTTCTGCCGGAAAGAGCCGGCCGGGGGAGTACTGAAGGCTTTCCGGATGGCGAACGGGCTCTCCGAGACCGTCGGAAGCCATCCGGAAAACCGAGTAGGATTCCTTTCCGACCGAGACCATCGGAATGGCTCGGTCGGAAAGGAATCCGAACTGGCAGGTCCGATGCGGTTAGGATGGCTCCGACCGAGGGTCGGAGCCATTCCTAACCGCATCGTAATCGGGCCCTTAGAAGACCAATGCAGTTACACTTCTGACATCAGCCTATGATAGATAGAAATACCATATATGCATATGATCTTGATCATCAAGTGCTATAAGCACAACACACTCAATTTCAACTATCAGGCTAAAATACTGGATAATTAGAAGAATAGTCATTTTACTTGTCAATGACATATTTATTACAGGTTTGAAAAGGAGGTCAGGTGAAGATTGTTCAACTGATTTGTACCTAACAGAGGCCTTTATCGCAGTGGTGGCTGTAAACATTCTGACTATGGGAGAGGGAGAGTGAAGTGAGGCATTCGGGATTGAGGGCTTCTTGGGTTGTAGGTGATGATTGAGGGGCACCAGAAAATCCTGCGACTTGTCATGGGCAGTGCAAACTTCATGTGAGCAAGCCCACATTGAGCTATTTCTTTTGCAGAGTTATTCCCACCATCAGCGCAGACCAAAAACCACTACCGCTGGGGTTTCCTGTCAGAAGGGTTTGGTGGAGCCGAAAAATGTTCCTACAGTCGGGGCATGAGAAGAAGTTGCTGTTCCTTACATTCCAATATGTTATCTGTAGGGGAGGGAAGATGCCCATGTGTGGCACATGGCTATGGGTGGCCCACTAAAGGGTTGGTTTTCAAGGTAGGAGGTGTAGCAGTAGACCCTCAGGTGATAGATGATGTGTTGTGACTGCCCTAGTTTACCCAGATGGGCTAGTGATGACCCTGAGGAGATCTGATAGGGGGTAGTGCTCTCTAGATTTTAAGGATGGGTTAGTGGTGAACCCTGATGTCATGGTCTGGTAGGTGACTGCCCGAGTACACTGAAGTATGGAAACCTAGAGGCTGTGTTGTGAAATCCTGAGGTGGCAGCTGTGCGATGCCCAGCCTGGTGTCCATTGAGATAGGAACTGTAGGATTATATCATATGCACAAGGGGCGGAGGCTCATGAGACAGAAGAGGTGCATGAGGCAGGTGAGCCTGTAGTAACCCAACCAGGTGGCCAGGAGGTGATTGCTCCAGATGGAGGCAACTTTGAGAACAAGACCGGGGGGAGGAACTCAATTCTTTAGGGATTGTCACTTTGAGCTGTCGGAAGGACATGCTGAAGAGGACTCAACCTTAGCAGACCTCTGCTTTGTGCACTGTTGGTGCACCAGCCTTGGGGTGTGAGGCCCTGAGGTCCCTTGAGAAGATCAGCTGGCCAGTGTGAGCCCTCAGCTTATTGGAGCAGGAGGCAAGTGAGCCTACAGGAGAAAAACCAGGTGGCCGGTGTTGTGCCTACTCTAGAGGGAGGGGACCATAAGCTTCAGTCTGAGTTAGTACTAGACACTTCTGTCTAGGATTGCCACTTTGAGCTGTCAGAAGGGCAGGCTGTAGAGGACTTTGCCGGGGCAGAGTCCTGCCTGGTGTGTTTTTGGTGTACCATTTTTTATGGCGAAGGCCATGCTTAGATGAGACCACAATGGCACAACCAGATGACCAGGTGGTGCCCACTTCAGAGGAAAGGGACCCTTGACCATTAATCTGGGTTGGTGCTAAACACTTTGATCTGGGATTGGCACTCTGAGATATTGGACATCCAGGCTACAGAAGGTTCTGCCTTAGCAGACTCATGCTTGGTGCATTCTAGCTGTACCAACCCTGGGGTGTAGGCACAGAGGCCCCTTGGAAGTCCTGGCTTGCCAGACATAGGCTCAGAGGGTCTGGGCAACACCTCAGCTCAGTGATGTGGAAGGCTACATGTGTGCCTACAGGCCACCCTGTCAAATTTCACAGAGGGAAGTTAAGGGTCCCCAGTGGGTCTCACACCTGACTGCTAAGAGGCCAGGAAGTGTCCTGAAGCGTGGCAGGGTGAGGCATGGACTAAACCATGCCCAGTGTCACTTCCAGTTGTTCCTGTGGGACTTGAGAATCCAGAATTGAGGGAAATGAACCACGTTCTCTTGGAATACAGGTGATCCTGGGCTCCCAGGATGGTTCCCATTTGTGGGGCTGAACATGGTTAAATCTCTTTCAGTTGAGTACTCTGTTTTGAGCAGGCTGTTATGTCCTTAGGAAAGTCAATCATCCTGCAAAAGCGGTGGCAGCTATAGAACCCAACCTAAGTGCTGTGGGCGAGGGTCAGATATCCACAATGCCCCTGTATCTGCATTTGTAAGGTGTGGTGACTCAGATGAGTGAAAGGACTAGGGTTATCTATCCAGCAGAAGAAGAATAGCCAGTAGATTGAGGGGCATTATTGATACCTCTCAGGCTTGGCAGAAGCAGTGCTGAGGCACTGAACCATTGCCAGTAAGAGTAGGGTGGGCACAGAGTTGCATGACCCACGGCAAGGATGGTCCTAGACCTGCTGATGCCAAGTAGGAGCTTAATGTACTGGATGCATCTGATATAGAACCAGGAGGATTCTAAGAGTAGTGTAGGTTCCCTGTGTGTAGAGATGTCCTGATGGATGAGTTAGGTAGTGTCTTTTGTGTAGGAAGGTCAGCTTATGATGTGTGTAGTGGTGGACAACTAACAAATGGTATGCCTGTTTAGAACCCACTGCAATTTCTTGCAGTTGACTCGGAAATTGTAACCACAAGCAATGGCTACTTGTTTCTCCTATTTTCGGCAGGTGAGAGTCATATGTAGAAAATGTCTTCTGTCCATTTATTCTCTCTGGATTTTTTGAATGCTGAGTACCCAGTTTTTGGACTTCTACTGTCAGTGAGTCTCACCAATTGACTCTCACTCTCAGTAAATTTCATGGAAATGGACTAAGAGTGCTAATTGCCAATGTCTGCCTTTTGAGATAAGGCTGCTGCTTTGAAGGAAGGATAAGAGGCTTTGGGCTGGGTACACATGAACTCATGAGCACATGGTGTGTTCATGTGTTCAGGCAGCACATGTGAGTCTACCTTCTTGCACAGCCGGAAACTGTTCACAGGTACCCTGTCACAGAAGGGAGCACTCAAAGATTGGTGCTGACCTAGGGAAGGCCTTATAATGTGAGAAGTGGTTTCATGAGTATGGGGGTATAGCTCACTGAAAGTCTGTGGTCCTTAACATATTGTAGGCGAAATCTGCATGAAAGTATAGTTCTAACCCACTTAAGTCGACAGGGCCCAATGAGACACCAATATTAAAAATGTACCTGAGTGTAGATCCACAGCCACTGTCACTATATCCACACTCCTGGAATGACCTTCCAGTCCATCTCAGAAATACAACAGACCTGCTGGTCTTCAGGAGGGGCCTGAAGACGTGGCTGTTTGATAAATAACCTGCCTGTTCTTGCTTTGGCCGACGGAGTGGTAACTAGCGCCAGGACACCCTCGGGTAATCGAGCGCTCAATAAATATCCTTAACATAACATAACTCCTTATTGTCTTATTTCTGTAATCCAGGCATAATCACATTCCAGGCTTTTGTCACCCTACTTGGCCAGTTAATGACCCTACTGGTCATCAGGAGAATGAAAGGCCTCCCCACATAATAAAGACATTAGCAGTGCTTGACCTTGGTACCCCCCGAAATATTTCCTTGACTATTTTTGCTGGCTGTTGAACTCTCTGCAAATCCCCCCTGCTAATGAGTGGTAAAGTGCATGTGCAGACCCTTTTAATGTGATGCAATTGGCATACACCTAATTGGCACATTTAATTTACGCTCCCAGTGAATGGTATTACCTGTTCCCAAGGCCTGTAGATAAATGCTACTAGTTGGCTGCAACACTCATTGGGCCACCCTCTGCAGTAGCCTTTTAAAGCATGCCTCCAGGCCTGCAAATTCGACCTGGCCAAATAAACCTTTTCCAAGGCATAAGACTTCCTTTTAAATACTTACAAGTCACCCCTAAGGTAGACCCTCGGAACCCATAAAGCAGGGTGCATAGTATTTAAAAGTAGGACATGTACATTTAATGAGTACCTTTTCAATAGATTGCAATAGATTCAGAACACGGCAGACCGCCTTCTATTCAATCTTCCTAAGTATGCCTCGATCAACCTGTACCGCAACCAGCTACACTGGTTTCCAGAAATGGATCATCTGTAAGGCTCTGACTATAGCACACTCGGCTTTCTATAAAACTGGTCCCTCATACTTGCATAAAACCCAAACCTTGTATTGCCCTCAAAGATCCCTACGCACTCAGTCAGCCTGTCTTCTGTTGATCCCCTTCACCAAAAGGAAGAAGTGGAGTGGCTCTGCCTGCTCGTTTCTAGCAGCCAAATACTGGAATGACCATCCTCTTGCCCTCAGATGCATTCCGGAAACAAAAAAACTGTTTCAGAAAGAAATGAAAACCCAGTTGTTTAATGACTAACCAATGCCATCCCTTTTCTTGGACATTTTTTGCCCAGCGCCGAGACACTTTAGTAGTAGCTGTGCACTTTACAAGATACCTCATTCATTCATTCATTCATTCAATGTTTTACATGTCTAGGCAGTGAAAAACCTCCAAAGTCATTTTTCACTGTGGCAAGGCTGGCTCTCCCATAGGCCTATGCTAGTTTACACTAGCACATTTAATAGGTGCTAACTTCAGTTTGGAAATTGCTCAAGAACATTTCAAGGACTTATTTTAATAGTAATTTGAAATCCAACGGTCAAGTCAGATTTTATATTACTATTTTGGATATGACACTTTTAGAACATTGTCATTTTCGTGCCTAAAACCAATGGTTTTCTGTCACCAGCCACTGATGACTCCTCTGTGGTGAGATGTGTATTGATCTCAGACAGTGGACAAAGGGCCCTGGTAGTGAAGTGGGGGACTCTTCCCTTTACAGGATGACTTGGCGGGCTGTGCCCAGCCCCTTCCTGAGTTTCAAAGGATGGAATTTGCAGATGAAGCTTCCACCTAGGGCTGCCACCCTTTTTTCTCTCTAGTCAGGTTGGCTCCAAACCCTGTGGGAGGGGTTGAACTGACCAAAAATGGGTTAGGGGTAGACAAAGGATTGGCCTTCACCCATAGGCTGGCACTGGGAATTAATGTGGACCCCAAGGACCTCTCCTCTTAACACTACTGGACCTGTGAAGAATCAGAAGAAGGACTGCCCTGTTATCTGAAGACACTGAATGAAGACCAGACCTGCTTTCCTTGATACCAGGACCCCAGAAGTGACTCCAAGGACCATTCAGCTGACCTCCTGTTTGAGCTAGGGGGACACAACACGTTTCCAGAGACATCTCTCTCTGCATGTGTCCAGCTGGCCAGTTCCAATTGGACCTGCTCTCAACTCCACTGATGGCCTCTGTTGGAGTGAGCCCTAACCCCCAAGTGGTGCCCCCCAGGTCCTTGACCTTTGACTGGTGTCAGAATGTACTCTTTCATTCCGCAAACTGCTAGAAGTGGCACTTACACTTTTTTACCAACTTTCTGCCCAATAAATCAATGGAGACCGTGGTTGCCGTTGAAGCCGCTGTTGACATTGAATCGCCGTCAACCTGGGCCAGTCAGTTTGCCCTGTTAAAGGAGATTCAACTTCCAGAAAACATTTAAGTGAAAATGAAATGGCTTCACCAATACCAACTTTGAGCAAAATCTGATCAATATGGATGCCTTCCTAGTCATGGACTACGGAACTCCCCACAGCTCGGAGCTTCCTGCCTTCATCAATGCCTGCAGCGGGCCCCCATCCTGTAGCAGCCTTTCGTTGGTGAAACCCACTTTATTTCCAGCTTGGAGCTTTCTCCACTGACGACTCGTTGATGACCACTTTTTCTACTTAAAAGCTTGTAAGTCAGAAGTTAAACTTTTCACTGGGATGAATTTGGTTCCTGTATCTGACTGGCTATACATCCCGGTCAGCTTTAACTTTTGACTTTGACCTGGTCTAGCGCAACTAGGTTGGCGCTTTGTGCTTTTTAGTGCTATTTTTAATTGAAATGCTAAAAATCGTTACCTCTGGTTCTACATATTGGATTTTTGTTGTGCTGGTGTCATTTTATTTATCACAATTTACTTTTTTTTTCTAAATGGGTTTGGTATTTTTCTTGTGTCTAGTTTTGACTTTATTACTGTTTGAGTACTGCAAGCATAAATAATTGACATATTTCCTCTATGGTAAGCCTGACTGCTTTGTGCAATAGCTACAAAGGATTGAGCTCAAGTTAATTTAGTGACTTTAGGGGTTCACTCTGACACCCCTGTGGTTATTTAAAGTGGGTTCTAATCCTACTCAACTAATACCCCAAATTCATATGCATATGAGTTGCCTGCTTGCAAATCTACCACTTCCATGTAATTCTGAACATTTTCATTACCTATACATCTTAATTCACAAAAGGGATGGGTAAATGAGTGTATGACTAAATCTAAAATGACATTTTTTTCTAAGGGTGACATGTCCACCATTTTTGTTATGGGTTATAGAATTAGGGTAAAACGGCAACTGAAAAATACATTTTCTTTCTCTTTCTCTACACTGTAATTTTTTCTTGGTAGAGAAAACCAATCTTTGCTCCTCTCCAGAAATAGTGAAATTACTTGGAAATCTTTCGCACACATTTTTAGGTTGATCCTTCTAGGCATTATTGACCTGTCAGGTGCGAGGCATATTGTGGCTTACCAAGAACACAGAGAGGCTTGGAGCCTGCCCATTGCTTACCATTGATTGGCTTTCCTGTCATTCTCATTTGCCTGCTTCTTATTCATATCCCAGCTTGTCAATCTTGTTTTTGTCCATCCAGTGGCGCATTGCCTCTTTACCATCACTTTGATTGGCTGGCATGTCTGCTTACAGTGCTAGCTTTTTAAGCACTGCTTTTTTTTTCTTTTGTGCTAAGCCCTCCATGAGAGTGCATGTGTTTTCAAGTTGTGTTCCTTGTGTACTTCTCCCCATCCAACGCCTACATTGCTCTCTTTTGTCTGAGTGCTTCTGCCCACCCTCCCTGTGGTGCTCGCTCACATGCTTCTCTCAATTGCTTCCCCACTTCCTCCATGTTGCTTCCCCCACCCGCACCATTTCTTCTCCCTGTTGTTTCTTCTATTCTCCCGCACCCTCTGAGTTGCTTTCCCCCAACCCTTGATTCTTCCCCACACCTCCTGCCCTCTTCTATGTTATATTTGCCTCCCTTCCATCCTACCAATGTTGTTTCTGTGCTCTCTTGTCCTCCCCCACATTTCTTTTGCTCCCCGCTTACTTATGCTCCCTCCCCCCCGGTTTTCTTATTAGTTACTGATCCAATTCAGATCAATAACTAAAAAAAAAATGTTTTAAAAGGGCGCGGGTCCTTTTGTAGGAAAGCAGTGACACCTGTGCGCACTTACAAAATGACATTGGCAGCTGCATCAAAGGCTTTTATTTCTTTTTTAATTCAAGCCATGCTGCACAGCATCGGGGAAGCTGTACAGTGTGGCTGAAAACCATTGCCGGCTTGTTGCTTAAAGAAAAAACACCTATGTGTGTTTTCTTTTCTTTTTTGTTACCAATTCAACTCGGATCAAAAGCGTGTCCTTTTGTAGGAAAGCGCATGCGACCTGTGCGCACTTACAAAATGACATGTGTAGCTTCATCAAAGTTTTTTTTAACAAAAACTTTAGCCATGCTGCACAGCATCGGGGAAGCTGTTGGAAATACTGATGGTTGCCTTTAAAGTTAGGACTTGTTGTTTTTCAATATATTCCCAATGATCACCCTTGCTTTTGGACCAGTAATTATTTGTCCCATAAACATACAAAAATTCCTACCTTTGGAATTTATATTTTTGCAAGTTTAATATTTGTGCATGAGCTTGGGTGAATCATCTGCCCTTTGCAAATGCAGTTGCACTTTTTTACACAGATAATGAGGATGGGTAAAGGCTTCAGCGTCGGTCCCTAACAGCGCTGATGTAAAGGAAACACACTAGCATCAATTAACAACGAGAGAAGCTGGAAACACACAGAATTTGTGCAAGAATAGGTTTGCATGGGTTTTTTCGAAGATCTATGTTCTATTCATGATATTAGCAGCTGAACCTTTCCGAGGATTCATAAGGATCGAACACTTATAGAATGTCTCCTAGAGCTCACTTGCCCTTGTCATGAAAAGAGTTTAAAGAACATTTCACTGCAGCGACATTCCAGATACAATAAAGCAATGAGATAAGAGACTTCGCAACGAAACATCAGCGAAGATGTCAAGGATTTCGATGTGTGTTGTCTACCTCTATAGTGACAGCACATACAAAGCAACAATTACACAGCCAGTAATCTGACAAAAGTATGACGTCAAAGGTACATTCAACCATAGAAATACTCGTGTTCTGCATTGTCTTCATGCTCGCATGCAAAGCACCACGCAAATACAAGCTGCAATTCAAGAAAACAATGTAAAGTGTGCGAGGACAGTCAATGAATAATAGCTAACTTTTGGGGCCCAGCCCTTCAAGGGGTTATCAGAAAAACGTTATTGTTAGATTCATAGTTATATAAATGGAAAATGTACGTAGTTTATATGAACGAATTCTGTGCCAAGGCACTTCGGGACAAACGTGCGCATTCACATTAAACTCTTGTGGTGTTGCTTTCATTATTTAGAAAATGGCTGAGTATTTTTTAAGAACGCTTTTCGTTACAATACGATCAAGCACGTGTGAGGGGAACAGAAAATGCATTGGGTTAAAACGAAAAATTAGCAGATGTTCTCTGGAGTAAAAATGTCTAAGCAATTCTATTAATGGTGAAGAATCATGCACATTTAAGGTCACACCAGATGAGAGTCCAACACACATATATTGATATATATATTTGAATCCGTTGCAATTGACCATACATTACATAAAGTACAATTCTTTGCAGCTTTGAAAAAGTAAACTGACACCGCCACCAGAGCAAGAGGAGAAATGGGAAGGGTTAAGACGAAATGGAGAAATAAAAGACAGAAAAAGAGGTGCAGCTCAAAGTTGAATAATAAAAAATCGAACCATGAACATACTTGAAAAATACATCAGCAAACATTTTTGTAGTGCATACCACAAATTGAATAGCTTCTAAATACTAAGGGGCAGATCTACGTTTCCTGGCGCATCCCTGCAAATCAGCAGGGATGCGCTAGGAAAGATGCGTGACGCAAGTTTACCCTTGCGCCACCACAGATGCGCCGCATTTACAATGCGGCGCATCATGGCGCAAAGATAAACAGATGCGTGTCGCATCTGCCGGCGTAAGGTTGGCGCAGTGCTGGAGTTGTGTCGCGGGCGCGACGCAACTCCAGCACTGTTCCAGCCTGGCCTATCCTCAACATGGTGCGTCATGCCTTACACCTACTTCAAGCAGGCGCAAGGTTTTGACGCAGCGGGGTCGGAAAAGTGACTGAGTGAAATCTTGTAGATTTCACTCAGGCACTTTTCCGAGGCGTTCCTGCACCGGAACGCCCACCCTGCGCCGGAACGCCCACATGAAACCTGATGCAGGTTTCATGTGGCGCAGGGCTTTACAACGTGACGCATCTCCCTAGATGCGTCACGTTGTAAATCCCCCGCAGCATGGCGCTAGCTTTACGCCGCCGCTGCGTCACAAAAGTGACGCAACGGCGGCGCAAAAGTGGCACATGGGGCTTGTAAATCTGCCCCTAAATACGTTGCTACTATTACTCCCTCCTCCACTGACCATGGGTTGAGAGAAATTGGCATCTCTGCTGCAGGACCCGACAAGGAAGAATCCGACACGCACTGATAAGGAATGCCCAGTCAGTCAGAGGCAACCAGTATTGCACTGAAAGAGAGTGGTGAATGAATGTTTGGACACGCTGAATAAGGTCAATAGTTGCACAATTAAGCATATTGTCTAGTTTGGTAAAGGAATATTCAGGGAGGACCAAAAGAATACTCTAGTCATGCTAGACATACTCTAGTCAAACATAGTGTAGCTTGATACATTCTAGGAAATTAACTAGTATCTTGACAGTATGGAATAAGAGACTTGCACATATTATCTATCGTTGATTGCCTGGGCTGGAGGCATGGGTGATGGGTTGAAAAAACATGATCTCAAGGAACCCTGACTCAAAATAGCAGCTAGATCCTGCTTCTGTAACATCCCTCGCCTGATCCACAATGGCACCCTTTTCCGCCAGTGCATGGGCCTTGAGGTGCAATGATCAAGGGCAAATTGTCAAATATTTAAAACATTTAGGGGCATATTTGCTAAGATGTGACAGAGTGCGGTGTTAGCCTTCCTGGCTTAACGCTGCACTCCGCCACTTCTGAAATGCAGGGCTGCACCATATTTACAACAATATGGTGCAGCCCTGGTTTCCCCCTGCACTGGCGCTAAATGTAGCAGCCTAGCGCCAATGTAGACACCCTTGCACCATGGTGCAAGGGTGCCTGCGTTGGGAGGAAGATTGACGGTCATCGCACACTTTATATTGTTTTCTTCAATTGCAGTTGTAGTCACGTAGTGATTTGCATGCAAGCATGAAGACAGTTCACAACACAAATATTTCTGTGGTTGAATGTACCTTTGGCGTCATCATTTTGTCAGATTTCTGGCTGTGTAATCATTGCTTTGTATGTGCTGTCACTATAGAGATAAACAACACACATCAAAATCCCTTACATCTTTGCTGATGTTTATGTGCAGGATGGTCTCCCTTCCTGCACATAAACAATCTTTAAATGGTGTTTTGTATCTTCTATGTGTGCTGCCTAATGCAGCACACATAGAAATTGTTTTTTAAAATGATTGTTTATGTGCAGGAAGAGACACCTGCCTGCAGATAAACAATCAATGGCATTTTGCTGTTTCTATGTGTGCTGCACAATGCTCACACATGGAAACAGCAAAAACGAGGAGAAATTAAATATTTCTCCTCGTTTCGCCAGGTTAGGACCATGTTTTCCCTGGTCTTAATTTTGGCGCTGCCTCCTATTTACGTACCCTTGTAAATAGGAGGCAGTGTCAAAATCAATGGGTGTTGCGGTGGAACGCCCACCGCAACACCCATTGCCCACCCCTTTCACGCTAAGTATAGGGTGAAAGGGTGCCTTATTTACAATGCAGCATTAAGCCACGTTAAGTGGCTTAACGCTGCCTTGTAAATAAGGCGAAGCCCCTATCGCCACTACAACGTCATGAGAAGTGATGTTGTGAGGGCGATAGGGGCTTGTAACTATCCCCCCAAGTTTCCTTTGTTGTGCCTGCCATCAAAGTGCAATGCCTTTTTCCTAAAAAAGTGTGCGTGGTTAGGCTTGCATCCAGTCGTCACCAAGCAGGGCCGGACTGAGAACCGAAATCGGCCCTGGCAAACTGCTCGGCCGCCCCCCCCTGAGGGGGCTGATATTGCCAGCCCCGTAACAAAAAAAGCCCCCCAGGGGCCCAAAGCCGGCCCCCACCCTGGCGGCCCACCGGGGAAACGCCCGGTGCCTGCTACGGCCAGAACGGCCCTGTTACCAAGGTGGTCTTCATTCCTGTTTGTGTTGCTTCCCACTTCAAAATGGTGCTCAACCATTTTCCTGAGATGTCATTTCCTCAATAACTCGTATATAAGGAGACTTTGGTCTGACAAGAATTCCTTACAAGTCCTTTGCATCCTCTATTTTTTGTCATGCTCATTGCCCACCCATCATACATGCTTTTTATGGGTGGAGCTCAACTATCTCATAGGGACTTTCAAACACTGCAGTCTGGCGCATATTTTACCCTCACAAAATCAGCCCCAGGTCCTGATTATTATTTATGTCTTTTTATGAACACTGAGCATAGATTTTTTTTTTTTACTAGATTTCATTTTAACACCTTTTGCTTTATAGGGACCTTTCCAATTCAGGAATCATGGTTTTCATTACTTCCAAGTTGTCCTTGTGATAATGCTTCCAAACAATGCACTTTATGCTTTTTTGCCCTTAGTGAACATGCCCGCGGACTTGTTGCTTACTTCCCACGGGACGAGAAGCTAAAATCAGATATTTTAAGCTTGCTTTTGCTTTCTTGAAACAACTTGGTTCTGCTCAAATATGCTATGCTGTTGTTAATTTTACAAGATGTTCCCTGGCAATTAGGAAGCGTTATGGGGTCTTGTCCTGAGGATATCTTGATTTTACTAACTTTTTTAATGTGAATGAATTGCTTTTCTATTGATGCATTTTACATGTGTTTTAACTTTGCTTTTTATAGCCAAAGAAAGATTATGATGATGATGATGATGGCACAGATGCCCTAGTTATAATGGAGCGTGTCCAATGAAGAGCTGCACCAAAGCACAATCAAATCTGTATGGCATGAATTTTCCCTTTGAAATATTCATATACAGCTTTCCTCTGTCAAACGTGTTACCTCAGCAGGGAACAATTTGTGTGATTTCTCTTCCATTGTAAATTATCATATATGCATTGCTAACATCCTAAATAGCTAGATGAAACCTCTATCGGAGGTAAATGTTGTCAAAGGGGAGATTTATTCATTTAGGATGTGGACAGCTCTCCAGTGCCTCTTTATTCCCAGTTGCAAACACTTCAAAAGGGGCAGCTGGGAAGTTTTAAGTTTGCTGCAAGTATTTAGCAGAATATCAGTAATGCTGCTGTTGTATTATTAGCTAATGAAAGTCATTGAAATGTTTTACTCATCCCAAGCAATTTGTTTTAAGTTGTTCTATTAACACTGTACTACATTTCTGTAGGTTGGAACCACACCATCTGGAGATTATAGACGAGTGGTGGTGGGCTACTTAAATGTGACTACTAACATAGGTTCTATGTCACTTTCATTTACAACTATCAACTGTTGTATGAAGATTTGCTAGAGTGGAGGGATAGTGATATTGAGTTGTCGTTGAATACAAATACAAATATAAACTGGCAATAATCTCCAGAAGATCACATGAAGTATGCCCGAACAGTAGTTCAGTTGTAATCGTCGTGGTCTGGCATAGAAAACCCTGAGACCGTCATCTCAGGCACAAATTAAATAATGAAGTCTGGAATCACTAAAACTAAAATTGTCTATATGAGTGACCGAGGAGAAGAGTGCAGCATAATACTTTCAAAATTCACAAATCAGAGGAAAACTGAAGTGGTCACTGATTCAGAACGATAGTAAAGTCTATGATCTACAGAAAACATACAATCAACAGATACAAGAATTGAGCAGTTATGATCCAGGCCAAGGATATGAATCTCATATTCTTCATGAATTCTTCAAAAATGTTTAATCTAAAAGACTTACCTCGCCTCTAACACTCATATAGCTAGCACTCCACAATCTATTACATGTGCCACAACATATCTACATGCACACAGACCTACCTCAAGAATCAATGTATTCGCTGCACCCCTGTACCACTCTAACAGCCACATTCTCCCTTACATAATTACAGGCCCAATTTCCCTAAAATTATAAGCACTCCAAAGTAATTAATGACAGGCAATCAATCCAACAATATAGGATTTTCACCTTTGGAAGCATTCTAAAAGAAATGCCCCTGTAGCTCTAAACTCCATTGTACCACATCTGTCAATCACCAGTACTTACCAAAAGCACTTTTGCAAATAGAGAGTCTCAAAGCCCTAACACTATCTCATCCCACCTCCCCTTTAACCAAAACATCCCTATTCCCATCAAGGTAAACCCTGCTCACCATACTGACTGACCTCACAAAAAAACATCGGGACCTTACACTGGCCTCTTCTCAAACTAGAATCACACTCTGTTCTATTGTTGTTCCTCAAAGCACATCAAATATCTCAGGAGACTCACAAAATTATTAGACCACACAACAAACCCAATCTCCCCCCTCACTGAAACTGACACAGCCTAGATTGACCAAGCCCACAATTAAACTGGAACTCATCAATACCCACACTGTTGAGATAAGGTTGCGAATATACAAAACCTAATTTTCAATAACAAGGGGGCATATTAGCAAGAACGGCGTTAAAACTATCGCCGCTTTAGCGGCAGGAAACTGCCGCTAATGCGGCGATAATGGGCTTGATAATATGCCCTTGAGAATACCAATAGAAGCCCATGTTCTGCTGTGATATTGGGCTTCTATTGGAATTCTCAAGGGCATATTATCAAGCCCATTATCGCCGCTTTAGCAGCAGTCTCCTGCCGCTAAAGCGGCGATAATTTTAATGCCGTTCTTGCTAATATGCCCCAATGTCTTTTGGTCTGACATACTGCCGAAATATTTGTTGATAGATCAGCCATAATTTTTAATGACCTCATCACTCAACTGCAAATGCAATTGCACTTGACTCACTCAAGTTGTTAATGTTCTTCAACAAAAATACAGTAGAACACACACAATATCAGACACACCAATACTCAGATCCAATCAGAAATATACTCAGATCTTTCCTTTATCTCCATACTTGTTCTAAATAGGCCTGGGTGGAACTTGCAGAATTTAACTCCACAGAATTCCATAGAGTTACATAAACACTCTGCAAGATTGTGTGGAGTTCCGCCAATGGGGAGAAAATGCATGTTGCACTGCTAGTGCTACAATTTAGCGGCCGTAGTGCATTTTGCATTGAAAAATCAATGTGAATGTCACCACGCAGTGTGCAACTAAGCATGTGGCTGTACTGCTTTGCTATTTTCCATCCATCCCAATCTACCCCATCTGATCACAATTACACCTTTTCTTTACTTTATTTTATTACTTTCTGACTTTCCCTGTGTGTTTAATTTTTACTTTACATTTTTGGGTCTTTTTAGTTACTTTTTTGTACTTTGTTTTACTACTTCTTGGACTTGTCCTCTCTGTCCTGATTCCCGTCATATCTCAGTCCTGACTTCGGTCCCCAATCGCTATGGCAGTAGCAGGAAATGGCAATGAGCGGGAGTGCTGCCCTTCCTATCTTTAGCGAGGCAGAATTGGGCACACTCATTTTCTAGGTGCAGCATCACCTCCCCTGCATGGTGGCATTAGGCTGCAGGTCTGGCAGGGGCTGCTACGAACTGTGGGAGCTTTGAGTGCTCTGGGGATGAGTGCTTTTATAACAATCAACAATGTCTCAACAGGTCATATTTAAATTGTGAGGTTTATAAAAACATGTAAATTACAGAAGTACTGAAAAAAGGGAGACAAACATGGATGTTCTTTGAATACTTATAGCGGCCTGTATTTCTAAGATTAATATACATCAATAGTTAACGCAGTACTATTTTCAATGCATGTGGCTGTAACCCAAATAAGTGCGTGCACATATGTGCTCGTGCAGGAAGTGAACGGCACTAGTGACACGTCAATTTTTTATTTGAAGAAACAGCTAAATATATGGCGCATAAAAATATCAACATAAGATGGTTACAAAACAGTATATTTTACAGTGTGCAAAATATTATTTCAAACTTTTTATGCAACCATCAAGGCGCCAAGAGATGCGCTTAATGGTCGACGGCGTTTCGACCTGTGAATGCTTTAGGTCGTCATCAGGACCGGGTTACTATTCATTTGAGGAGTGCTGTGGTTGGGGAGTGATACACAAGGTATGCAAAGGATCCTACTATCAGGATGATCTTTTAAGGGAGTCAAGGCGTGCCAACACGTCCATGGGAGGAATAGAGCAGTTGCATAAATGTGGCGAAAGAGACAGCCGCGTCGTGGGAGGCGTGATTAAGGAACGATCCAACAGGGTTGTTTTATTGATCAATGAGTAATTCTGGCATTGGAAAGTATGACCTCCAACCTC
The DNA here is from genome assembly GCA_963921515.1 of Calotriton arnoldi. NCBI lineage: Eukaryota > Metazoa > Chordata > Amphibia > Caudata > Salamandridae > Calotriton > Calotriton arnoldi. Next base: position 251,152 of record CAWUFW010014316.1, on the reverse strand, counting down.
TGGAGGTCCGAATCAATTTGGTAAACTGAGGTCAAAGACATTGTTCGTCTTCAGGGCAGTCAGTCATAAGTACCACTCCCGTGTTAGGATCCGGACTTTGGGGGGGAGCCAGCATGAGTCTAGCAGAGTACGAAACCGGTTCCTGTCGTGTTGTACGAGTCGGGCATGAGTGTGGTGCTGTATGTGCCGCACCACTGATGTCCCATGCACCCAGCAGCAGCTGATGCACCGCTGGGCAGACATCATAGACTGCGAGCAGGACCTGCTTGGCTTTGAGTTTGAGGCTGCAGGGCTTGGTAAGTGTTGCCTACCGCTAATGCAGGCACCCTTGTGCCATAGTACAAGGGTGTCACGTTACACTCTGGTTGATTTTGATGCTGAAAGAGACACTTTTCTGCAGAGAAACAACCCTTAGAGTCTTTTTTCTCTTTCTAAGTGGGCTGCAGCAGAATGCAGCACACTTAGAAAGAGGAATCCATGAGGAAAATACATATATTTAGCCTTGTTGCATGCATCTCTACTGGGAAGCTGCAGCATTTTGATGCATTTCCAGGTTTACCAGTGATTGAAAATCTGGGAATGCGCCTAAATACATAATTGGATGCATGGGAACATCCACTCTCCACCCATGTAACACCTTCCTGGCGTAGACTAACACAAGGCAGCAAATTCTGCTGCCGTGATACGTTATTCCATATTTACCAAGCCATGCATGGCCACGCAAGGTAGCTTTGCATGGCTTGGTAAATATCACTTAAGGGTTTGTGTTGCCCTTGCACCACTTGCATGGCGTAATGGCAACACAAACCCTTGATAAATCTGGGCCCTAGTATTCAGAGTAGTGGTGCATGGTCCCAGTCTGACAGGGAGAGGGTAGGATTGGTAGGAGTGCAGGAATGGAGTGGATGTCAAGTGAAGGATACTGCCAGGAGTCTGTTCCACTGTGAGCCAAGTGCTAGCTTGGACTGATTTAAGGAATGTCACTATTAAGATAGTAGTATATCTGGGATGTTAGCATTCTCTGTGGCTTTATGTAGCTTATACAGTCCCAATCTCCCTGAGGTGTAGGATTCAAAGAGAGACGGACTTGGCCCATCAATAGTTAAAGGGGATGAAGTAGCAAATATCATTAATTGGAATGAATGAATAGTTCAAAATGGCATTTTAAGGTTGGAAACTAGGAATAGGCTATCTGATTTAGAAGGTACAATGCTGTACCTTTCAAAATGTTTTTGTTTGTAGAGAGTACCACTAATCATTGTTCTTTTTATCTTTGTTCCTTTCTTAAGGATCCAAGGAGAAGAGGGCATCCCAGGATCAAGTGGCTGCCACCACTACCACCATCAGTGGCAACTCAACAGCCACCACCACCCCTACCACCATCAGTGCCAAAGCCGTGGCATATGGTTCTGCTGGCTCCAGTAAGTTATGCTTATTATTAGTTCTTACTTTTAACTATTTCCACTAATAATGTATTATGGCCTTTTGTATCTACTTTTTTTCAATTCCCCTACTTAAAGTTTGTCATCCCTGAATTCCCCTGTGTTTTCTATTATTCCTGTTTCCGTAGCTGACTTTCTCCTGTCTGTAGCTTTCTTCTGCTCCCTTTTTTAGTAAGCTTTCCTTCGCCCCTCTTTTACATGTCTTGTGTAGTACTGTTAAGAGAACAGATTTTTGGTAACATAGGGAGGCTTGCAGGCCCAAGTATTCACAAAACATATTGGTTGAGAAGGCTTTCTTGAGAAAACAGTCAAAAAGTACAGGGACTCAGTCATTCTGGTCATAGACCCCCAATGTTGTCATATAATAGTAGTTTCCAGGATAGTGCAGCATGTCACATTTGAGACACCAAACAATTCCATATGTCCTTTGCATTCTCTTCTACCCATTCATTCCATTCCATTCTCATCCATTCGTAGCCTTATTCCTGCATTAGGAGGAAATAGTTTTTGTCTTCACTACCTGGCTTTAAAAATGCTGCAAACAAAACCTCCCAAAGTGATTCTTTCGGTAGAAGATAGCTAACCTAAATTTATTGAGGTATTGCTATTGAACTTTGTGCAAAATATTTACTTAGGTGGTTAATCTGGTATCTAAAAGGGGTGAAAATCTTTTTTTGTAGGTGTGTAGTCCACCAGTGCCACCGCCACTGCCAGCCAGACAAGGAGAGAGGAAGCCCACGTAGAGGAAGGGGGAGAAATCCCACTGGTGGCAGGGACCAGTGGGAAGTATCCTTGTTTTCTTATTGACAAACCTGTGTTTGCTAAGCCATCCCGCCCTTCACCTCCCTGCCCATTGCATTTAACCACCTTAAACTGCAGGGTGGTTTCATTGGGCGCAGCAGTGTACGCGGTGAAATCTTCATCTGCTTCAGTCAACAGTGCGGTGCGAAGTCTGCAATGCATACAAACCAAATGCAAGGTGTGTTTGCAGGTACCCACTCAGTGATCTACTACTTCACTTCATCATTCTTTCTATCCCAGCCTACCCAAAAATGTACACTCCATCTCAGCATGTGCTACATTTTTCTGCCAAGTGACTTATATTTTATGGCTTCGATTGCGGATTTACGGTATCAATTTTTTCCTTCCATCAACCAATGTAACTAAGCAAAAGCATAGTGCATGATCAGTGACACCCAACCATTCCATAGCTAAACATCTACCTAGCTCAATCCCTAACTTTTACCTTCCCATTGACTAACTTTACCCAGTGCCAAGTAAAGGCATTTATTGAAAATAACTTGTGTGGAGGCTAGGGTGCAATGTAGGACTGAGGGACTGATTTAGAGTTTGGTGCATGAGATACTCTGTGGCAAACATGATGTATAACATATACCATTTGCTATAGTATACAGTATCATTTATTTCTATGCACTGCCTACTGTAATACGAGATATTCGTTATCCGTCATGTGTGTGATGAAGAATCCCATTTGCCAGTCTCTATCAGCCTCTAAATGTGAACTCAGGATAGGATTGAAGAGGGAGTAGAAGAAGAGCAGGGTCACTGGAATTGATGATATTAAGTTGATGCCATTACAGCTGCCCCAAAACCTGCTGCAGAGTAGCAAACCCACCAGCATGGCTCCATTAATGTTGCACATACAGCCAAGTAATTGTGTAGAATTTATACACATTACTCATTAATGGCAGCTAATTTATTGATCTTCACATATAAAAGTATGTTCAGTTTCAACCAATGAAATCCTTTAAAATAAAATCACTTTTTGATTATGTTGGTAGTCTGACTTCATTCCTTGGAGTTAGTGCTCTTGCATTATGTGATGCATGTGTGGGAAACACTTGGTCCTGTGACTAATAACAACAAAAATCCCAATGGCCCTAGGGGACCATCAATGTTCTGCTACTGTGCCACTATAGTATAAACAAATGATTGCTTGCTCTGAGCATCACAATTTGTGCTTTTTTTTCTTTCTTGATATAGCTACTCCTGCTGCTGGAGGTGAGCAATCCCAGTTGGAGCTAGGTGCCCAGCTTCAGCGTCACAAGTTGGAGGCCATGGCTGCCGAATACTGCTAGCTGGTGGCCTTGGAATAGGAGGAGGAAGAATCTAGTTCTTCTAGTTGTTTGGCCTGCAGCCCGGGTCCACAACTGCCACCCGGAACACCAAGCGTCCTCTTCCTCATAATCACCACCTGTCGATCACTGCCTCCTCCATCACATTCTTCGTGAGTTGGCGTTCATCAGGCAGGGCCAGCGCAACCTAGTCCAAGAGGTGGTCAGCATGAAGCAGGATCAGCTATATTGAGGGTTTTTTTTGGGTAGGGAGGGCTTTTTGTGGGTGGAGAGAGAAGAAAGGGGAGTTGGGGAAAGAACTTTTCTGGGATTTTGCTTTGTGAGGTGGGTGGGCCTGTTCTGGGTGGAGAAGGTAGGAAGGGGAGTCGGGGAAAGGACATTTTTGGGGTATTTCTTAGAGAGGTGGGAAGGCCTGTTGTGGGTGGAGGGGGTGGGTTTCCTCTGTTAAACTAAATTGGCCTTTGTCTATAGTATCTGTCTTTGCATTGCTAGTTAGTGTAGCATTGTGGTTTAGTTACGAGAACAAGATGAGAAAATATCCTCTGAAATGGTCACACATTGTACTGTACATCCACTTTTCCCCCTAGAATTTCCTACTTGAAGTCCCCTGCCATGTATTTATTCTTCAGTTTGTTACTTACTACTTTGTGAAGTCTAGTATACCCCGCTACCAGAGTGGGAATGAAAAGCTGACTTTATTGCTTGTTGAGTTTCTGCAGCACAGAGCCACCTCTATAACTATTGACCACTAATGGGGTCTGCCAACAACATACACAAAAATCGCAAAATATCCTTCACAAGAACAACTTCAGTACTAAATTCTTAACTTCTTGTCTGAATATATTAAGGAATCTCTGCTATCCCACTCAATCTTCTTAAACCTCATTGCAGGGTTTCCCAAAGGGCCTTCTTTATGCTGATGGTAGTGTGCTGGAGCTAGTAGGAAAGATATCACAAACCAAGGTCCTACCTATTCCAAATTATGCTTGTGATGTGAAATCTAACTGTAGGATTATTCAGAAGGATTATCCATCACAGGAAACTAGACTGAAAGAAAACACAGAGTTTGTGGATAATTCAAGACTGAGACCACCATGGCAAAAATGACCAACAAACAACAACTAGCAAGCAATCTGTGGAACTAGTATTTAATTTATTTATTAAAGCGAAGCTTACAAAAACCTAGAGTCAGGACTCAGGAGAAGGTTACTCCATGTTGCATAGATTTTGTAAGCAATGCAAGGCCTAATTCACAAAGATAACATAAATTACACTTTTGGTGTTACTTTACTCTTACTTTGTAAGTTTATAGCTTGTAACTTTACCATCAGTATCTTTACAGGTAGTACCTTTGCAAGTAGTAACTCCTTTTATTTTAAAAGGAATTACTACTAGTTAGTTACTACTCCTAAAGTTACTGGTGGTACTGTTACCCTAATCAGACCAGAGTTCACACTAGTCCTACCTCTCCTTGGACAGACATTGTTCTAAGACTTTGCACTATGATGATGCCCATTTCATGTGTGGGTGGGGAGATGGGCTGGCATAGGCTATTGTTAACTTTAAAAGATCCCATAACAGTTGGTGTCGCTTTAATCGCATCCACCCCACCACATGTGGGATCCATTTACGGTGTAAATTATTAAGTCACACCTCAGTAGATCACACACCCTGGGGGAACCGGGTTAGGGGTTTCATTAATGGATGGGAAGGGGAAGTTGGGGAAAGGTGAGACAAAGACAAAACAGCATTCATTAATTTGATGAGCAGCACATCATCACATCTGTTGCAGAAGGAAGATGACAGTTCAGATACCAAATGCAAACAATCCTTCTACCCCAGAGTCTCAAGCTATCTAATTGTTATGTTACAGAGGTTTGAAAAATACAAAATAGGGAGGACCCACACTGTTCAAAAGATTGTTATTGTTAAGAAAAAAATGATTCTGTATATAAATGTATCGACAGTGCATCTGCATTCTTCTTCTCAGAATGTAAGTCTTGGGTGCAGGACTGAAGCGGTCCCGTAAGCAGGAGTGTTATGGAGATTTCGTGCAGAAGAACAGAAGGCTTGGAGAATGCAAAAAAATACACGTCGATATTGTAGAGGGCAGAGCATAGGCTGGTGCAGTCATGTGCGAATAATCTCTTATCACTAATCCACGACAAGTAACTGCTTGTACCTGGTTGATCAGTCTCACAAATGTCATTAACACTTAGCTATATGTGCGTCCGTAATGTGACATGTGTCCAGTGGCAGTCCCCCAGACCACAACCACTTAAGGAACGTTTGACATTGGCTCCACTACTCTGCATTTTCCTAATCAACGTACCGCTCTCCAGTCCACAGGAGTAGGCCTTTTTTGAGTCATGTTGTTTCCCTTTATGTAGATAGGCATTGTTCCTAACTTTCTTCTACACGAATGGACCATGTAAGTAATTATAGTGAAATGTGAAAGCAAGGCAATCATTCAGGCAGAATCATTCCCCGGCCCCCAAACATTTCAAATCAAGTTTAAAAATGAGTTACATGCCGTTCTCAGCTACACATGAATCATCGATCAGTTTATATTACTCATTGGTGCAATAGTTACCTGTTGCAAGCATGGTGCACATTTGCCTTTTGTATCACTTTTCCCATTAAAACAATACAATCAGGGGTAGTTTTGTATAATGGTCTTTACTGGCAGCCCAGCTAGGGAATGAAAAACGAAAGATGGGAGGCAATGTTTTCATGGCCTTTAGCAAATGTAAGACTTCTTGTGTGCACACTGGTCAACTCCATACATGTCAAATGGGGAAACGTAAGACAGACACCAAGGTGCTGATTTATCAAGAGTTCACGCAACGCAAAGCAGCAGGACACCTTGCTGCGCTGCGATTTGTGAAAGGGAGAGGGCAGGAATGCATCATATTTAACAGTAAATTCCTGTCCTCACCTTGCGCTGGCCCACACTATGTTCCCTTGAAACAATGCAAGAACTCTTGTGCTGTGGTGCAATTGTGCCTGCATTGTAAGCAGGATTGCTTGTGTGCAGGAAGGGACATCTTCCTGCACAAAACAATCTTCAGTGGCAATTTCTTCTTTGACAGTGTTCTGCAGAATTCAGCAAACTTAGAAAGGAAAATAAAGATATTTCTACTCATTTTGCCTCTGGTGGGAAGGCATACAATTACAACAAATTCCCAGGTCTTCCAGGGTTGGAACATCTGGGAATGCACCAGTGGATGCATAGGAACACCCACACTCCATCCATGTAACGCTCCCACCATGCAGTGTAACGCAAGGCAGCGACTTGCGCTGCCTTGCATTACACCAGATTTACCAAGCCACGCAGGTTTACGCAAGGTCGCCTTGCATGGCTTGATAAATCTGAATCTAGGGTTTGTGTTGCCCTGCGCCGTCTTGCGCGGCACCTGAGCAATGCAAAACATTGATCAATTTTGCTCCAAATATATATATATATATATATATATATATATATATATATATATATATATATATATAATAATAATAATTTTTAAAGCCGTTTGACAATATATTTGTGGGCAACTTAGTCAGAGATTTAAAGTTCATTTTCAAGCTCAGGGGGTTTGCCCAGAAGTTCATCAGCTAACACACTTGAGTGTGACCAATTGCCCTCATCGTCTTCCTGTGTTCCCCCTGTGCTGTTTCAGGATCAGTGTGATCTTTTGGTGTGAAGTGTTTGTTCATTTACATCGCGGTCAATCTCTCCACGTTTAGAGGCAAGAAACTGGTCCTTTTGACTGAGACAACTCCACCATCTGCACTTTACACATGCTCAGAAGACACACGGCTTAGTGGACAAACCAGATTCTTTATTGACAGCCTGCTGAGCAATGGCCATTGTTGCATCTTCCCATAGCAATAAATAAATGGGTTTGGATCCAGGTAGACCTCTTTTGAATCATCCAGATAGTCTTGGGCCATCCTTTGAATGGTTATTGGTGCTTCCACTTGCTGACTTATATTTCCTTCTCCTGCGCACTTGACATAAGCCCTGGCACTTAAAACCAAGTTATTGCAAGGGGTGATTCTTCTGTTGCTGTTTCTGGTGAAGAGGGTGTTGACTATGAGACAACAACACTACCCTCTCTGGAGGTTGAAAGCTGAATGCCAGAACTTCTGGCCAAGCCTCTAACTTCCAGCTGTTCTTTTTCCACAGTCTTGTAAAGTGAAATATCCAACTCTGAAAATGGAATGAAAGTGGTCAGTATTTTTTTTTTATACTGTGGATCAAGTATTGTGGCACTCTTTAGAGGTAACAATCTATTTTTGCAGCCTTGGATTAACTGCCAAGTGAAGGATTAAACTCTAAACTAACTCATATGCTTCTTTATTCATACTGGCAAACCTCTGCACCTATTTTTTCAAACAGTCCTGTAGCAAATGCAACAACAGGATTGCTTGGCAGATCGTACTGTCCTCCTTGCTGACTTCCCATGTGAAAACCTAAATAGGAAGAATCATTGTGTGTCAGGCACTTGACTAGCCCCCATTTGTTCACCTCCATTGTCATGTTTTTCCCAGTTGCATCCCCTCCTATTTGAAGAACATAGTAGGTGATCAGTTTGTACTGCTCGAACAGATGTTGCAGCATGTAGTCGGTCGAATTCCAATGTGCTGCCATCTCCTGTATGAATTACAGATAAGGGTAAACCCAAATAGCCACTGGGACCTGGGTATGTAATAGTACAATAGAAAAAGGGTCCCAGTAGAAGCATATTCAACAAACACATACCATGAAAAACATAATAAACAAAACTGTAAACCAAAACGTTAAGAGTATTAAGCACAATGTTATTTAATCACATTGAGCATTGCATACGTTTAATAAATCCAATTGAAAAATGTTCCAAAGAACAGTCCCCCGAGAGGGAAGAAGGCAGGGAGAAAAAAAGGGAATGGTGTGCATTAGGTGAGGGTTAAAGCAGTGTACAGAAAAGGTAGTGACATGATTAACATCACACAGCTATTTACATGAGAAGTTGGCTTGTCCTTAAGCCTCCTAGTTAGAGAATTAATATACATAAATGCATTGCCATGATTGAAAATCACACATCACAGTGACACATCACTGTTGATCAAACTGGCAGGTTGTCAGATTGTCGACGTTTCGACCCCCAAAAAGGATTGTAGGTTAATTGATCCCTTACGGAGGGGTCTTCATCAGGACTGTGAGGTGAAGGAAGGGGGCACCTGGGGAATAACACCATTGACATAATAAGAATAGGGGAGTAGAAATTAGCTAATTTTCAATTAATTACCATGCAACACTCCGACAGTGAGTGGTATTCAAAAAATGGGCGCGCAGGCTCCTGGAGATGGAGAGCGGGGAAGCAGGCACCTGAAAAACAGGGTGCGGATTATCAAATGTGCTTTCAGGGACTGTATCATGGAGATAATTACCAAACGATACACAAAACTTACTTGAATTCACTGGGAACAAAGATTGTCCCTTCCGAACGGTCGTAGGACCAAATGTATAATTAATGTGGACCCTGAGGTTCCATAGAAAAATACGGGGACAAACCTAAAATAGAACAGACAAGGAGGGAAATGAAGCCAAACGGCTCTGCACCACCACAATTGGAAAAGCGCATCAAAAATTAATTAAGTGAGCGTATGGGATAAATTAATACCTCCGATTTGAAGCGTCACGCGGGGTACTGGAAACTGGGGAGACAAGTGCAAAAACCAACTTAGTAACTTTAGAATTCCCCGGTAGAGAGAGAAAAACCGCTTTGAAACTACAATGGAAAGGAACCGTGTAAAGATCGGTGCACTTACTAAGTCAGCCCGATGCTTGAGTCTGTGGAAACAAAGTACAAAAAACAACTTTAGAGTCCAGAAAAATAACTGTCCTAGACCTTGAAAAAGTAAAGAAAGCTACCGCATCTGAAATGCTCACCTACAGTGCGTCCGCTACCTCCGTCTCATTAGAAGGGAACCGGAGCACTTGCGTGTCAGTTCCTTAAAAGACAAGGGCTGGGCTAACGCGTGCACGAACGGCAGACGTTCAATGCTTGTCAGTTTTGACAAGTCATTGACGGGTTGTCATGGAGAAAAGACTCAAAATGGGAGACAACGTATGGAAGACCCGGAAGGCTAGAATAGCCTTGTAATTGAATCAGTACCATAGGGCCAAATTGAAAGGCCGAAAAATGAATAATATAAATACAATTAAATTAAAAGTAAAATTAAAACAGAGAATTCCGACCACGTAATATGGGAGTGTATCTGACCGGATTCATAAGGATAAGATGAATCAGACACATGTGGTCGAAGTTCAGGTGAAACCATTTGTATCTTGGTATGGACACCGGTCAAATAGTCACGTACATTGTAATTATACAACAGAGGTGTCAGAACACTGGGGATTCAATAGAATGAATTGTCACACGGACCGTTATACAAGCTTTGGGCAAATAGACACATGTGGTCGAAGTTCAGGTGAAACCATTTGTATCTTGGTATGGACACTGGTCAAATAGTCACTTACATTGTAATTATACAACAGAGGTGTCAGAACACTGGGGATTCAATAGAATGAATTGTCACACGGATCGTTATACAAGCTTTGGGCAAATAGACACGGGCATTGTATTAATACAGCAGAGGACTAAGGATACAATAGAGTGAATTGTCACACGGACCGTTATATAAGTAGTGGGGTGGGACCATTCGTATCTTAGAATGGACACCGGTCACATAGTCACGGACACTGTATTGATATAACTGGAGTGTCAAGACACTAAAGATTAATTGAAGGGGTCTAGCATTGTTAGAGTGAAATGGCACAAGGACCATTATAAAAGCATACATGGGGTACCTGGTACCAACTGAATTAGGGTCCAACATAGCATTATGAATGGGACTGTGGTAGCATGGTGGACGGAATACACAGATTCCAACAGGACTATTGCATATAAAGTTCCAGACAATAAAACATTAGCACATAACACTCAAGTATATTCGAGGAGCATGCCAAAGCATTGAGAGTTATACACCTAACAAAAATCTGGAATAGACAATGAAAGCCCACATTATTCAGATATTAAGCTTGATAGTTGCGCATGGCTAGCATCCAATTCGTTTAGGCCATCACGTATAGAATCTAAACGAGACATCCATTTACATTCCCTGACATCAAGAATGTGACCAATGTTACCGCCCCTAGGGCCCAAAGTTACCTTCTCTAGCACTACCCACTGCAATTGCTCTGGGCCATGTTGTGCATCCTTGAAGTGCTCCACCAAAGGCGCCCCTTGCACTTCGCAGCGGATGCGGCTAGAATGCTGTAAAATGCGAGCTTTTATCTTTTGTTGCGTTTGCCCCACATATATTTTGACACACGGGCACACAATACCATAGATAACATTTGTGGTGTTACAGTTCGTAAAGGTTTTCAAATCAATAGTGTGGTGTTTGTAGGTAAACTGTTTAGTTTGAGTTGTAGTCCTACATGCCTTGCAATGGCCGCATTTAAAATGGCCTAGTATGGGTGGTAAATTCCATAAGGTCTGAAGGGATGGACTCTCAGGAGTTTCCAGGAAAGAGCGAACTACATGGTCCTTCACGCTTTTAGCCTTTTTGAACGAGTGCATGAATAGTTCCGATTGTTCTAAATCGTCGGATACAAGGCCCCAATGTTTGTTAATCACCTTTTTGATGGCATTACTGTTGGTAGAGAAAGGGGTGACACAGATCATTCTTTGTAAAGGTTCATCTTCTATTGCTTTGGGTGTCAGCAGCGTCTCCCTCGGATTGAACCAAGCCCTTTTACGTGCTTTCTTAATCAGCCTCTTGGGGTACCCTCTTTCGGATAATCGATTACTCAGATCCTCCGATTCTGACATGAAATCGGCCTTCTTAGAGCAGTTCCGATGAATACGCAGGAACTGTCCAAAAGGTAGGTTATCCCTTAAGCCTCTAGGGTGCTAACTATTGTAACGAAGGAGCGAATTTCGTTCTGCTGGCTTCCGATATAGTACTGTGTAAAGTTTATTGTCCTCATTCCGGATGGTAATGTCGAGGAAGTCGATCTCTCTGGAGTCGGAATGTACAGTAAATTGTATGTCTTGACTCCTCTGGTTTAGCCATGTGTGAAACAAACCCAGTTCGACTGAGTCCCCTGTCCAGATCATCAGGATATCATCAATATACCTCATCCACATCGCCACCTTGTTGTTAACCCCTTCGACGCTTATGACGAGCTGGACTAGTCATGGCACACAGTGGTCGTGTGCTCATGACGAGTCCAGCTCGTCATAAGACCACTCCACGGGGAAGCGCTGGCGCTCCCCCGTGGGAATCCGATTGTTGTTTTTTTTGGGGGAGGCAGGGGAAGGGCTTCCCTGCCTCCCCCGCCCCCACCCCTCAATGACGCCAGCGCGCGAGGCGCGCTGACGTTATTGGGGGTTTCCTTGTTCTCCGATGCGCTGGAAGCCATTTGCTTCCAGCGCGTCGGGGAATAAGGTGAGTTTTAGCTCCGGGGAGGGGGGGTTTCAAAGAAAAGAGGCATCGAGGGAAAGGAAAGGGTTTTCCTTTCCCCCGATGCCTCTTTTGTGCATTCCTGCTGCACGATCATGTGATCGTGCAGCAGGAATGCCCACTGGACACCAGGGAATTTTTTTATTTATTTTTTTAAAAGTGAAAATACTGTTTTGGGAGCGGCCCTTGGGCAAGGGTCGCTCCCCTTTGGGGGCCATATGTTTTTAGTGGTCTGCCCCCTGGGGGGCAGTTTTTTTATTATAGCGCAGACTTTACCCAAAGGTGTCAGAGCGCTTCACAATAGGAACAGTAACAAGGAAAGGGTTTTCCTTTCCCCCATGCCTCTTTGTATATTCCTGCTGCACGATCATGCGATCGTGCAGCAGGAATGCCCACTAGACACCAGGGATTTTTTTTTTTTTTTTTAAAGTGAAAATACTGTTTTGGGAGCGGCCCCTTGGGCAAGGGTCGCTCCCCTTTGGGGGCCATATGTTTTTAGTGGTCTGCCCCCTGGGGGGGCAGTTTACTTTAATTATAGCGCAGGCTTTACCCAAAGGTGTCAGAGCGCTTCACAATAGGAACAGTAACAAGGAATGGGTTTTCCTTTCCCCCATGCCTCTTTGTAGTTTCCTGCTGCACGATCATGCGATCGTGCAGCAGGAATGCCCACTAGACACCAGGGATTATTTTTTTTTTTAAAGTGAAAATACTGTTTTGGGAGCGGCCCCTGGGCAAGGGTCGCTCCCTTTTGGGGCCATATGTTTTTAGTGGTCTGCCCCCTGGGGGGGCAGTTTTTAATATAGCGCAGGCTTTACCCGAAGGTGTCAGAGCGCTTCACAATAGGAACAGTAACATTACATGAGGAGAAGGTTACAAGTGAGCATAATACAAAAGCAAGCGTTACATTACAAGAGGAAAAAGTGACAATTGTGCAAATAAAACAAACAAGATACAAAAAGAGGTATGCGTTACAAGATACATGAGATACAAAATTCAAATAGAGGTATAATACTGCAATAAGTGGCAGTCACTCAGAACACACTGGGAAGGCACTTCTATAGGCATGGAGTACAGAGTTTCCTATAGTGGAAGAACTTCCTTGAGGGAGTAGAGAGGGCGTGAATTAAACAGGAGACTTAAAATGAAGGGTACACAAATGCAGCACAGCACGCAAGGGTGAGGAATGTACAGGAAAAAGTACACATTTACAATGAAGAGCGAACTTCCTAGAGGGGCTGAGAGTGAAAGTATTAGTTCTGAAAGTGTCTTTGGAAGAGAAGAGATTTGAGGTCAGCTTTGAAGATCCGGGTAGAGGAGGTGGCACAGAGCAATGGGGGAAGCGAGTTCCAGATTCTCACTGCCGACGACACCCAGCTGATCCTCTCCCTCACCAAAGACCCTCACACCGCCAAAGCCCACCTCCACGAAGGAATGAAGGCCGTCGCCGAATGGATGAGGACCAGCCGCCTGAAGCTGAACTCGGACAAGACGGAGGTCCTCATCCTTGGTTCCAACCCTTCAGCCTGGGACGACTCCTGGTGGCCAACATCACTGGGAACAGCCCCGCCACCCACCGACCACGTACGCAACCTAGGGGTCATCCTCAACCCCACCCTCTCCATGACTAAGCAGGTCAACGCCGTTTCCTCATCCTGCTTCAACATCCTCCGAATGCTCCGCAGGATCTTCAAGTGGATCCCCACCGAAACAAGAAAACAGTCACCCAGGCCCTCGTCACCAGCAGGCTGGACTACGGAAACGCCCTCTACGCAGGAACGACGGCTAAGCTCCTGGAGACGGCTGCAACGCATCCAGAACGCCTCTGCACGTCTTATCCTCGACATCCCCCGACGCAGCCACATCACCCCCACCTGAGAGACCTGCACTGGCTCCCTGTCAACAAGAGGATAACCTTCAAGCTCCTCACCCACGCACACAAAGCACTCCACAACTCCGGACCAGCCTACCTCAACAGACGACTCAGCTTCTACACCCCCACCCGCCAGCTCCGCTCGACCAGCCTCGCCCTCGCCACAGTCCCCCGCATCCGGAAAACGACCGCCGGCGGCAGATCCTTCTCCCACCTCGCCGCCAAGACCTGGAACACCCTCCCCACCAACCTCCGACAGACCCAAGACCTACTGGCCTTCAGAAGACTCCTCAAGACCTGGCTCTTCGATCAGTAGCAGCACCACCCTCCTCTTCCCCCAGCGCCTTGAGACCCTCGCGGGTATGTAGTGCGCTTTATAAGTGACATGATTGATTGATTGATTGATTGCCTGAGAAGGATTGCGCCATCGATCTTTCCCTTTTGAAGACGGGGGGGGCTCAAGCAGAAGTTTTTCCGCATTGCGAGAAGGGCGAGAGCCACCGGACAATTTCAATTTATTCGCCAGGTAACGAGGGGAGGACGTGTGTAAGGCTTTGTGTGTGATGCAGGCAGTTTTGTAAATAGATCTTGCCTCGATCAGAAGCCATCGAAGAGAGGACAGGATAGGAGTAACGTGGTCGCTTCTGCTTAGACCCTGAAATGAAGCGAGCTGCTGAATGGAGGATGGATTTGAGAGGGGAGAGGTGGGATTTGGGTAGGCCCGTCAGAAGAGAATTGCAATAATCCAGTCTTGAGAGAACCAGAGATTGTACCAAGGTTTTTAAGTCTTTCTCCGGGAAGAACCGACGGATCCCCCATAGAAGGCGCAACTGGTAACGTGCGTTCTTAGCAATAGAGTTGATGTGGGAGATTAGGTTGAGTCTTTTGTCAAGAATAACACCTAGGGATTTAGTGCTGTCGACAATGATGGGTTTGTTGTTGAGTAGGTTCAGCTGATCCATCCAAGATTGAACAGGAGGAGGTGAGAGAGAGGTAGAGAGGAGGAGGATTTCAGTTTTGGCGGGATTCAGAATGAGTTGGTGAGCTAACATCCAGTTGTGAATAGAGTTGAGAGTAGAGTTGAGTAGGGAGAGATCGTGTGCGGAAGATAAAGGTATCTTCCTACTAGTCCACCAGGCATTTATTTGTGGAGAGTGACCCCTTGGGCAAGGGTCACTCTCCTTGGGGGCAATATTTGTGGCTGTGTCTGCCTCCCAGGAGGGCAGATCGCCATGTTTTTTTAAAAATTGGGCCCACTAGACCACCAGGGAATTGTTTTTGGGGAGTGGCCCCTTGGGCAAGGGGTTGCTCCCCTTTGGGGAGCATTAATTTGGCTGTTTCTGCCCCCTGGGTGGGCAGATCGGCTGATTTTTTTGTATGGCCACTAGGCCACCAGGGATTTTTTTGTGGGGAGTGGCCCCTTGGGCAAGGGTTGCTCCCCTTGGGGGCATTGTTTGTGGCTGTCTGCCCCCATGGGGGGGCAGATGTCGCCATTTTTTTATATTTGGCCCACTAGACCACCAGGGATTTGTTTTTGGGGAGTGGCCCCTTGGTCAAGGGTTGCTCCCCTTTGGGAGCATTAATTTGGCCATTTCTGCCATCCTGAGGGGCAGATCGGCTGATTTGTTTTTTTGTAGGTCCACTAGGCCACCAGGGTTTTTTATGTTGGGGAGCGGCCCCTTGGGCAAGGGTCGCTCCCTTTATGGGAGGATGATTGTGGCCATTTCTGCCCTCTTTGGGTGGCAGAATAGCAGTATGTTTTTAGGCCCATCTGCCCCCAAGGAGGGCAGAAGCCACTAGACTCAGGGTTTTTTTTATTTTTGTGTTGGGGAGTGGCCAAAAGGGCAAGGGTTTCTCCCCTTTACGGGGGTGAATATTTTATTTATACTCTTGGCCCACCTACCCCTTAGCTTGGCTGGTGGATTGTGTGTGGACTGGTGCATTATTTGCATATGTGATTGTAATGTTTTTTTCTCCTTTTTATTCTAGTGTAAAGCTTTTGATTCCTGTTTTGCGGTTTCGGCAGTGGTTGTTCTGCAGTTTTGCGTAATTGCATTTATTTGGTAAGAAAAATATTTTTGTTGTGTGTACTCCAAATGAGTATTATTGTCATGCATGAATGAATTTTTTTGTAAGTGGTGTCATAATGGCAGCATATTTGTTAGTGTTCAGAGCATGAAATTCTTTGCGATGTTTTGCATTGTCTTATGTGTAATTTTTTTTGTCTTCTTTTTAGTGGGATATTGTTGATCCTTACTGTGTCTGTGCAGAGTAGGTGGTGGTGAGTCTAGCTGCTTCTGTCACGTGAGTGGTATAGTGTTGGAGTATATAAGTCTTTGTGATAAAGCTACATTTTGTTTATTTCTTTTTTTACAAAGGGTTTGTTGTTGTTGACTTGTTTGACAAGTAACCTTTATTAGTAAGCATTATGGCTAGCCGTAGAATGACTACTCAGCAGGTGGTTGGTTTGCTTCTTGAATCTTCCTCTGAGCAGGATTATGAGACTGACAGTGCGTCTGAGGGAGAGGAGGGAGGGGAAGATTCAGGCAGTGAGTTTTCTCTCCACATGGAATCATCGGATGATGAAGGTACTCTCAGTGCAGATGAAGTGCCTGTTTTAGAGGAGGATACTAATGTGCCGATGGTGCAAGAGGCATTTGTATTGCAGCCTGGGGCTGATAGGCTTCCTACTGGAAGTGCTGGACTCTGGGTTGATCCAAACATGGTGCAGCCGGTGTTGCCTGCCTTTAGTGGTTATGCAGGGTGTAGAGTGGATTGTGAACATTATTTGCCTATACAGTATTTTCAGTTGTTTATGGATGATGTATTTTTGGGTGAGATTGTTGAGCAGACTAATTTGTATGCTGAACAGTTTTTGAGGGACAACAGTGCCAGACTTAGGCCCCATTCTAGAGCTTCCCGGTGGAGTCCCACAAATCTGGAAGAGATGAAGAAGTTTTTGGGTTTGACTTTTTGATGGGTTTGATAAGGAAGCCGTCCATGGGTTCATATTGGTCTACCAGTCCCTTGATGGCAACGGCCATATTTCCTGCAGTTATGACTCATGATCGGTATTTACTTTTGCTTCGGATGCTGCATTTTGTTGATAATGGTTTGGCGTTGCTACGAGATCACCCTGAATGTGACCGTCTTTTAAGATTCGGCCTGTTCTTGATCACTTTGTAGATCGATTTTTCAGAGATCTATTCTCCAGGGAAAGAAATATCTATTGATGAGTCTTTGGTCCTGTTCAAGGGCCGTTTGGTTTTTAGGCAGTACATTCCTAGCAAGAGGGCACGCTATGGAATTAAGCTGTATATGTTGTCTGAGAGTAGGACAGGATATGTTTTTAATTTGCATGTGTACACTGGTAGGGATTCCACTATTGACCCCCCTGGTTGTCCGTCCACTTTTGGAGTTTCAGAGAAAATTGTGTGGGATCTTGCTAGAGGACTGTTTAACAGAGGCCACCATTTGTTACTTGATAACTTCTACACTGCTGTGCAATTGTTTAAGGAATTGTTCAAAGTGGACACTTTTGCTTGTGGCACAATCTGCTCTAACCGTAAAGGTTATCCAAAAGAGCTTGTTTGCAAAAACTTCAGAGGGGACAGTGCAGTTCCTTGCGTAGTGATGAACTACTAGCTGTGAAATTTGTGGACAGGAGGGATGTGTACATGCTGACTACCATCCATGATGAGAGTACTTCACCTGTGGCTGTTTGGGGTCAGATTGCTGAAGTGCGCAAACCTGTGTGCATTTTAGACTACAATAAGCATATGGGTGGTGTTGATAGAGTAGATCAGAGGTTGGAACCTTACACTGATATTCGTAAGGCTTACATTTGGTATAAGAAGTTGGCCATCCATCTCTTCAATTTAGCAACTTTCAATGCTTTTGTTGTGTTCAAGGAGTGTTCTCCTGCGTCAAAGTTGACTTTTGTTCAGTTTCAGCAGTCTGTCATAGGCAGCCTTGTTGTTGTGGAACAGGCAAGTGTTCCTAGAGTTGGAGTGGTGGAGGATGTGGCTCGATTGAAAGATCGCCACTTTCCTGATCACATTCCTCCTACACCCTCAAAAGACTTTCCCACTAGGAGATATAGAGTCTGTTGGCGAAGAGGTGCGCGGAAGGAGACTCGTATGTACTGTCCTGAGTGTCCTTCTAACCCTGGGCTGTGTGTGCCTGCTTGTTATAGAGCGTACCACAAGCAAAATAATTATTGGGAGCAACCATGAGTGGTAAAGTGAACTGCCTGGTCTGTAATGTTTAAGAATTGTTGTTCTGTTTCAAGGTTGGCATTAGTGCAATGTATTTAGTTTCTGATTTTGTGTTTGTAGATTTGTATCTATTTGCAATTTGTTTGTGTTTTCTTTTTTGTATAAAAAAATCCTAAATGTGATGGTGGTGTGTGTAGGCTGGTGCTTGGCTGGCGGTGTGCGTGGAGTGGCGCTTGGCTGGCGGTGTGCGTGGAGTGGCACTTGGCTGGCGGTGTGCGTGGAGTGGCTCTTGGCTGGCGGTGTGCGTGGAGTGGCGCTTGGCTGGCGGTGTGCGTGGAGTGACGCTTGGCTGGCGGTGTGCGTGGAGTGGTGCTTGGCTGGCGGTGTGTGTGGAGTGGCGCTTGGCTGGCGGTGTGCGTGGAGTGGCGCTTGGCTGGCGGTGTGCGTGTAGTGGTGCTTGGCTGGCGGTGTGCGTGGACTGGCGCTTGGCTGGCGGTGTGCGTGGGGTGGCGCTTGGCTGGCGGTGTGCGTGGAGTGGCGCTTGGCTGGCGGTGTGCGTGTAGTGGTGCTTGGCTGGCGGTGTGCGTGGAGTGGTGCTTGGCTGGCGGTGTGCGTGGAGTGGCGCTTGGCTGGCGGTGTGTGTGTAGTGGCGCTTGGCTGGCAGTGTGCGTGGACTGGCGCTCGGCTGGCGGTGTGTGAGTAGTGACTTGCTGCTGGTCACTACACACACTGCTAGCCGAGCGACACTCCACGCAATCCATCAGCTTGTGTGGTTGCTGTGTTAGGAATGTGGGCGTGTGAAAGTGATGGGCCCTTGAATGGCGCGGTCTGCTGGTGTGAGTGTTGTAATGTGATGGGCCCGCGGCTGGTGGTGTGAATGGTTTTGTATGTGTCACACGTATGAAAGGTGTATGAATGGCCTGTAAAGAGGTTGGTGCCTTGTCGTGGCTTTACAGCTCACGAGCTGTGAGTCAATGGTTCAGTTTCTCGTCCTTTCAATTATTAACAGTGCATTTCATTTTTGTGAAATCACTTGTTAATACAATTGTATATACTGAACCATCACTCACCCTCGTGCCAAATCCAACCAGTATGTGTGTGTGCTTGAGGATTAGATGGCTGTGCAGTAATATTTTTTTGTCTTTCTCAAGCAGGGTGTACCTTGTCCCTTTGTGAATGTTGTAATGTGTTTATTTCGTGCCTGGTGGTGTGAATGGTCTTGTGTGTATCACGTATGAAAGGTGTGTGAATGGCCCGTAAAGCGGTTGGGGCCTTGACGTGGCTTTACAGCTCACGAGCTGCGAGTCACTGGTTCAGTTTTTTGTCCTTTCAATTATTGACAGTGCATTTCATTTTTGTGAAATCTCTTGTTAATAAAATTGTATATACTGAACCATCACTTGCCCTCGTGCCAAATCCAACCAGTATGTGTGTGTGCTTGAGGAATAGATGGCTGTGCAGTAATCTTTGTCTTTTTAGTCTGTCTGCCAAGGTGTACATTCCGTCTAAGAATAACCTACCAACTGTAGATCTTGTCGTAAACAGAAACACCCATGGGAGTACATGGTGATATCTCTCTTGTGGATCCCAACAAGTTATGTTACCCACAATGTCCTGCATACCTCAAAATGTCTGTCACATTTTCCTTGCAATATTGTGCCAAAATTTTCACGCTGCAGAAATAAACAACACATTATCTCAAAACGACCTGGTTTTGCAAGGGGGTCACCTAGGTTTTGGCCCGGGCTAGGCGGCCACCTAGGGAAACCTACCAAACCCACACATTTCGGAAAATAGACACCTGGGGGATTCCAGGGAGGTATGGCTTGCATGGATCCCCCAACGTTTTCTTACCCAGAATCCCCTGCAAACCTGACATTTTGCTGAAAAAATCCCTTTTTTCACACATTTTTGTGTGTTAAAGTTGTGGCATCACCGGGCTGACACAAATTTCCTACCACCCAGCGTTCCCCCAGGTCTCCCAATAAAAATGGTGCCTCACTCGGGTGGGAGGCCCAAGTACCCGCGACAGGCAAGGGCCCACAACGTATTGAGGCAACCTCAAATGGCCTATCACAAAACGACCTGGTTTTGCAAGGGGGTTCCATGACGTTTTGGCCCGGGGCTCGGCGGCCACCTAGGGAAACCTACCAAACCCACACATTTCTGAAAATTAGACACCCGGGGGATTCCAGGGAGGTATGGCTTGCGTGGATCCCCCAAAGTTTTCTTACCCAGAATCCTCTGCAAACCTGACATTTTGATGAAAAAATCCCTTTTTTCACACATTTTGTGTGGTAAAGTTGTGGCATCACCGGGCTGACACAAATTTCCTACCACCCAGCGTTCCCCCAGGTCTCCCAATAAAAATGGTGCCTCACTCGGGTGGGAGGCCCAAGTACCCGCGACAGGCAAGGGCCCACAACGTATTGAGGCGACCTCAAAATGGCCTTTCACAAAACGACCTGGTTTTGCAAGGGGGGTCACCTGGGTTTTTGGCCCCGTGCTCGTCGGCCATCTAGGGAAACCTACCAAACCCACACATTTCTGAAAAGTAGACACCCGGTGGCTTCCAGGGAGGTATGGCTTGTGTGGATCCCCCAACGTTTCCTTACCCAGAATCCCCTGCAAACCTCAATTTTAGCTGAAAAATCACTTTTTTCAGAAATTTTTGTGTGGGAAAGTGTGGCATCACCGGGCTCACACAAATTTCCTACCACCCAGCGTTCCCCCAGGTCTCCCGATAAAAATGGTGCCTCACTTGTGTGGGAGGCCCAAGTACCCGCGACAGGCAAGGGCCCAAAACGTAGTGCGGCGACATCAAAATTGCCTATCTCAAAACCACCTGGTTTTGCAAGGGGGTCACCTGGGTTTTGGCCCGTGCTCGGCGGCCATCTAGGGTAACCTACCAAACCCACACATTTCTGAAAAGTAGACACCTGGGGGATTCCAGGAAGGTATGGCTTGCATGGATCCCCCAACGTTTTCTTACCCAGAATCCCCTGCAAACCTGACATTTTGCTGAAAAATCCCTTTTTCACACATTTTTGTGTGTTAAAATTGTGGCATCACCGGGCTGACACAAATTTCCTACCACCCAGCGTTTCCCAGGTCTCTCAATTAAAATGGTGCCTCACTCGGGTGGGAGGCCCAAGTACCCGCGACAGTCAAGGGCCCACAACGTATTGAGGCAACCTCAAAATGGCCTATCACAAAACGACCTGGTTTTGCAAGGGGGTTCCATGACGTTTTGGCCCGGGCTCAGCGGCCACCTAGGGAAACCTACCAAACCCACACATTTCTGAAAAGTAGACACCCGGGGATTCCAGGGAGGTATGGCTTGCGTGGATCCCCCAAAGTTTTCTTACCCAGAATCCTCTGCAAACCTGACATTTTGATGAAAAAATCCCTTTTTTCACACATTTTGTGTGGTAAAGTTGTGGCATCACCGGGCTCACACAAATTTCCTACCACCCAGCGTTCCCCCAGGTCGCCCGATAAAATGGTGCCTCACTGTGTGGGAGGCCCAAGTACCGCGACAGGCAAGGGCCCAAAACGTAGTGAGGCGACATCAAAATTGCCTATCTCAAAACCACCTGGTTTTGCAAGGGGGTCACCTGGGTTTTGGCCCCGTGCTCGGCGGCCATCTAGGGTAACCTACCAAACCCACACATTTCTGAAAAGTAGACACCCGGGGGCTTCCAGGGAGGTATGGCTTGCATGGATCCCCCAACGTTTCCTTACCCAGAATCCCCTGCAAACCTCAAATTTAGCTGAAAAATAACTTTTTTCAGAAATTTTTGTGTGGGAAAGTGTGGCATCACCGGGCTCACACAAATTTCCTACCACCCAGCGTTCCCCCAGGTCTCCCAATAAAAATGGTGCCATCCAGGGAAACCTACCAAACCCACACATTTCTGAAAAGTAGACACCCGGGGGCTTCCAGGGAGGGTAACGTTGGGGGATCCACGCAAGCCATACCTCCCTGGAAGCCCCTGCGTGTCTACTTTTCAGAAATGTGTGGGTTTGGTAGGTTTCCCTAGATGGCCGCCGAGCACGGAGCCAAAACCCAGGTGACTCCCCTTGCAAAACCAGGTGGTTTTGAGATAGGCAATTTTGATGTCGCCTCACTAAGTTTTGGGCCCTTGCCTGTCGCTGGTACTTGGGCCTCCCACACAAGTGAGGCACCATTTTTATCGGGAGACCTGGGGAACGCTGGGTGGTAGGAAATTTGTGTGAGGCCAGTGATGCCACACAAGCCATACCTCCCTGGAAGCCCCCGGGTGTCTACTTTTCAGAAATGTGTGGGTTTGGTAGGTTTCCCTAGATGGCCGCCGAGCACAGGGCCAAAAACCCAGGTGACCCCCTTGCAAAACCAGGTGGTTTTGAGATAGGCAATTTTGATGTCGCCTCACTACGCTTTGGGCCCTTGCCTGTCGCGGGTACTTGGGCCTCCCACACAAGTGAGGCACCATTTTTATTGGGAGACCTGGGGGAACGCTGGGTGGTAGGAAATTTGTGTGTGGCCAGTGATGCCACACTTTCCCGCACAAAAATGTGTGAAAAAAGTGATTTTTTCAGCTAAAATTGAGGTTTGCAGGGGATTCTGGCTAAGGAAACGTTGGGGGATCCACACAAGCGATACCTCCCTGGAAGCCCCCGGGTGTCTACTTTTCATAAATGTGTGGGTTTGGTAGGGTTCCCTAGATGGCCGCCGAGCACGGGGCCAAAACCCAGGTGACTCCCTTGCAAAACCAGGTGGTTTTGAGATAGGCAATTTTGATGTTGCCTCACTACATTTTGGGCCCTTGCCTGTCGCGGGTACTTGGGCCTCCCACACAAGTGAGGCACCATTTTTATCGGGAGACCTGTGGGAGCGCTGGGTGGTAGGAAATTTGTGTGAGGCCAGGGATGCCACACTTTCCCACACAAAAATGTGTGAAAAAAGTGATTTTTTCAGCTAAAATTGAGGTTTGCAGGGGATTCTGGGTAAGGAAACGTTGGGGGATCCACGCAAGCCATACCTCCCTGGAAGCCCCCGGGTGTCTACTTTTCAGAAATGGGTGTGTTTGGTAGGTTTCCCTAGGTGCCGGCAGAGCTAGGGTTCACAAACTACAGCTAGGCACTTTGCCAAAAAAAGGTCATTTTTCACTGCGAAATTGAGGTGTGACCACGTTGCGTTTTGTGCCGTTTCCTGTCGCGGGCACTAGGCCGACCCACACAAGTGAGGTACTATTTTTCTCGTAAGACTTTGGGGAACGCGAGGTGGGCTGAAATTTGTGGATCCACGCAGATTCCAGAACTTTCCACCACAGAAATGTGGGGAAAATTTGTTTTTGTGGACAATTGTTTAGGTTTGCAAGGGATTCTGGGTAACAGAACCTGGTGGGAGGCAGTCAAGTCACCCCATCCTGGATTCCCCTGGCTGTCTAGTTTTCAAAAATGTATAGGTTTGCTAGGTTTCCCTAGGTGCTGGCAGAGGTAGGGTTAAAAAACTACAGCTAGGCACTTTGCCAAAAAAGGGTCATTTTTCACTGCGAAATTGAGGTGTGACCACGTTGCGTTTTGCGCCGTTTCCTGTCGCAGGCACTAGGCCGACCCACACAAGTGAGGTACCATTTTTCTCATAAGACTTTGGGGAACGCGGGGTGGGTGGAAATTTGTGGATCCACGCAGATTCCAGAACTTTCCACCACAGAAATGTGGGGAAAATGTGTTTTTTTGACAATTATTTAGGGTTTGCAAGGGATTCTGGGTAACAGAACCTGGTGGGAGGCAGTCAAGTCATCCCGTCCTCAATTCCCCTGGGTGTCTAGTTTTCAAAAATGTATAGGTGTGCTAGGTTTCCCTAGGTGCTGGCAGAGGTATGGTTCAAAAACTACAGCTAGGCACTTTGCAAAAAAAGGGTAATTTTTCACTGCGAAATTGAAGTGTGACCACGTTGCGTTTTGCGCCTTTTCCTGTCACGGGCAGTAGGCCGACCCACACAAGTGAGGTACCATTTTTCTCAAAAGACTTTGGGGAACGCGGGGTGGGTGGAAATTTGTGGATCCACGCAGATTCTAGAACTTTCCACCACAGAAATGTGGGGAAAATGTGTTTTTTTTTACAATTGTTTAGGTTTGCAAGGGATTCTGGGTAACAGAACCTGGTGGGAGGCAGTCAAGTCACCCCATCCTGGATTCCCCTGGGTGTCTAGGTTTCAAAAATGTATAGGTTTGCTAGGTTTCCCTAGGTTCCGGCAGAGCTAGGGTTCAAAAACTACAGCTAGGCACTTTGCCAAAAAAGTGTCATTTTTCACTGCGAAATTGAGGTGTGACCACGTTGCGTTTTGCGCCGTTTCCTGTCGCAGGCACTAGGGCGACCCACACAAGTGAGGTACCATTTTTCTCGTAAGACTTTGGGGAACGCGGGGTGGGTGGAAATTTGTGGATCCACGCAGATTCCAGAACTTTCCACCACAGAAATGTGGGGAAAATGTGTTATTTTTGATAATTTTTTAGGTTTGCGAGGGATTCTGGGTAACAGAATCTGGTGGGAGGCAGTCAAGTCACCCCATCCTGGATTCCCCTGGGTGTCTAGTTTTCAAAAATGTATAGGTTTGCTAGGTTTCCCTAGGTGCCGGCAGAGCTAGAGTTCAAAAACTACAGCTAGGCACTTTGCCAAAAAAGGGTCATTTTTCACTGCGAAATTGAGGTGTGACCACATTGCGTTTTGCGCCGTTTCCTGTCGCAGGCACTAGGCCGACCCACACAAGTGAGGTACTATTTTTCTCGTAAGACTTTGGGGAACGCGGGGTGGGTGGAAATTTGTGGATCTACGCAGATTCCAGAACTTTCCACCACAGAAATATGGGAAAAATGTGGTTTTTTTGATAATTTTTAGGTTTGCGAGGGATTCTGGGTAACAGAACCTGGTGGGAGGCAGTCAAGTCACCCCATCCTGGATTCCCCTGGGTGTCTAGTTTTAAAAAATGTATAGGTTTTCTACGTTTCCCTAGGTGCCGGCAGAGCTAGGGTTCAAAAACTACAGCTAGGCACTTTGCCAAAAAAGGGTCATTTTTCACTGCGAAATTGAGGTGTGACCACGTTGCGTTTTGCGCCGTTTCCTGTCGCAGGCACTAGGCCGACCCACACAAGTGAGGTACCATTTTTCTCGTAAGACTTTGGGGAACGCGGGGTGGGTAGAAATTTGTGGATCCACGCAGATTACAGAACTTTTCACCACAGAAATGTGGGGAAAATGTGTTTTTTTTTTACAATTTTTTAGGTTTGCGAGGAATTCTGGGTAATGGAACCTGGTGGGAGGCAGTCAAGTCACCCCATTCTGGATTCCCCTGGGTGTCTAGTTTCCAAAAAATGTATAGGTTTGCTAGGTTTCCCTAGGTGCCGGCAGAGCTAGAGTTAAAAAACTACAGCTAGGCACTTTGCAAAAAAAGGGTCATTTTTCACTGTGAAAATGTGGTGCGTCCACGTTGCGTTTTGCGCTGCTTCCTGTCGCGGGAACTAGACCTACCCACACAAGTGAGGTACCATTGTTTTCGGAAGAACTTGGGGAACGCGGGGTGGGTAGAATTTTGTGGATCCGCACAGATTCCAGAACTTTCCACCACAGAAAAGTGAGGAAAATGTGGTTTTTTACCAATTTTTAGGTGTGCAAGGGATTCTGGGTAACAGAACCTGGTGAGAGCCAGTCAAGTCACCCCGTCCTGAATTCCCTGGGTGTCTAGTTTTCAAAAATGTATAGGTTTGCTAGGTTTCCTAAGTGCCCGCAGAGCTAGGGTTCAAAAACTACAGCTAGGCACTTTGCAAAAAAGGGTAATTTTTCATTGTGAAAATGTGGTACGTCCATGTTGCATTTTGAGCCATTTCCTGTTGTGGGCACAAGGCCTACCCACACAAGTGAGGTACCATTTTTATCAGGAGACTTAGGGTAACACAGAATTGTAGAGCAACTGTTATTACCTATTGACTTTCGATGCATTTCTGCCTTCCAAATGAAAGACAATGTGTAAAAATAAGTCATTTTGAAAAATGACCTATAATTCTCATGCTAGTATAGGAACTCCCAATTTCGGAAATGTGCAAATATCTACTGTTTCTAAAATCTACATTTTGTTCCCATTTCAGAAATACATAAGTGTCTTTCATAACAATTTTTCCATGTATACATTTTCCCAAAATAATTGCTATATACCCGGTACATAATAAAAAACCATTGCAAGATGCTGCTCAGTTATTTGCTCTGGGTTCGTCGGGTTCTTGGTGAACCTACAAGTCCTATATATCCCCACAACCAGAAAGGTCCATCGGATATAACGGTATATTGCTTTCAAATAGCTGTCATAATTAGAAGAAGTTACAGGTGAAAACGTTGACACAAATGGCTGTTTTTTTCAACTAATTTTCAATTTTTCCTTCATTTAACTGTTAGTTTCTATAAGGAAAACTTTAAGGATCTACACAAATGACCCCTTGCTGAATTCAGAATTTTGTCTACTTTTCAGAAATGTATGGCTTTTCAGGATCCATTATTGGTTTCATACCCCCATTTCTACCATTAACTGGAAGGAGGTTGAAAGCACAAAAAATAGCAAAAATAGGCTATGTCCCAGAAAAATGCCAAAACTGTGTAAAAAAGTTGGTTTTCTGACAAAGTCTGCTTGTCCCTGAAAGCTGGGAAGATGGTGATTTCAGCACCACAACCCGTTTTTATGCCATTTGCAGGGAAAAACAAGACGCTTTCATCTGTAGCCCTTTTTCGAATTTTTCCCCAAAAAACAAAATGTTGCTGTATTTTGTCTAATTTCTGGGTCCCCTCCAGGGGAATCCACAAACCCTGGGTACCTTTACAATCCCCATGATGTTAGAAAAAGGACGCAAATTTGGCGTGGATACCTTATGTGGTCAAAAAGTTACAGGGGCCTAAGCGCGCACTACCCCAAATAGCCAAAAAAAGGCTTAGCACAGGGGGGGGGGAAAGGCCTAGCAGCGAAGGGGTTAAAGGGATTATTGTCATTGAAGATAAACAAATTCTCGTAATGGTCCATAAAGATGATTGCCACATCAGGGGCGAAGGCCGCCCCCATCGCCACTCCTTTCGTTTGTAAATAGTAGTGGCCTTGAAAGAAGAAAAAATTCTTCATCATGGCTATTCGGAGCAAATTGATGATAAACTCAGTAGGGACAGGCGTTGGTACTGGTCTGTGTTCCAGAGCTATCCTCATAACTTCAAGGGCCGATTGTTAAGGTATACTCGTGTATAGTGACACGATATCAAGGGTCACTAGAAGCTGTTCCATTGTATTGAAAGGTCGTTGGTCCACTAGATTGATAGTTTGCATGGTGTCTCTCAAGTAGGTCCGCGTACTCTCCGCTATTGGTTTTAAAAAGAAGTCTATGTATTTACACAGAGGTTCAAGCAGAGAGCCGCAACCCGAGACGATCGGACGCCCAGGAGGATTCAGCATATCCTTGTGGATTTTGGGCAGCGTGTAGATAGTGGGGAGACGAGGCTGCTGCTGATTCAGATACTGATATTCCAGGTTAGTAAGGAAACCCTGCTCCAATCCATCCTTGGTGATTGACAGTATTTCCTTTGCAAGTGCTTTAGAAGGGTCTGATTGTAATCTCATGTAGCTTACTCCATCCTGGAGTTGGTTGAGGATCTCTGTTTTATACTTGGTGACCTCCTGCACCACAATAGCACCACCCTTGTCAGCGGGTTTGATCACAATGTCCTCATTTTGTTTCAATGCCAAAAGTGCTTCATTCTCCATCTTAGTGATGTTATATTTGGTGTATTTATTCTCTTGGAGTACTTTGGAGACATCTCTGAGTACTACACTTTCATACGCTAGAATCTTGTTTGTCATAGCGTGTGCTGGTGGAGCAAAAGTAGATGGTATCCTTAGTCCTGTCTGGGAAGGCACACTGGATGCTGAAGAATGTCTGAAGAAATATCGTAAACGAACCTTTCTGAAGAACCGATGGAGTTCTGTCTTTACAGAAAAGTGATTGGGGTGGGCTGTGGGTACAAAGGAGAGACCTTTGCTAAGCACCTTAGTTTCTTCGTCCTTAAGTGTATAAGAGGAAATGTTCACTATAGGGTTAGCTGGTTTATTCACCATCTGTAGACCCTGCGGCGGGTTTGTATTTCCCCATGGTTCTCGGGCTGGAAGCGGACCTGCTTCTGTGCTTTCCCATGGCCCCTCTCCCAGTTGCCGCTGTTCTGTGGCTGACCGCGCTGGAGCCAATTGCCACTCCTTCCTCGGGGCGGCCGACATTGGCCCTCGCCTAAAAAAGGAAGAGGGTAAGGACCCTGGGGTGGATGCCAACTATCCTGGTACCTGTATTCGGAGCTTGTCCCGGGCTGTTCGTTGTCGCTATCAGTACTGTAAGATCCTGATGACTCTGAGAACGTGGTGTAGTTCCTGCGGCCACGGTACCCTCCTCTTCCCCTGCTGGTGAAACGGCCCTGATTATCTTGCTTATAATAATCCTCTTGTAAGTAGGGGTAAGTATTCTTTTTGTCGTAAAAACGAATGTCTTTAGAAAGTTTTTCCAATTTCTTGTTCTGGGTGTTCGTTTCAAAATCTTTGAGGGTCTTGTCTAGGCGCTCAAGGGCTTCCTTTGCATTGGTCAAAGTAGAGTCTCCAGAGATTTCAATCTTGAGGGCAACAATCTCTCTCAACAGGACTTGTAGCTGTTCAGCCGCTGTCTCTACTCCCAGCACCATCCAGTGCCAGGAGCAGTTGTTGGCAACAAAACTGAATCCTTCTTTAAACTTCGGCAGATCCACAAAAATAGCCGGTTCGTTTTTCACTTGTAAACCAATGGGAATTATATTGGCTTGTAGATACTTGGTCAATAGGTGCCCATGCAGACGGGTGCGAACTAGTTTCTTTTCAAGGCGTTCTAAGCGTGCAACCTTGTCATTAAGCGTGAAATCGATATTTGGAGTGGTGGGGGAGAGGAAATTACTTGAGGAATCCTGTAAAAGTTGATTAATATATTCTTCTGTATAGGATAGGGTCTCGCTCTCAGTCATGTTAAAATAAAGAATGAATCAATAAACTACCTCGCAGGTATGCACCTGCTCAGAATCAATTACAGATAAGGGTAAACCCAAATAGCCAGTGGGACCTGGGTATGTAATAGTACAATAGAAAAAGGGTCCCAGTAGAAGCATATTCAACAAACACATACCATGAAAAACATAATAAACACAAATGTAAACCAAAACGTTAAGAGTATTAAGCACAATGTTATTTAATCACATTGAGCATTGCATACGTTTAATAAATCCAATTGAAAAATGTTCCAAAGAACAGTGCCCCGAGAGGGAAGAAGGCAGGGTAAAAAAAAGGGAATGGTGTGCATTAGGTGAGGGTTAAAGCAGTGTACAGAAAAGGTAGTGACATGATTAACATCACACAGCTATTTACATGAGAAGTTGGCTTGTCCTTAAGCTTCCTAGTTAGAGAATTAATATACATAAATGCATTGCCATGATTGAAAATCACACATCACAGTGACACATCACTGTTGATCAAACTGGCAGGTTGTCAGATTGTCGACGTTTCGACCCCCAAAAAGGATTGTAGGTTAATTGATCCCTTACGGAGGGGTCTTCATCAGGACTGTGAGGTGAAGGAAGGGGGCACCTGGGGAATAACAAGAAAAAACGGGGTCTAAGACCATTGACATAATAAGAATAGGGGAGTAGAAATTAGCTAATGTTCAATTAATTACCATGCAACACTCCGACAGTGAGTGGTATTCAAAAAATGGGTGCGCAGGCTCCTGGAGACGGAGAGCGGGGAAGCAGGCACCTGAAAAACAGGGTGCGGATTATCAAATGTGCTTTCAGGGACTGTATCATGGAGATAATTACCAAACGATACACAAAACTTACTTGAATTCACTGGGAACAAAGATTGTCCCTTCCGAATGGTCGTAGGACCAAATGTATAATTAATGTGAACTCTGAGGTTCCATAGAAAAATACGGGGACAAACCTAAAATAGAACAGACAAGGAGGGAAATGAAGCCAAACGGCTCTGCACCACCACAATTGGAAAAGCGCACCAAAAGTTAATTAAGTGAGCGTATGGGATTAATGAATACCTCCGATTTGAAGCGTCACGCTTGGAGAGCACGCGGGGTACTGGAAACTGGGGAGACAAGTGCAAAAACCAACTTAGTAACATTAGAATTCCCCGGTAGAGAGAGAAAAACCGCTTTGAAACTACGATGGAAAGGAACCGTGTAAAGATCGGTGCACTTACTAAGTCAGCCCGATGCTTGAGTCTGTACAAAGTACAAAAACCGACTTTAGAGTCCAGAAAAATAACTGTCCTAGACCTTGAAAAAGTAAAGAAAGCTACCGCATCTGAAATGCTCACCTACAGTGCGTCCGCAACCTCCGTCTCATTAGAAGGGAACCGGAGCACTGGCGTGTCAGTTCCTTAAAAGACAAGGGCTGGGCTAACGCGTGCACGAGCGAGCCGCGTCACGGCAGACGTTCAATGCTTGTCAGTTTTGACAAGTCATTGACGGGTTGTCATGGAGAAAAGACTCAAAATGGGAGTCAACATATGGAAGACCCGGAAGGCTAGAATAGCCTTGTAATTGAATCGGCAGCATAGGGCCAAATTGAAAGGCCGAAAAATGAATAATATAAATACAATTAAATTAAAAGTAAAATTAAAACAAAGAATTCCGACCACGTAATATGGGAGTGTATCTGACCGGATTCATAAGGATAAGATGAATCAGACACATGTGGTCGAAGTTCAGGTGAAACCATTTGTATCTTGGTATGGACACCGGTCAAATAGTCACGTACATTGTAATTATACAACAGAGGTATCAGAACACT
This sequence comes from Calotriton arnoldi, assembly GCA_963921515.1. Classification (NCBI taxonomy): domain Eukaryota; kingdom Metazoa; phylum Chordata; class Amphibia; order Caudata; family Salamandridae; genus Calotriton; species Calotriton arnoldi. Next base: position 220,131 of record CAWUFW010014316.1, on the reverse strand, counting down.
GGGGATTCAATAGAATGAATTGTCACACGGACCGTTATACAAGCTTTGGGCAAATAGACACATGTGGTCGAAGTTCAGGTGAAACCATTTGTATCTTGGTATGGACACCGGTCAAATAGTCACGTACATTGTAATTATACAACAGAGGTGTCAGAACACTGGGGATTCAATAGAATGAATTGTCACACGGACCGTTATACAAGCTTTGGGCAAATAGATACGGGCATTGTATTAATACAGCAGAGGACTAAGGATACAATAGAGTGAATTGTCACACGGACCGTTATATAAGTAGTGGGGTGGGACCATTCGTATCTTAGAATGGACACCGGTCGCATAGTCACGGACACTGTATTGATATAACTGGAGTGTCAATACACTAAAGATTAATTGAAGGGGCCTAGCATTGTTAGAGTGAAATGGCACAAGGACCATTATAAAAGCATACATGGGGTACCTGGTACCAACTGAATTAGGGTCCAACATAGCATTATGAATGCACTGTGGTAGCATGGTGGACGGAATACGCAGATTCCAACAGGACTATTGCATATAAAGTTCCAGACAATAAAACATTATCACATAACACTCAAGTATATTCGAGGAGCATGCCAAAGCATTGAGAGTTATACACCTAACAAAAATCTGGAATAGACAATGAAAGCCCACATTTTTCAGATATTAAGCATGATAGTTGCGCATGTCTAGCATCCAATTCGTTTAGGCCATCATGTATAGAATCTAAATGGGACATCCATTTACATTCCCTGACATCAAGAATGTGACCAATGTTACCGCCCCTAGGGCCCAAAGTTACCTTCTCTAGCACTACCCACTGCAATTGCTCGGGGCCATGTTGTGCATCCTTGAAGTGCTCCACCAAAGGCGCCCCTTGCACTCCGCAGCGGATGCGGCTACAATGCTGTAAAATGCGAGCTTTTATCTTTTGTTGCGTTTGCCCCACATATATTTTGACACACGGGCACACAATACCATAGATAACATTTGTGGTGTTACAGTTCGTAAAGGTTTTCAAATCAATAGTGTGGTGTTTGTAAGTAAACTGTTAAGTTTGAGTTGTAGTACTACATGCCTTGCAATGGCCGCATTTAAAATGGCCTAGTATGGGTGGTAAATTCCATAAGGTCTGAAGGGATGGACTCTCAGGAGTTTCCAGGAAAGAGCGAACTACATGGTCCTTCACGCTTTTAGCCTTTTTGAACGAGTGCATGGGTAGTTCCGATTGTTCTAAATCGTCGGATACAAGGCCCCAATGTTTGTTAATCACCTTTTTGATGGCATTACTCTTGGTAGAGAAAGTGGTGACACAGATCATTCTTTGTAAAGGTTCATCTTCTTTTGCTTTGGGAGTCAGCAGCGTCTCCCTCGGATTGAACCAAGACCTTTTACGTGCTTTCTTAATCAGCCTCTTGGGGTACCCTCTTTCGGATAATCGATTACTCAGATCCTCCGATTCTGACATGAAATCGGCCTTCTTAGAGCAGTTCCGACGAATACGCAGGAACTGTCCAAAAGCTAGGTTATCCCTTAAGCCTCTAGGGTGGTAACTATTGTAACGAAGGAGCGAATTCTGTTCTGCTGGCTTCCGATATAGTACGGTGTAAAGTTTATTGTCCTCATTCCGGATGGTAATGTCGAGGAAGTCGATCTCTCTGGAGTCGGAATGTACAGTAAATTGTATGTCTTGACTCCTCTGGTTTAGCCATGTGTGAAACAAACCCAGTTCGACTGAGTCCCCTGTCCAGATCATCAGGATATCATCAATATACCTCATCCACATCGCCACCTTGTTGTTAAAGGGATTATTGTCATTGAAGATAAACAAATTCTCGTAATGGTCCATAAAGATGATTGCCAGATCAGGGGCGAAGGCCGCCCCCATCGCCACTCCTTTCGTTTGTAAATAGTAGTGGCCCTGAAAGAAGAAAAAATTCTTCATCATGGCTATTCGGAGCAAATTGATGATATACTCAGTAGGTTCAGGCGTTGGTGCTGGTCTTTGTTCCAGAGCTATCCTCATAACTTCAAGGGCCGATTGTTGAGGTGTACTCGTGTATAGTGACACGATATCAAGGGTCACTAGAAGCTGTTCCATTGTATTGAAAGGTCATTAGTCCACTAGATTGATAGTTTGCATGGTGTCTCTCAAGTAGGTCTGCGTACTCTCCGCTATTGGTTTTAAAAAGAAGTCTATGTATTTACACAGAGGTTCAAGCAGAGAGCCGCAACCCGAGACGATCGGACGCCCAGGAGGATTCAGCATATCCTTGTGGATTTTGGGCAGCGTGTAGATAGTGGGGAGACGAGGCTGCTGCTGATTCAGATACTGATATTCCAGGTTAGTAAGGAAACCCTGCTCCAATCCATCCTTGGTGATTGACAGTATTTCCTTTGCAAGTGCTTTAGAAGGGTCTGATTGTAATCTCATGTAGCTTACTCCATCCTGGAGTTGGTTGAGGATCTCTGTTTTATACTTGGTGACGTCCTGCACCACAATAGCACCACCCTTGTCAGCGGGTTTGATCACAATGTCCTTATTTTGTTTCAATGCCAAAAGTGCTTCATTCTCCATCTTAGTGATGTTATATTTGGTGTATTTATTCTCTTGGAGTACTTTGGAGACATCTCTGAGTACCACACTTTCATACGCTAGAATCTTGTTTGTCATAGCGTGTGCTGGTGGAACAAAAGTAGATGGTATCCTTATCCTGTCTGGGAAGGCACACTGACCAAAATATATGTGGGGCAAACGCAACAAAAGATAAAAGCTCGCATTTTACAGCATTGTAGCCGCATCCGCTGCGAAGTGCAAGGGGCGCCTTTGGTGGAGCACTTCAAGGATGCACAACATGGCCCCGAGCAATTGCAGTGGGTAGTGCTAGAGAAGGTAACTTTGGGCCCTAGGGGCGGTAACATTGGTCACATTCTTGATGTCAGGGAATGTAAATGGATGTCCCGTTTAGATTCTATACGTGATGGCCTAAACGAATTGGATGCTAGACATGCGCAACTATCATGCTTAATATCTGAAAAATGTGGGCTTTCATTGTCTATTCCAGATTTTTGTTAGGTGTATAACTCTCAATGCTTTGGCATGCTCCTCGAATATACTTGAGTGTTATGTGCTAATGTTTTATTGTCTGGAACTTTATATGCAATAGTCCTGTTGGAATCTGCGTATTCCGTCCACCATGCTACCACAGTGCCATTCATAATGCTATGTTGGACCCTAATTCAGTTGGTACCAGGTACCCCATGTATGCTTTTATAATGGTCCTTGTGCCATTTCACTCTAACAATGCTAGGCCCCTTCAATTAATCTTTAGTGTATTGACACTCCAGTTATATCAATACAGTGTCCGTGACTATGTGACCGGTGTCCATTCTAAGATACGAATGGTCAAACCCCACTACTTATATAACGGTCCGTGTGACAATTCACTCTATTGTATCCTTAGTCCTCTGCTGTATTAATACAATGCCCGTATCTATTTGCCCAAAGCTTGTATAACGGTCCGTGTGACAATTCATTCTATTGAATCCCCAGTGTTCTGACACTTCTGTTGTATAATTACAATGTACGTGACTATTTGACCGGTGTCCATACCAAGATACAAATGGTTTCACCTGAACTTCGACCACATGTGTCTATTTGCCCAAAGCTTGTATAACGGTCCGTGTGACAATTCATTCTATTGAATCCCCAGTGTTCTGATACCTCTGTTGTATAATTACAATGTACGTGACTAATTGACCGGTGTCCATACCAAGATACAAATGGTTTCACCTGAACTTCGACCACATGTGTCTGATTCATCTTATCCTTATGAATCCGGTCAGATACACTCCCATATTACGTGGTCGGAATTCTCTGTTTTAATTTTACTTTTAATTTAATTGTATTTATATTATTCATTTTTCGGCCTTTCAATTTGGCCCTATGCTGCCGATTCAATTACAAGGCTATTCTAGCCTACCGGGTCTTCCATATGTTGACTCCCATTTTGAGTCTTTTCTCCATGACAACCCGTCAATGACTTGTCAAAACTGACAAGCATTGAACGTCTGCCGTGACGCGGCTCGCTCGTGCACGCGTTAGCCCAGCCCTTGTCTTTTAAGGAACTGACACGCCAGTGCTCCGGTTCCCTTCTAATGAGACGGAGGTAGCGGACGCACTGTAGGTGAGCATTTCAGATGCGGTAGCTTTCTTTACTTTTTCAAGGTCTAGGACAGTTATTTTTCTGGACTCTAAAGTTGGTTTTTGTACTTTGTTTCCACAGACTCAAGCATCGGGCTGACTTAGTAAGTGCACCGATCTTTACACGGTTCCTTTCCCATCGTAGTTTCAAAGCGGTTTTCTCTCTCTACCGGGGAATTCTAAAGTTACTAAGTTGGTTTTTGCACTTGTCTCCCCAGTTTCCAGTACCCCGCGTGCTCTCCAAGCGTGATGCTTCAAATCGGAGGTATTCATTTATCCCATACGCTCATTTAATTAATTTTTGGTGCGCTTTTCCAATTGGGGTGGTGCAGAGCCGTTTGGCTTCATTTCCCTCCTTGTCTGTTCGATTTTAGGTTTGTCCCCGTATTTTTCTATGGAACCTCAGGGTCCACATTAATTATACATTTGTTTCTACGACCGTTCGGAAGGGACAATCTTTGTTCCCAGTGAATTCAAGTAAGTTTTGTGTTTTGTTTGGTAATTATCTCCATGATACAGTCCCTGAAAGCACATTTGATAATCCGCACCCTGTTTTTCAGGTGCCTGCTTCCCCGCTATCCATCTCCAGGAGCCTACGCGCCCATTTTTTGAATACCACTCACTGTCGGAGTGTTGCATGGTAATTAATTGAACATTAGCTAATTTCTACTCCCCTATTCTTATTATTTCAATGGTCTTAGACCCCGTTTTTTCTTGTTATTCCCCAGGTGCCCCCTTCCTTCACCTCACAGTCCTGATGAAGACCCCTCCGTAAGGGATCAATTAACCTACAATCCTTTTTGGGGGTCGAAACGTCGACAATCTGACAACCTGCCAGTTTGATCAACAGTGATGTGTCACTGTGATGTGTGATTTTCAATCATGGCAATGCATTTATGTATATTAATTCTCTAACTAGGAGCCTTAAGGACAAGCCAACTTCTCATGTAAATAGCTGTGTGATGTTAATCATGTCACTACCTTTTCTGTACACTGCTTTAACCCTCACCTAATGCACACCATTCCCTTTTTTCTCCCTGCCTTCTTCCCTCTCGGGGCACTGTTCTTTGGAACATTTTTCAATTGGATTTATTAAACGTATGCAATGCTCAATGTGATTAAATAACATTGTGCTTAATACTCTTAACGTTTTGGTTTACATTTTTGTTTATTATGTTTTTCATGGTAAGTGTTTGTTGAATATGCTTCTACTGGGACCCTTTTTCTATTGTACTATCTCCTGTATGAAGGCTTTAACTGGTACTCTATTAGTACTCTGAATGATCCTCAACTGCTTCTGGGGTTTTAAAGAGTGACTGCAGATTCTTTAGAAGGTTTTTTTTGTTTTTTGTTTTTTATTTGAAAAGTTTTATATAGCGCTGGCTAGACCCGGAGGTATCAGAGCGCTTTACATGAGATAGGACATTGTTTCAGAACATTGTTACATAGTTACATCAGTTACAGTTGCAATTACCAGTATAGGCTTAGGAGAAAAACGTGAGCTTACACAAAAATATAAGATATTATCGCGTAGCATATCCAAGACACATGTCATATGAGGAATGGAAGAAAGTGGGGGAAAGGTAGACAGGGGAGAGGAAAGCAGACAGAGTCAGGTAGATCTGAAGGGGGAAAGTACTCCTGGGGGAACAAAGCAGTCAAGGCAGTCGAGGAGAGAGATAGATAAAACCGTGAAGAACGGTGAAAAACAATGTCCGATGTCCGGCTGGGTAGGTGACGGCCAAGGGGGTGACCCAGAGACAGACTCCGCTATAGCTGCATAGGACAGCTCCACCGGGCAGCGGCCAAGGGTACTCGGGCTCCGCGGAAAGTACATAGAGTTTTAGTTTCAGCCCGTGGGGCATCGTCATAGTTCAATAGAAGGCAGGTACAGGCAGCATCTCGGGATCGAACGCTGTGAAAGGCGAGTACAGTGCAACAGTCCACAAACAAATGGTGCCCCTGGTGTTCCATACGGAGTAAGCCTGTGGCTCTTCACACCAATGTGGGAGTTGTAACTCATTGTGGTAAAGGACCACTGTGGCGGCCATCTTGGGGTCAGGCAAGAGATTTTGCCCCTGGTGCTCCATTCGGCCGGTCCCCCCCCTTTTTTTAACCCTTTGTAGTCTCAGGGGCCCCTAGGGTATTCCCTCCGCTTCTTCAGGAGTCTCCTGAACTGAACTTTTGGCCTTGAGCTGCTTCCAGGGGGAAATGAGGTCTTTAGCACCTCTGCCGCTTAATGTGCTCACCGTAGATTAGGGAGGACGTTTTCTTCTGGTCCCTTGCCCCTCCCAGCAGCCGGGTGCGGTGTAAAGATGCGTGGGGTGGCTCCCCCCGTCAAACTGCCGTTGTTGCGCACTGTCCCTGAGAAGTGTTAGGGCCTGCTTGCCGCCATCTTAAGGTCAGGCACTGTGGATGTTGGTCGGGCATGGGGCCTCGTGGGGCTTGAATTGCGGCCAAATTGGGAGGCGCTGATCGAATCCCTCACATCCCTGCATGCAGCGCGTGTCCCCACCTGGGTCTGATGAGGTCAGTCGAGACCCTCTGCAGACCCCTCCAATGGTGTTTTCAAGCTTGCACCTTAGGGAGCCCCCCGCTCCCACGCCGGGCAGGCACGAAGCACAATTTCCGCGCCGCGCTCCCGGTGGCTTTTGCAGTCGCGTAGGAGCAGCGGTCACTCTGCATTCAACTCCCGCGGTGGGCCGCCGCCATCTTGCCTGCCTCGGTCCGTCGCGCGGCCATCTTCTCCCTGCCAGCAAGGACAAGTGTTAGGGGCTGCACAGGGTCGTCACAGAGCCCTTCGGATGCCCCGTGCCTTATTTCGCAGCGTGTGCGGTCAGGACCGCATTTTGCTCGGGGCAGCCGCAAAATCTCCGGTGCTCGGAGCGGAGCCGAACGAACCTACGTCTGAGCGGCCATGATGGCGTGACGTCCAAGGTTGCCAGTATGTTGGTGACTATGTCTTCTTTTTTTTTTTAGAAAGTCCTGCACAATCAGGTTGATGCAGTACACCAAACACAGATCCTAAAATATCCAGAATCTGCCAAGGCCTTGACTATAATGTTGCCAACGTCTGTGGCAACAAATCCATTCTCCAAAACAAGGGGCCACTGTTGCTAAAGAAGAAAAGGGGAGGGAAGAAACGGTCTAGGGTATAGATAGGAGAGTCAGTGAGACTCTTATTTGTTGCCCTCACACATCCCGAGGGGTGTCATGCTTCATCATAGGGCAGTTGCTCCTCATCGGGCCGGTGCTGCAATGCCCTTTGGGTCCCCCGAAGAGTCACTTTTGCGGAGATCTTTTAGAAAAATTCTCGCCGTATGATGCATGTGAAAATTAAATAGAGGATATCAATGCTGTGTCAATTTAATGGGTGGATTCCTCTATCAAAGTTAAAAAACCCAAAGGTTGGTGCTACTAAAGGGTTATAATGGCCCTAGGTAGTCTAGTGCCGAGATGAATGGAAACCGTTTTATATTTACTGGGTCAACATGTTTTTCCCCCCTGATGGTCTCGGGCAGAGATCCTTGTCGCTTCTTCAGGACCAGAAAAAAGAGTATTATGTGAGTGGAAGTGTGCAGGGGCACACCCTCTAGTAGGGTGGTGCCACCTATTGGAGCCTATCTTGAGTAATCCAACCTAGAACGAAGAAATTGAATAAAAAAAGGGGGGGTGGGAGAGAGAGAAAGGGAAAGGGTACAACAGTGTTATAATGTTTTTGGCGTAGTAGCTTCTTAACAGCCAGAAGGTCCCAAAGAGTGGACCTCTGTGTCAGTCTGGCACTGAACTGGCCACCTGACATTACAGTAAAGTGAGGCGAGTAATGCATCAAATTCACCCATTGTTGAGAAGTAACGTACTGACATTCATATTAAGGTTCAACACTGTGATTATAGATAAGAAAAAGTCTCACCACATCAGAATGACACAAATCAGGTAAAAATATCGATATATCATTGTGCTTAGTATGTTTAGGTCACAACAATTCGATTTTGTGCACAACAGTAATGCAAGGTACAATTATGTCGATCATGTGTTGCACAGAATAGCGGGCAGAGGAGGAGAAAGGGGATGGAATGACGCCATCTCCACATGCCCCGTAAATGATGATAAACCAGGGTGCTCAAAAAATGGCTATCATGTGCCTGATAAAGTGAGGACATGTCCTCTTACCTATTCCATATAGGCAAACGTTCCCCTTGGGTCATGGCAAAAGGGTCCAGTACTATTACAAACTGGGACAGGAAACAGAGAGAAGATTAAGATCATGTCTGTCCCAGCGTGTCCGGGCTCGGCTGTAGTAAGTGTTAGCGTAATTCAGTTACTCATGATTCAGGCGTTAGCTTCATGTGGCCTCACCTACCCATCCTTTCGTCTACCCAAATGTAGCGGGGCTCGAGACACTCTGTAGATATATTGACGGTGTAATGGCAGTTTTAGTTGTTTCCTGTTCAAGACCAGAAGTGTACACGCTTGTCCTAGCGGCGGCCATCTTGGAGAGGTAAAAATACAGTATTGAAAGTCTGTGTCTAAAAAAGTGTATATCAAAGGAAATATCCAATGGAAAATTATATCCGTTGTTGGGAAAGTATAAATTAAAAAGGATTTTAATGGGGATGGATGCTAATGTAAAAAGAGGTCTCCCTCTATAAAAGGTATGATGCCAAGTTCCGGTGGCATGTATAGGCGGCCGCCATCTTGCAATGGCACAGGTGTCCTAAGGGGGTTCATCACTCCATGGCATATTTACGAGGGCATATCCAATGGAAGTAGATGTCCGTTGTTAAGGTCTGTAAATAAAAGAGATCTTGTATGAATGGTTTCTAATTGTAATATGAGGTGTCACTCTGAAAAAGGAGGTATCACTCTACAGAAAGAGATGTGGTCCTATGACCCTTGAGCCACTGGGCTGACAAGCTCTTGGAGATGCACCTGTGCGCCAGGGAGAGGTACAGAGACCTGAGAGGATTGTGGCAGCTTTCTCAGCAACCCCAGATGAATTTCATTTTTATCTCTACTGATAAAGGATAATATCCAGAAACACATGTCTCTAGAGATTAACAGCACTAACCTGCACCAACTTTGGTGAAACACTGAGGCAAATTTCAAGTAAGCATTTAAACTGAGCTGCATTTACCAGGATGCTAAGGGATGAATTGCGCTGGGAGGTGAAGCAGTGTGCTCCCATCCCCCTTCTGTTTCATAAAAGGCTCCCTTGAGCGACTGAGCTGACGAACTCTTGGATATGCACCTGTGCGCCAGGGAGAGGTACAGAGACCTGAGAGGATTGTGGCAGCTTTCTCAGCAACCCCAGATGAATTTCGTTTTTATCTCTACTGATGAAGGATAATATCCAGAAACAAATGTGTCAACAATAGAAGAATTTGATGTAAGTGCCCCACTTTACTGTAATATCTGATGGCCAGTTCAGCACCAGACGGACACAGTGGTTCACTCTTTGGGACCTTCTAGCTGATAAAGAGCTCTTACACCAGAAACATTAAAACACTGTTGTACCCTTTCCCTTTCCCTTTCTCTCTCTCTACCCCCATTTTTTGATTCAATTTCTTCGATCTACGTTGGATTACTCAAGATGGGATCCAATAAGTGTCACCACCCTACTAGAGGGTGGGCCCCTCAACACTTCCACTCACATAATACTCTTTTTTCTGGTCCTGAAGAAGCACCAAGGATCTCTGCCCAAGACCAACAGGGGCGCGAAACATGTTGACCCAATAAATATAAAACTGTTTCCACTCATTTCGACACTTAACTACCTAGGGCCATTATAACCCTTTATTAGCACCAACTTTTTTTTTTTTTAACCTTTTACCCATTAAATTGACATAGCATTTATATCCTCTAGTCAATTTTAGATTCACTCACTTTCTTTTGAGCACTTCCTCACATGCATCATACGGCGAGAATTTTTCTAAAAGATCTCTGCAAAAGTGACCCTTTGGTGGACCAGTAGGGCATTGCAGCGCCAGCCTGACGAGGAGCAACCACCCTATGATGAAGCATGACATCCCTCGGGATGTGTGAGGGCAACAAGTAAGAGTCTCGCTGACTCTCCTATCTACACCCTAGACCATTTCTTCCCTCCCCTTTTGTTCTTTAGTAACAGTGACCCCTCTTTTTGGAAAATACTTCGCGTTGGAGCACGGGCAGTGGACCTTTTTTTGCTCCCATTGCCCCTTCTCTTTTGTTAGAGTAACAAATCCATTTGACACCTCTGGGTCGAAGCCATTCAAAGACCTTAATATTAAACTCTTGCAAAATGTTTACAGCAGTATGGTATTTCTCCATGGTGAACATCGCTATAATTGCATCCTGCAAAATGCTCTTATAACTTTCTTCAGTGCTGAGACCTGCAGATAGTTTTTTCCTAACCCCCACAAAAGAGATCCAGTGTGCAGTGATACACATGTAATCAGTTGCTTGACAACTGGCTTACGTCTGTCGTCAGGTGGATAGCCTGAACAGCACTCTACTGCATAGCTTGACCAACCAGTTGCAGCACATCAGGATGGATCATTGAAACAGCAACTCAGGCAAAATAGGCCCAGCAGAGAACCTTCCATTTCGGGCAGATGGCTGACACAAATTCTTAAAATCTAACTCCTTCTACTAAAGAAAAAGAGAGGAGGTCCAGTGCTAACATGTTCCCATTGTACACATGTGCCCTTAAGTGGTTTCGTTTGTATGGCCCGTCCTGCCTAAACATACCTGTAATAGTAGTGGTTTGGAACTTTTTCTTTTGTGGTGTTACTGACACCGGCAACTTACGGAGAGAATTAGGAAGTGGTAGACTCAATGTGCTTCTTAAAGTGGGAAACATTGTATTTGGCGGTGTCTGAATTTGAGTCTTGTGCCACTTGGAGATTGCTGATGTGGGTGATGCTGACACACTACAGGCTGATTTGTGCATTGTCTTCTTCCTCATGACTACCCTCTTCTAACACTGTCAACCGTGCTGCTTCGCCTCTCTCATCACTGCCACCAGTAGCTATCTCTTTATGGTGCTCTTCCCAGTGGATTTTGTTAAGTTTATTCAGATGGGTCAGTTGGTCTTCAGTAATGTAGTTAGGTGTGGGCGATATATTCCGTACCACAGGTGGAACTGACAGAATTTTGTCCGGAGTTCCAGCCAAATTCTGCCAACCGCCACGTGGCAGAGTTTTTTCTTGCACACAGCTCACCAACGGTAAGTTGGCGAGTGCAAGCGAGATTTGGCATCCCCTATCATAATTGGTTGCTAGGAGGGCATCCGGCGAGATTTCTGCAACACAGGCGGTTGCAGGTGGTCAGTACCGCTGGCAGTCAGAAATTTGCCACTCAATATAGTTGAGTGGTGCCCTCTGGTGAGCCGTGTGGTACAATTTGCGCTGATTTTTCAGCATGGCGCAAGCTCCTGGTGCTAAATTACAGTGCAAGCAGCGCAACATGCCTATATCCGCCTATTCACGAAAATCCGTGGTGTCTCGCAGATCTTTTTCGTAACTCTGTGGAATTCCATGGAGTGAAACTCAGCAAGTTTCATCCATCCCTAACCGGAATGCGAACCAGGCTTACCTCTATGAACACTTGCATCCCAAACGGAGCACATTACAATGTTATTCTCCTGCTTACTAATAGAAAATAAATTGTAAACTGGACACTTTATGTGTGCCAATGCCTGAAGAACTGCAGGTAAGTGAGCATGCCATTTGCCTCTCTGTAGGGCATACTTGGACTGTGGTTGTGGTGAATTCACATATTGGAGGCGGTCTTACAAATATGGAAGCCGGCGTGGTGGTGGTGGAACTATGTTCCTCTGAGCAGGTTGGAAATGAAGGTTAAACTCAGTGTCCTCTGAGCCACCTTCCATACTGACAATCACTGGCTTGTCATCACTGTCACGTTCCACAATTCTAAGGCTTTCAGGAACTTTCCTTTTCCCTTGTCTCTCAGGGCGGGTCTCAAGCTCAACCGGGGTCCAATCCATATCATCAGAAGATAGGCTCGGAAAAGATGGTTGAATACCCTTTATGTTTCTTCGCTGGAGATCGTGAAGCTAATGGTTGAAGAGCAACATATTGCGCAGCAGGAAGCACAGCCTCCTGTTCTGCTCCTACTTTAGGAAGAACTATTGCTGGCTTCACTCTCTCCCCACTGCTCTGCTGTGCCGTCTCTTACCTCCAGACCCCGACCTCCTCCTTGGGAGGTTCGAGGCTGCTGCCCGCTCCTGCACCTGCTGCCCGCTCCAACTGGGACCAGACTGCCTCCAACCACCGTAACCTTTCTCAGCCGTTTTTTTTCTTAATTTTTTCCCTGTTGTGCCACTGTTATTGTGCCCATCTGTGTCTTGCTCTAATTCCACCACTGTTTTTATTTTCTTGTGCCTGCCTGTTCCTTTTGCCTTTCGCCGCTGCTGCCCCTGCGGCCCCTCCCCCCCCGCCGGAATTCCCCCCCGGAATTCCCCCCCGGAATTTCCCCCCGGAATTCCCCTGCTCCCGCCTCCCAGCCTCTCCTCCCTCTCACCTCCCCTACTTAATGGCCCGTCTGCGCTCGTCCACGACCTGACCGCGGCCAGCGCCAGGAACCCTGGACCTCCCACTACCCATCGCTACGACACCACCACCCTCCTCGCACTCAACCCTGGAAGACTTAGAGAATGCCAACAGGCCTCGCCGAACACGACCCATGGCCAGTTCTCCTACCTCCACTGCCGCCAGACCCTCACCGCCACCCCGGCCTCCAACACCGCCGACGCCAGCACCGGCGATACCCTAAAATGCATCCTCCTCAACGTACGCTCCGTACACAAACACGCCATGGAAATCTGGAACCTACTCGACTCTCTTTCGCCCGACATCACCTTCTTCACAGAGACCAGGACCAACGCATCCTCCGCCCCTGACATCAGCACTGCCATCCCAGACGGATACAAGATCCAGAGGAAAGACCGCCCCAACCACCCAGGAGGGGGCCTCGCCTTCACCCACAAGATCACCCTCCGCCTCACCACCTCCAGCGAAACCTTCCCCTCTGCCGAACACCTGCACTTCAAGATCCAGACCACTCCCAAAGCCACACTCCGAGAAACCCTCGTCTACAGACCCCCCGGCCCCCGAACACCCTTCGCCACCACCATCACCGACTTCATCGCAGCCCACGCGATCGCCTCAACAAACTACATACTCATTGGAGACCTGAACTTCCACCTCGACAACCCCAGCGACCCCAACTCCACTATCCTTCGTGACAACCTCGCCAGCATCGGACTTAAACAACTCGTCAACACACCGACCCACAGAGCAGGACACACCCTCGACCCCATCTTCGCGGCAGGAAACAGCGTCCATTTCAGCCACACAATGCAGCCGCCATGGACCGACCACCACTGCGTACACTTCGCCATCAACAAACCCAAGGCACCCAAACCAGCCCCATGCCCCCCACGAAGGTACTGGAGCAAGGTTACCGACGAGCAACTTAACTCCACCCTCACCCGAGACAACCACACCTGGGCACCCGACGCAAACAGCGCAAACGACGCAGCCAGAGAACTACACACCTGGATCTCCAACTGCGCAGATGAGCTCGCCCGCTACGCAACCCGACAGACAACGCCCCAGGAAAGCCGCCTGGTTCACAACCGCTCTCCAAGAAGCCAGACGCACCTGCAGACGCCTGGAGAAGAACTGGAGAAATACCAAGACAACCGAAAACCACACCACCTACAAGGACGCCATGACGGACTACCACAACCAGATCAGAGCCACCAAAAGGAACTTCATCCACAACAAAATCCTGGCCAACTCCACCAACTCCAAGGAACTTTTCAGTGTCATTCAAGAATTCACCAACCCACGCAGCAAAGCCACAGACATCACCCCATCCCAAGATCTCTGCGACAAGCTTCGAACCTATTTCCACCTCAAGATCAAAAACCTCTACGACAACTTAATCGACCATCCACCAGGCGCCACAGACCCCCGCCCCCCAGAAACACCAGCCAGCCCACCATCTCCAACTGGACACCGATCACGGCCGAAGACACCGCCTCGACCATGAAAAGCATCCACTCGGGGGCCCCCACCGACCCCTGCCCCCCTCACATTTACCACAGACCCGTGGCCGCCATCGCACCCAAACTACAACGCACCATCAACACCACCTTCAAAACAGGCACCTTCCCAGACGACTGGAAGCGCGCAGAAGTCAGACCCCTGCTCAAGAAGCCCACAGCTGACCCCACCGACCTCAAGTACTATCGGCCCATCTCGCTCCTCCCCTTCGCAGCCAAAGTTGCAGAGAAAACAGTCAACAGGAAACTGACACGATTCATTGAAGAGAACGCCATCCTTGACCCGTCCCAATACGGATTCCGAAGCAACCACAGCACAGAGACCGCCCTACTCGCCGCCACAGACGACATCCGCACCCTCCTGGACCAAGGCCACTCCGCAGCCCTCATCCTACTCGACCTATCAGCGGCCTTCAACACAGTCTCCCATCGCACACTAGTCGTCAGACTACATGACGCAGGCATACAAGGAACAGCCCTGGACTGGATCCGATCATTCCTCACCGGAAGAAGCCAAAGGATCAGACTCCCACCCTTCCTCTCCGACCCCACGAAAATCACCTGCGGAGTCCCACAGGGTTCATCACTGAGCCCCACCCTCTTCAACATTTACATGGCCCCCCTCGCAGCCATCATCTGACAACACAGCCTCAACATCGTATCCTATGCCGACGACACCCAGCTCATCCTCTCCCTGACCAAAGACCCCACCACTGCCAAACTCAACTTCCAGAAAGGAATGCAAGACGTCGCAGTCTGGATGACCAACAGCTGCCTGAAGCTCAATGCTGAGAAGACAGAAGTCCTCGTCCTCGGTACCACCCCTTCTGCATGGGACAGCACCTGGTGGCCGACCGCCCTCAGAAGCCCACCTACCCCCTCAGACCACGCCAAGAACCTCGGCATCGTACTCAACTCATCACTCTCCATGAACCAACAGGTCAACGCCGTCACCTCCAGCTGCTTCAACACCCTCCGCATCCTCCGCAAGACCTTCAAGTGGATCCCCCCTGAGTCAAGGAAGACAGTCACCCACGCACTCATCACCAGCAGACTGGACTATGGAAACGCACTCTACGCCGGCATCAACAAGTCCCTACTCCGCAAACTCCAGACAGTACAAAACACCGCCGCCAGACTCGTCCTCGGCATCCCCCGACACGAACACATCAGCCAACACCTACGAAGTCTCCACTGGCTCCCCGTGGAGAAAAGAGTCACTTTCAAAATTCTCACTCACACCTACAAATGCCTACACAACAACGGACCCAAGTACCTCAACGACAGAATCAACTTCCACGTACCCAAAAGAAACCTCCGATCTTCCAACCTCGCACTGGCCGAAACCCCACGCATCCACAGAGCCAGAGCAGGCAGAAGATCCTTCTCTCACATTGCAGCCAAGACCTGGAACGAGCTACCGGCAGACATCAGACGCGCCTCCTCCCTGAACACCTTCAGGAAGACCCTCAAGACCTGGCTCTTCGGCTAAACAGATCTGCGGACCCCCCCTCAGCGCCTTGAGACCCTCAGTGAGTAGCGCGCTTACAGTTCCCTGATTGAACTCCTGTTGTCAACTTTCCTGCAATGATTGGGTATTTTGTGGCCAGACTCACTGCTTGTTGCCATGACTACAGTTGCTGCATCGCTCAGAGACATAAGCTTGGGCTTAGCCTAAGGTTGGGGTGGTACCATTGATAAAGGAGTACTGCTCCCAGCCTTTTGCTGCCCAAAGGAGGGTGCAGCAGGTACACTATGTTTCCTGAATAAGGAGGAGGGTAGAACACCAGTGGTGGCAATCTCCTTCTTGTCTTCCTCACTGGCCACATTTTTGGATGGAACACCCTTCTTTGGGGCCACCTTCAAGTTCTTAGATCTGGCAGTTGCCACTTAGCTGCACATGCAGAAGCAGAGGATGGCCTTCTGCCTGGCAGAACTGTATGTGAAGTCTCTTGTGCACCTAAAAGCAAACAAACAGGAAACAAGATCAGTAAAATGTGGCATTTGCAGTTTGAATCTGAAGACGATATAATTTAGTGAGGTCATCACAGATAATTAACAATAGTGTATCCATTCCAAACCATGCATAAACATAATATTTCAATAACATACAGATTGAAAAGGTTACTTTATGTGCCTCTAAGGCCTATGAGACACCTGTGGCAGGCAAGGGGTGCAGGGGAAAATGGCATTATATTTAATATTATTGCTGGTGTGCTGTGCGCTTATGGTCTATGATGAAACACCTATGGCATGCAGGGTGTACAAGGGAAAATGGAATAATCCTAAAAAATATTATTGCTGGTGAGTGACTATGGCCTATGAAACAAATATGGAAGGCATGGGAAAACTGAATAAGTAAAAAATATATATTTATTGCTGGTGTGTGCGTATGAGACACCTATGGCAGGCAGTGTACTACAATCATTCTCAAGCCCATTAAACTCATAACAGGGAAAAACGAAAATATGAACAAAATCTTCTATCAATGTCCCTAGAACATGTCTTTGAAAAGTGGAAGAAAAGAATTTCACACACTGGCTACACAAAATGGCAGTCGGCCACATGCTCAGAACAACAAGTGAGAAGGCATGGACAACAAAGAACACATAAAGGCCTATGGCAAAAGCACACTGGCTACACAAAATGGTGCCTTGCCACATAGCCACCAAGGGTGAAGGCATGGACAACAGAGAACACATGCAGGCCTCTGGCAAAAGCACACTGACTACACAAACTGGCTGCCAGCCACATGTTCACAACAACAATCAAGAAGGCATGGACTACAAAGAACAGATGGGGATCTGGGGCAAAAGCAAGGCACACTGACTACACAAAATGGCTACCCTGCCACATGTCCACCAAGGGTGAAGGCATGGACAATAAAGAAAACATCATGGAAGCCTATATGAAAAGCACACTAACTATGTAAAATGGCTGCAGGCCACATGTTCACAATAAGATATGGACAACAAAGAACACATGGAGGCCTATGTCAAAAGCAAAGCACACTGGGCACATAAAATGGCCGCTGGGCACATGGCATGGAGAACAAAGTAGACCTAGAACACGGACAAAATGGTGGTCTATGGCAAACGCACACTTAGTGGCCACACGAAAATGGACACTTGGCCAGCAAAGAAAGGAGGCATGGTACATAAAGAAGAAAACACTAGATTTCATTCATCAATGCCAAAAATAAAAATTGAGTCAACTTTAAAAATTTCCCAACCACAAACATCTAAAGGAATCAAAAATTACCCGACCCAAATACACTTTAATATTTTTCAAATAAATGTAAAATACCCAAAAAAATATTTTGCATTTAATGCAAGGCTATCCATAAATCAATAGATATTTAAAAAAAACATATAGCACAGAAAAATTATTTAAAAAATACACCCAATGTCTAGTGCTGGCTGGTCTTGGCCCGTGGGCAGACTAGGTCATGGACAGTAAAATGAGCTAAATATTGCAAAATTCACAAACACACAATAAAATGAAGAATAACTGCTTTGAAACGAGCCCTCACGAACATGTACACATTGTTTCCCTTAGAAAAAACTAAAAGAGTGAATGCAAAATAGGCCCTTACTACAACTTCAGGCCACAACAATCAAATTAAAAAATTTATGAAAAAATTAAAAAGGTAAAGAAGTACTGGTGCATGCCCTCCATCAAACAACAAATATATCCAAAAGCTCTTTAACTTACTTGATTTACCACAAAAACACTTAAAATCCAGTGGTATTTGGAGAAGGGATTTTAGGCAGAGAGTGATCATTTCCCTCCAAATCTAAACGGAAAGAGATCAAGGGATAGACAAAGCAATGGAAGGAGCCTTCTGGATATGAAGAGGAAGCTGGAGTCTCTGTGGCCATTTGTTCCTGAAAAAAAAGAAAGTAAGATTTAAAAAAATTGTATCGCACTAAAAATCTACCTGAACTATTCATTCTGGTAGGATAACTATTGGGAAAACTATTTTCAAGTTAATTTTGCGGCTGCTTGAGTAGAAAATCGACTTGAGAAGCTGGCCTCTGACCATGATCTCTCGAATCCGCCTGTGTTAAAAAATATTGCCGGAAGACCTCCTAGCAACCAGAAATCGCGCTAGAGGATGCAAAATCTCACTCCCGCTCACCAGCTCCCATTCTGATGCCTCGCTTTGTTCCCGTTGTTACTGTGTTGCTCTAGTGGGAAACAAAATTCCCCCATCATGGCGACTAGAGAGATATTAGGCGGGAACTCCACTTCACAAGAGTTACACGGAGTTCCCAAGTTTCTCTAATTCCGCTTGTGGAATTAAAATTCTGCCCAGACTTAGTTCTGAAATTAGGGTACCAACCACAGCCACGTAACAGAATTATCAAATATCTGATATCTCAAAGATGTCAAAGAGGTAGAAATGAACAAACTGTACAAAGCAGCCAAGCACATATCATGACCATGAATTTCTAATATTTATTATATACCACAAAATTATGTCCATACCAAGCAAGGCACCCTAAAAGAAAATGAGGAAACACAAACAGGGTCTCAAGTCAACTAACAAATGATTCAGCTCTAATCTTTTGCTACTTCTAAAAAGACATACCAAAACATTAAATCTTCATACTGTAAAGCACAGAAGAAAATGGGCCAAACAAATTACATGACAAAAGTAACAGAAGAGGTTGCAAAAGGCCATTAAGAGAGTTAGCAATCCTGTATGGCAAAACACATTAATAAATCAACCGCAACAGTCTCCTGTATTGTCTCTGTTCATCCAGAACCACATGACTATGATTAATTCATTCATACACTCTGAAGTCCAGTCAATCAAAAATAATAAAATGAACATCTCAATTTTAAACATTCCTCCAGCATTTAATTATTGATGCATTCAACAGGACTCACTATAATGCTTACTTACCACTTTGCAACTGACTAATTCAAGGAATAAATAACGAGCATAACTGAAAGAAATCAAGGCAACTAATCTGCTAGTTGACATGTTCCTGCATCCTGCATGAAATCAATCTGCTTGCCATTGGCTAGTTAACCACCTTGAATTATTCATCTCTATTAATCAACTTAATTCCCTGTTACCTTCCTTCTGAAGAAAGCCTCTCTAGACACCATAATTCTGACAAATTAAAGTCCGGTTTTCAGCCTTCTTAATACTATCAAAGTGTCATGGTCCTCAGCTGCATAGTTACGGTTTTTTCCCAGTGCCAAGAGTCCAGTCCTGCCCAGTGCCCAGAGTCTTCTGAAGTTGCATAATGTTCTTTTAAGTTTTTGTTTGCCTTGTAGTACAATTAATTTTATTAGTTATTTGCACCTTGTGTTGGTTTTATGAAATCTTTGGCATCTCTAGGGATTGTGCTTGCCCTCATGCAGAGATTTTTACTTGTACAAGTTGGGAGCTTACTTCTAGAATAAGGAGCGCCAGCTTCAAGTCATGCTTTGTGTCCCACCATGGGATTTACTGAGATGTCGCAAGATGTGGGCATCATCTGAACTTACTAGTGGCATATTTCATGGATTTTGCCTATTAATCCTTTATATAAAATTTCAAACGGCAATTTGTGTCTATCATTTTTATTGAGAATTCCTCAGTACTGACTCTTTGAACTTGAGCTCAATCTATTATTGACTGGTCCAATCAGGGACCACCAAAGACCGCATTGAGACAACACTGCTCCTAGCCATTGCCGTTCTTTTGGTGTGATCATTTAGTATAGGTTTGCATGCTGACAGATTTCATAGCAAAGGGTGGTTCCAATTGGAGCCGACCAGTAACTGACAAACCAATTGAATATAGAACCAATTGGCTATATGGACCGGATTGGTCCAGACGGTTTTCCCCAAAAGTTTAAATTGACCAGTCCCAACCCAATCCTGGTGCTGGGAAAACGAGGTGGCTGAAGAAGAACGACGCAAGTATCAATAGGGATTTGCATGCAAAAAATGAGTTGGTTGCGGAGCAGGTTTAGAGTTGTATTAGAAGCATTATGGTGAAATGCAGTTGAGAGTACCTATTTTTTTTAAAAATATATTGATGGGGGACTTCGATTCCCACTGAGCAGGACCTTGCATATCCCTCAAATAGAAAATTTGAGGAGGAGAATGTATGACGTAAAACAGCAGCCATGGCAAGCAAAAAGAAAGAGAGAGGTTTGAATTAAAAATCTGCAGTAGGGCTCATGCATAGAGAAGTGCACAGGATGAAGAAAGGCAGAGAAAGTTGATGGAAGAAGCCATTGAGACTGCTGTGGGCCTATCCTCTGACAGAAAGTGAAGAGAAGGAAAAGGAAAAAGCAAAAAGGTGAGGAAGAAGACACCTTCATAGATGAACTTCTCAGCATAAGACCGTCTTCATAAAATGCAGCAACTGCTGCCCTCAGCACCACAGCCCCAGCAGTAACCAAGACTGAGACAGATGCAGAATCTGCTGTAGAAGCATGTGCACCCCCAAACTATACAGAAACTGCTGTTGCATCCCACGTTCAAATCCCCGCACCTCTAGCAGCAGGTCCCTTGCCTTTGTTGAGCATGGCAATTGCTTCCCTGGTCGAGGCACTTGTCAGTGCCTTACAAAGTCACCCTATCCCATGCATACCACAGGACTCTGCACCGTGGCCTGGAGAGATGGCGTTAGGACCCCTACAAGGAGATCGCTGGTTCAGCAGCGGGACGTGAGGTAGACAACTAGTACCCCTTACCAGTTAACACATTAAATGCAGGGGAAAATCCACAGAGACTTAATGTTGCCCAGCTGAAAATGGAATTTGGAGAAATTTTTAAGGGAAATATGGAGAGAGACTAACTAGGACATTACAGCGAGAGTGAATTGCTTTACATAAGTAAGGAAGGATTGAGAGTGGCGAGAGAGGTGCATGCAAGGATAGAAAAAGTGGTGGATGACTGAGGGACTGATATAACGAAAGAAGTTGCAGAAGAATGATAGGATGACAATGGGCGAGAAGGAGTTAAAACTTGAAATGAGAATGGAGCAAGACTGAAATGTTTAGGGAGTTGTGATCCGGGAGGAGAACATCAAGATGAAGCATAACAAAGGGAGTGCAAAGGAATATGGGGAAGGAGCCACTAGGGGCACAGTAAAGGAGTATCCTTTGAGAGAAGTACAGGGAGGAGCATATGTAAACATCCTGTGGTCACAATTGGACCTTTTCCATTGTACACACTCCTTTACCAAACTTAATCCTGCATTGTGGTATACACAGATGGAACAGGTTGTGGCCATCCCAAAGGTCCAGTGAGAAGATCTGGATGTAATATTTGTGGTGACGGGCCCAAAGGACTTGTGGGCAGAATATAAGAGGACAGTTGATTGGCAAATGGAAGAACCTCCAAGGGTGGCAGGGACAAATGCCCATTCACCTATAGTCAAAACCAAATATGACAAAGCCATAAAACAAAGGTCTCCCAAAAGGAGATGAATTGGCCTAAGATTTTTCGAACCTCTCGAGATCCAAAAGAGTCAGTTAATGCCTACTTTGAGAGGTTAATGCAGTTGTACAGGGATAACAGCGGAATGAACGACCCACTGGGGGATAAAATGGGAGGGTCTCTTGCCTCCTTTGTGCAGGGACTAAGACCTGAGATCAGCAACCAGATCTTGCAAGGTGTCCTCTGCTGGCAGAGCAAACCCATTGATGAGTTCTTAAAGAAAAGAAATATTGTAGTGATATGCTGGAGGCAAAGCGAAGTGGGCTTAAGGAGACGTATATGATAGCCCAGACACGTGGGGGGGGTGATGGGACCTAAAGTTCTGCTCCAAGGACTCAAAGTAGAGCCCAGTTATGGGATAGCAATGCAAGGATTTTCCATGACCTACCAAGGGATTGTTCCTGGAATGGGAAGAGGTTGAGGAAAAATGTCAGGGACCAGCATAAGTACCCTAAAGGAAGTCATTCCTTGCCACATTTGCAACAAGGCAGGGCATTGGAAGAGGGAAAATCGCTATAACCCAGATTAAGTCATTACCGAACCCCAAGCGGTGTGTCCTGTATGGCAGGGAGAAATTCCCCCAGTATCTTGACCCCCATATGTCAGCCCAAAGGTCCAAAAGCTTGGCATTCTGCTGAGTTCTTTCACCTGATGCAGGTGCAGGGAAGGATTCATCATTCCCAGCTGAGTGACAGGGTACCCCAGAACCAGATGATACCTCAGAATGGCCCAGTCCCCATGATGTTTGCGACTGCCACAGATTTCAACCAGGACCAATGACAGTGCCTGTGAGGGAGGAGTGTGTACTTGACGCAGTCCTGGAAATGGATCAGAATAGGCACAGGAGCCACTCATTCAATGGTTAGAACAGTTGAGGTACCTATCCCTTTCGGTAAAGAAAGTCGAAGCTGTAGGTATTGTCAATCAACAGCGCACTAATCAAATTACCACCCTTGTTCCAGTAAAAATAGGAGACATCAGAGAACATCAGTTTGTGATCTGTGATTCTAATCTTGTAGGCCTGTTAGGAAGAGGCTTTCCTTGTAAACTCAACTGCATTATCTACTGTACGCAGGAAGGAGTCAGAGTTGAAACCTAAGCAGCTGAAGTAGAGTTCAAGATACAGTGTTGTCAGTTTGTACCCAGTTAACACAAAAAAGGGCCTACCAGTTAATATGAAAGAGGCAGTTAGCGAGGACGTCTGGGATTTCACAGGGAGGAAAATTGGATTGATCAAAGGTCATAAACCCATACAAATCCCCCTCCTGCCCAGTGCTGTTTTATCTACAGACCTTCCCTTACAAAATCACTCCCAAAGCCATCGCAGGAATTTCCCCTGTCATTAAATGCATGATAGAGCAAGGCATTTTGAAGGAAGTTCAAGATACAGTGTTGTAAGTTTGTACCCAGTTATCACAAAAAAGGGCCTACCAGTTAATATGAAAGAGGCAGTTAGCGAGGACGTCTGGGATTTCACAGGGAGGAAAATTGGATTGATCAAAGGTCATAAACCCATACAAATCCCCCTCCTGCCCAGTGCTGTTTTATCTACAGACCTTCCCTTACAAAATCACTCCCAAAGCCATCGCAGGAATTTCCCCTGTCATTAAATGCATGATAGAGCAAGGCATTTTGAAGGAAGTCCATGCAACTCACTTATCATGGCTTTATAAAAAGCAAACAAAAAATGGAGTATAGTTCAGGACCAAATTGTCACTCCATGCTATCCTGTGATACCACACCCCGCTCTGATCTTGTTCCAATTTCCTCCTGAGGCTGAGTGGTTCATGGTCATTGACTTCTGCCAAGCCTTCTTCTAAGTTCCCTCACATGAAGAGAGTCTGTTTCTCTTTGCCTTCCGGTTCCAAAGGAAGACCCTTGTGCAGTGTTGTGTCCCACAAGGGTAAACTGAAAGCCCAACCTATTTCAATTAGATTCTCAAAAAGAATCTGGAATCTCTGCAACTACCATGTTGTTCAACCCTAATAAAATACATCAATGATCTCTTGATAGCATCGATGACACCAATGCTCTGCTCAAACATTTGGCCAAGAACAGGCATAGGTTCTCTCCTGAGAAATTACAATACTGTCAAAGGTAAGTCATGTACCTGGGACATCGTTTTGAAAAGTTAGTGAGATGAGTGTCTCATGAACTCATAGAGACAGTTCTTCAGATGAAATTTCCAACACACAGAGAGAAGTGCAAATGTTTCTGGGCAAGATTGGCTATTGCTAACAATCGATCCCAAACTTTTCATTTGTGGCAAATACTTAACTGAGGCTGATAATCACCAATGTCAATGATCCGGTACCAAAGGATGATGAAAGCATGAAAGCATTCTAGAGAGCTCAAAAATATACTTTGAAACGCCCCTAATCTTGGAATGCCAGACCATACAAAATAATTTGCACTCTTCCGTTATGAAAGAGATGGGTGTGCACAGTCTGTGCTATCACAAGTCCATGGGGAAACTAAAGCCCCCCATCAGATACTTCACAGCTACTCTTTATCTGGTGGCAGCAGCATTGGCTGTTTGTCTAAAAACTGTTGCAGTGGTGAGCCTTAGAATTCAGCAAACTGAGGGGATAGTGATGGCTTATCCCCTAATCGTGATGGTCCCTCACTCTGTTGAGATCTTTATGACCCATACCCACACATTTGAAAAACAGCTGCTTAGCCTGCTATGATAAAATCATTTTGCAAGCAGAAAATGTTTCAATCAGGAGATATAACACACTAAGGGCCATATGTAGGTGGCCTAAATACCGGTCGGTAACCCTGAAATTCGGTAAATTTCAGGGTTACCGACCGGTATTTAGCCATTCCTAATGTAGGTGATGATTCGGTAAATACCGAATCAGTATTTACCGAATCAGTATCTACCGATTCGCTATTTACCGAATCGGTAAATGCAATGTAGGAAGCACATAAAAGAGTGCTTATGTGGTTTAAGAATTCGTTAATTACCACCAACTTCAAGTTGGTGGTAATTAACGTATTCCTTTAAAAATTCAATTTTGAATAATGTTTAAAGTGCCATGTGGCACACATCCATGCCCTTAGGGCATGTATGTGCGCCACATGTGCACACATGCACGATTCAGGGTGCAACAGGGTGTCAATTTGACACCCTGCCACCCTTGAATATGCTCCCCTATTACCGATTCGGTATTTACCGAATCGGTAATAGTGAATGGCTTCCCAATCATTCCTATGGGCCTCCAGGCCCATAGGAATGAATGGAAGGTATTCCTTATTACCGATTCGGTAAATACTGAATCGGTAATACCGAATATTACCGATTCGGTAATATTTACCGAATGTTTACCTACATACGATTTACCGATTCTTAAATACCGAATCGGTAAAATTCGGTATTTAGGAATCGGTAAATAAAAACTACCTACATATGGCCCTTAACCCTGATTCGCTGTTACCAACTCCGGAGGGATACGAAGAGGGTGAGTTTAATCATGACCGTGTAAGCTTTACCGAATTGTGCACAAAACCGAGACCCGGCATGCTGGATGTGCCCTTTCCAGAATCTGATCATGCCTTTTCTGTTGACGGATCCTGCTTGAGAGACTGACACAGCATTTTAAGAGCAGCTTATGCTGTGTGTGCCCTGAGCGGAGTCATGGAGCGTCTTACTATGTAACGTATGCACAAGTAATCAAACTGATTGCTCTTACCAGAGCCTGCTGCATCTAAGAAGGTTCATGAGTCACCATTTATGCTGACAGACAGTATGGGTTTGGAGTTGTGCATGACTTCGGGCAGCTATGGTCGCAGCGAGCCTTCATTACCTCGGTTGGATTTCCCATTAGGAATGGAGTGTATGTCTCCATTCTGTTGGATGCTTTACAATTGCCAAGGGAAATTGCTGTGGTTAAGTGTACTGCACGCAAGAGTTGCAGTGATTTTGTCACCAGAGATAATCGATATGCAGATGACATTGACTGATATTGCGCTCTTGAGTCTACCACCTTCCATATGGTTCAGCCATGTAATGCAGAGGGAAAGACCATTTCCAATATGCTACTGAACAATGCACATAGCATCAATGAGCTGAGGAAATTGCAGCATATGGCCCAGGGCTAGAGAAGACCATATGAGAAAAGATGGGGTGTGTTAAGGATGCCAGTGATATTTGGGTGCCCAGTGATGGGAAGCCAGTTCTCCCTGATTCCCTCTTGCCAGCGATGGTGCGGCACATGCACGGACCAATCAATCAATCACAGAATTTGTAGAGCGCACTACTTACCCGCGAGGGTCTCAAGGCGCTGGGGGAGGGAAGGGGGGATGCTGCTACTGGTCGAACAGCCAGGTCTTGAGTAGCCTCCTGAAGGTCAGCAGGTCTTGGGTCTTTTGTAGGCTTAGTGGAAGGGTGTTCCAGGTCTTGGCGGCGAGGTGTGAGAAGGATCTGCCGCCGGTGGTTGTTCTTCGAATGCGGGGGACGGTGGCGAGGGAGAGGTCGGCGGAGCGGAGCTGGCGGTTGGGGACGTAGAAGAAGAGTCGTCTGTTGAGGTAGGCTGGGCCAGTTTTGTGGAGTGCCTTGTGTGCGTGGGTGAGGAGTTTGAAGGTGATCCTCCTGTCGACGGGGAGCCAGTGCAGGTTCCTCAAGTGGGGGGTGATGTGGCTGTGGCGTGCGGAGGTGTTTTGTATGCGTTGCAGTCGCTTGATAAGCTTGGCCGGGGCTCCCGCGTAGAGGGCGTTCCCATAGTCTAGTCTGCTACTGACGAGGGCCTGGGTGACTGTTCTTCTTGTGTCTGTCGGGATCCACCTGTAGATCTTGCGAAGCATGCGGAGTGTGTTGAAGCAGGAGGAGGAGACTGCGTTGACTTGCTTGGTCATGGAGAGCGTTGAGTCGAGGATGACTCCCAGGTTGCGTGCGTGGTCGGTGGGTGTCGGGGCTGCTCCCAGCGTCGTTGGCCACCAGGAGTCGTCCCAGGCTGAGGGGTTGGAGCCGAGGATGAGGACCTCCGTTTTGTCCGTGTTCAGCTTTAGTCGGCTGATCTTCATCCAATCGGCGACGGCCTTCATTCCGTCATGGAGTTTGGCTTTGGCAGCGAGGGGTCCTTGGTGAGGGAGAGGATCAGTTGAGTGTCGTCGGCGTAGGAGATAATGTTGAGGTCGTGTTGTCTGGCGATGCGTGCGAGCGGGGCCATGTAGATGTTGAACAGTGTTGGGCTGAGGGACGATCCCTGGGAGTACGCCGCAGATGATCTCGGAGGCTTCGGATCGGAAAGGTGGGAGGCGGACTCTCTGGGTTCTGCCGTCGAGGAAGGAGGTGGTCCATTCCAGGGCCTTGTCTTGGATCCCTGCGTCGTGGAGGCGTGCGCGTAGAGTGCGGTGGCAGACGGTGTCGAAGGCGGCGGAGAGGTCCAGCAGGATGAGGGCTGCGGTCTCACCATTGTCCAGCAGGATCCTGATGTCGTCGGTGGCGGCGATGAGGGCAGTCTCAGTGCTGTGGTTGCTGCGGAACCCTGATTGGGATGGGTCCAGGATGCTGTTTTCTTCGAGGTATCGGGTTAGCTGTTTGTTGACGATCTTCTCGATGACCTTGGCTGGGAACGGAAGCAGAGAGATGGGCCGGAAGTTCTTGAGGTCTCTCGGGTCCGCCTTGGGTTTTTTGAGTAGGGCGTTGATCTCTGCGTGTTTCCAGCTCTCTGGGAAGGTCGCGGTCTCGAAGGAGAGGTTGATGATGTTGCACAGGTGGGGTGCGATGGAGCTGCTGGCTTTGTTGAAGATGTGGTGCGGGAAAGGGTCTGACGGGGAGCCGGAGTGTATTGTGCTCATGGTCTTGATGGTGTCCTCGATGTTCACGCTGGCCCAGGCTGGCAGGGGTCGTGGTCGATGGTGTGTGGCGGGTCTGGTGTATCGATCTTAGTTGGGGTTGTCTGGGTGTTGAAGCTGTCGTGGATGTCGGCGATCTTGCGGTGAAAGAAGGTGGTGAGGGAATCGCACAGGGGTTGCGACGGCGGGATGTCGTTGGTGTTGGAGCTGGGATTGGAGAGTTCCTTCACGATGTTGAAAAGCTCCTTGCTGTTGTGTGCGTTGTTGTCGAGGCGGTCTTTGAAGGAGATTCTCTTGGCGGACCTGATGAGGTGGTGGTGGTTACGGATGGCGTCTTTGTGGGCTGTGTGGCTGTCCGGTGTCTTATCGCTGTGCCATTTCTTCTCTAGTTTCCGGCAGGTACGCTTGGAAGCTAGGAGTTCCGAGGTGAACCAGCTGGCTCTTTTGGTGGTGTCGCTGTAGGTGAGCTTTTTCATCGGGGCAAGGGTGTTGGCGCAGTCGTCCATCCATCGTCTGAGGTTGCAGGCAGCGTCGTCGGTGTTGGATGGGTCGGAGGGAGGGCTGAGAGCGAGGGTTGCCCGGAGTTGGTCTTCGGTGACTTTGCTCCAGCAGCGGCGTGGGATCTGTTGGGTGCGGTGGTGTGTGGTGGGTTTCTGGAAGGTGAAATGGATGCAGCGGTGGTCGGTCCAGAGGAGTTCCGTGGTGTGGCTGAAGGAGACGTGGGAGCTTGAGGAGAAGATGGGGTCAAGCGTGTGGCCGGCGGAGTGGGTCGGTGTTGTGACGAGCTGGCTCAGGCCGAGGTTGGCGAGGCTGTCGATCAGGGTGGTGGAGTTGCTGTCGTTGTTGTTCTCCAGGTGAAAGTTCAGGTCTCCGAGGAGGATGTAGTCGGTAGAGGTCAGGGCGTGCGTGCTGATGAAGTCGGCGATGGAGTCGCTGAACTGGGGTCGGGGCCCAGGGGGTCTGTAGACAAGGGTGCCTCTAAGGGTGGTGTTGGGGTCCATGTGGATCTGGAAGTGCATGTGTTCGTCGGTGCTGAGAGTGTCGTCGGTGCTGGTCGTGACCCTGATGGTGTTCTTGTGGACGATGGCGATTCCTCCTCCTACTGCGTTGACGCGGTCTCTGCGGGTGATCTTATAGCCGTCTGGGATGGCTATGGCGATGTCGGGGCGGAGGAGTCGTTCATCCAGGTCTCTGTCAGGAAGGCGACGTCTGGTGATGATGTGTCGAGCAGGTCCCAGAGCTCGACGGCGTGTTTGCGTGCGGAGCGGGTGTTCAGTAGGATGCACCGGAGGTGGTTGAGGTCCTTCTTGGCGGGTGCCTCGGTGGCTCTGAGGCTGGTGTAGCTGCAGTTCCGGCAGCTGAAAGGACCATGGGTGCGTTTCGGGGCGGCCTTGAAGCAGTTGTGCGTCCGTCCGGGGTTGAGGGCGTGGAGTGTGGTGGCATCGTATCGGCGTCGGTCCTCGAGGCTGGAGCGGGGGGCGCACGGTCCAGGGGTTCTGGCGCTGGGCGCGGTCCAATCACGGACAAGCGCAGACGGGCTTGCCTTAGGCACGCCAGCGCGCGCCAGCGGCGCGGCCGCACAGCGGCCGCCATATATGGGGAGGTGGGAGGGAGGAGCAGCTGGGAGGCGGGAGGCAGGGGCAGCGAATGGTCAGTCAAGGGGCGGGGCCGCAGGGGACGCAGCGGCGGGAATGGAGAGAGGCAGCGGGGGCACAGAAGGAAAAATGGGGGAAAACAAACAGGGAAATATGGGCACAGTACAATGGGGCAGCGAGGGGTACAGAAGGAAAAAGGAGAGAAAGCAAACAGAGAAATACGGGCACAGTACAATGGGGCAGCGAGGGGTACAGAAGGAAAAAAAGGAGAGAAAGCAAACAGAGAAATACGGGCACAGTACAATGGGGCAGCGAGGGGTACAGAAGGAAAAAAGGAGAGAAAGCAAACAGAGAAATACGGGCACAGTACAATGGGGCAGCGAGGGGCACAGAAGGAAAAATGGGGAGAAAGCAGACAGAGAAATACGGGCACAGTACAATGGGGCAGCGAGGGGCACAGAAGGAAAAATGGGGAGAAAGCAAACAGAGAAATACGGGCACAGTACAATGGGGCAGCGAGGGGTACAGAAGGAAAAAATTAGAGAAAGCAAACAGAGAAATACGGGCACAGTACAATGGGGCAGCGAGGGGCACAGAAGGAAAAATGGGGAGAAAGCAGACAGAGAAATACGGGCACAGTACAATGGGGCAGCGAGGGGTACAGAAGGAAAAAAGGAGAGAAAGCAAACAGAGAAATACGGGCACAGTACAATGGGGCAGCGAGGGGTACAGAAGGAAAAAAGGAGAGAAAGCAAACAGAGAAATACGGGCACAGTACAATGGGGCAGCGAGGGGCACAGAAGGAAAAATGGGGAGAAAGCAGACAGAGAAATACGGGTACAGTACAATGGGGCAGCGAGGGGCACAGAAGGAAAAATGGGGAGAAAGCAAACAGAGAAATACGGGCACAGTATAATGGGGCAGCGAGGGGTACAGAAGGAAAAAAGGAGAGAAAGCAAACAGAGAAATACGGGCACAGTACAATGGGGCAGCGAGGGGCACAGAAGGAAAAATGGGGAGAAAGCAGACAGAGAAATACGGGCACAGTACGATGGGGCAGCGAGGGGCACAGAAGAAAAAATGGGGAGAAAGCAAACATAGAAATACGGGCACAGTACAATGGGGCAGCGAGGGGTACAGAAGGAAAAAAGGAGAGAAAGCAAACAGAGAAATACGGGCACCGAGGCCACAAGCGGAGGGGCGAGCTTACCAGCAGCAGCAGCGGGCGGACAACACAGGCGGAGCTGTGTGGTGGGGGAGCGACCTACCTGGCAACACAATTGGGTGAAGATAGAATGGTGTCCACTTTCAGAGTTTATTGCCACCTGCTGGAAACAGAATGTAGGCAAAAGAGTTGCGGTGACCATGAGCCACATTGTAAAGTCTGATGGTCCCTTCAACCGTCTTCAAATTGACATTTTGGAAATGCCCCTCTGTAAGCAAATGAGGTATATGCTTGTCATTGTATGTTTGTTCTCACGATGGGGTGAGGCATTTGCCACCAGGAAATGTGACAGTTACTTCATTATTGCTGCAGGAGATAATGCCGCAATTCCAGATGCCAGTTTATATTGAACCGGATCAAGAAACCCACTTTAAGAGTGAGGTAATGCAGTTTCTGTGTACAGAATTAGGGATTTATCAGAAATTCCACTGTAGCTACAGGCCTGAGGTGTCAGGCATTGTGGAGCGATTAAACAGAACAATCAAAGCTAAACTGGCTAAAACATGTGCCTCTACATTGCTTAAATGGCCTTATGTCCTTCCTTTGGTGGTAATAAGTATCCAAAGTACTCCCTGTAAGTGATCAGGATTGCCTCCTCACGAGGTGCTGATGGGATAGCCATGCAAATTCCTTCTGTTCCTGTAGCTGCTCTTGTGAATATCAAAGATGACCTGGTTCTCGAGTACTGCAAGGGATTATTTGACATGGTGCGTTCTATCTCTCATTAGTTTGATGCTGCTCCACTAGCTGTAGAAGAATCTCCAGGACATGAATTGAACCCTGGAGATTGGGTCCTTGTCCAGAAACACGTTCACAAAACTTCCTGGAGAGGACCTTCCTAAGTGACCCTGGTCGCCAATACTCCAGTCAAGTGCGCTGGTCTGCTGAATTGGAAATATGCCTCCTGCACCAAGAGGGTAAGACAAGAAGAAGAAAAAGTGGAGCCAACATCCACTAACTCCTTGAGCTGCCCCAGATTTGAAGTGTCCAAGGCTTCTGAAGGGAAGGAAGACTAGCCTAAGGATTTACAGTCTCCACCAGATGAGCGCCATCCAGGATGAGAGCCAGAGGAAGGTGCAATCATTCCAGCAGCCACTATGATTCCAACCACTGGATTGAGGATATGCATTCACCAGGGCAATGAAAACTCATGAAAGGCTGAAACAAACTTGCCACAGCCCAGGTAGCAAGAGCCAGAGGGTAGTGTGGGACAAGGAAGTTCCACCTCAGAAACCAGATCTGCCTCATCAGAACCAGAAATTTCTAGTACTTCTAAGGATCGAGGCCCAAATGAGGAAGGCTGGCAAGTACTACACCAACCCAAAAAAAACACTTGACAGGAAAGAAAAGAGCAGAGATGATAAGGGAATATAGCGAATTAGAAAAGCCAGAGCAGACTGACCAGCCAGACATTGTGGATGAAAGCTTAGAACTGACTTTCTTTAAATGACCCAAAAGAGAGAGAATGATCAGGCAAAGGTATTCAGGTCCAGACTGGACTTATCTTGCAAAAATTCAATTTTGCATATGATGATTGCCTGACTGACATTGACAAAGATTGGCCACACGAAGAGCATATCCATGTTGATCATTAACAAACATTGAAAGGATGTCCAGAGAGTTTGAGGAATGGTCAGAGAATGGTAGCTTTAAGCCTCCAGCTGATGCTGCAGAATAAAAATACTTAAAGCTTTCGGGATAGGGTAGTGGAACAATAGAATAGCGCCTATGGGACTAACCATCATCATCTCATATTCTGGGATTTCCTTGATCTGATTTAAGCTACCATGGTGCAGCAATACTGCAAAAGTTTGCTTGTAGGGTTGGCAGTTGTAATTTCGGTTTCTATGTTTGGATGGCTGTTGGATGTTTATCTGTTGGGAGGGGAAATGCCTTCCACCCTGAGAAATTCCACCCTTAAGTCTATAGTCAGTACACCAGCACATGAGAGTAAGGTTTCTCATGTTCTCATTTGGATGGGTGATTTTAATTGTGTTCTTGACTCAGACCTAGATAGATATCCCCCAAGGCCGGAATGAAACTCAGAATGTCCCAGATGCTTTGGGAAGTTATGCATGAACTGGGGGCTCGAAATGTTTGGAGGGAGGCTCACCCCACGCTTCCAATTTTTACTTGCCATTCACTTAAACACGGAATGCAGAGCAGGCTGGATAGGGTCTTGGTCTCGGGTATGCCTGCCTTCCCAGACGCAGAGGTGACCCACTTGGCGCGTTTTTTGTCTGACCATTCCCCAGTATGTTGTTTGGCGAGGTGGGGATCTCCAATACTGGGTCGGAGACGCTGGAGATTTCCGCCTGACTTACTTGAGGATGAAGCGGAGACGGCTGCCCTAGCCAAGGTGGTAACGGAATACCTGGAGACGAACTGGGGGACCCCACCGGGAGGGCAGCAGAGTGGGAGGCCTTAAAGTCAGTAGCTAGTATGGGACTGGTGTGCTGGGTGAGGAGGCAGCTACTTGCCGAGCTCAATAGTGAGGAGAAAGCTCTAGCCGCCATATTGGCAGGATGCCAGACTGACCCAGATGTGGGCAAGAGGGAACGAGAGCAGCGCAAGCACATAGCAGCTATCTTGGATAGACTGGATAAGTATACCATGACGCGTTATCACCAGAGACTATATGCCGAGGGAGACAAGTCAGGGTGCCTTCTGGCGTGGATCCTCCGAAGGGAGCAGGCACCTCTTTTGACCTCCTTTGACTACCACTCTGAAGGCAGAGGGAGGGAATCTAGTCCACACCAGAGCAGGAATTCCGGAGGTATTCCAACACCATTTACAGCGGGTATACACTGTGGACCCCGGAGTGATAGCGTGGAGGTATGTTCCCATTGTCGAGGGTTTGGCGCTCCCACGGCTCTCGCCCACAGGCGCAAAGAGCTAGATGCCAAAATTTTCCACCAAAGAAGTGCAGGAGTCACTTCAGGCCATGCCGGGAGCCAAGGCCCCTGGGCCGATGGGTTCCCGGTGGCCTTCCTACAGGCGTATTCAAGTCAGCTGGTGCAGCCTCTACTACAGGTATATGAGGAGGCCTTTGCGGCAGGGGTACTTCCCCCTTCAATGCGCGAAGGGGAAATAGTTATGCTCCTCAAGCCAGGGAAAACGACCAGGATCCCTCAGCGTATCGACCCCTCACTATGATAAATTTGAAGGTCAAAATATTGTGCAAGGTTCTGGCAGCCAGACTGGCCCCCCACATGGTGTAGCTAGTCCACGAGGATCAATGCGGCTTCATACTAACCCGCAACACGGTGTGAACATCAGGCGGTTGACGCACATCCTGCATGAAGTGCGAGAAAGAGACAAGGATCTAGCCTTGGTCTCCATAGATCTGGAAAAGGGCTTCGACTCGGTGGACTGGGGGTATCTTCTTGAGGTGCTCGGTGTAGCTGGATTTGGCCCGCAGTTCTGACATTGGGTGCAGATATTATACACGGCACCCAGTGCCAGAGTAAGGGTGGGACACAGCAGGTCAGGTGAGTGGCACCTGGGGAGGGGGACGCGCCAGGGCTGTCCACTATCCCTCCTATTGCTTGCACTGGCGATAGAGCCATTGGCGATCTGGGCACGCAGGGACATGGATTACTGGGGAATCAGTACAGGTGGGACTTTGCATGTTATATCTCTACATGCAGATGGTGCTTTATTCTATGTCTCATCGCCCCAGGAGATGGTTCTGAAGTTCCTACAGGTGTTGGAGGAGTTTGGCGGCTGTTCGGGACTGCAACTAAACAAGTTCAAATCACTGATATTCCCCCGGCTTGGCTGGCAGACCTTCCAGTGGATGACCTTCCTCAGCTGGGTTTACGGTGGGAGACGGAGCATTTTAGGTAGTGGTGGCATTCAGGTGGTGGTGGAGGACGCACAGAAACTGCAGCTCAACATCTACGAGATGATTGATGCATTAAAGCGATCGGTGGGCTTCTGGAACACTCTTCCTCTCTCCTTAATGGGCAGGCTTGCAATAGCCAAAATTGTGGTGCTGCCCCGCTGCCTATACATGTTACAGAACACACTATGCCCCATACCTAGGCGAATATTTCGGGCACTGGATTCCATACTGATAGACTTGTACTGGGCAGGCTGTCGTAGCAGAGTGGCGCTTGCCACACAAAATCGCACATATGAGGGTGGTGGACTTGAGGCACCGAGACTGGAGCTCTTCTATTATGCAGCTCAACTGCAGCACGCCGCGGTGGATTGCCGAGAAGGACAATTGGGAAAAGAGGTTGCTCCAAAATAGAGTACCGTATACTGATCTCCCATCCTTACTACTGGAGGGCGCAGGTACTTCTGACACAGTGCCACATGTGGTTAGACAGACTGCACGCATCTGGCAAACATTTGTGGAGCGAATCCTGAAGCATGGTCCATTTCACCGGGAATTGTCAGTGTGGGATCTCGCGCTGGTCAGGAGGGTGATGTCTAATATGTCATAGCAGGCGTGGCAGAATGGGGGTTGCATCGTGTTCGTGAACTTGTATTCAGGCGAGAGCTTCATTACGTTTGAACAGGCCTGTGGCGATTTTGGACTGGGATAGGGTCAATATATACAATATGCTGGACTGACCAATATACTCAAAGAAATCTGGCCTACACATCCATCGATCCCTCAGCACACCCAGACGCTAGACATAATACTCACATGCGGAGCTGGCAGGCGCCAAATATCTTTGTTGTACAGGGCGATGAAGGCAGATACTAATGATCCCCCCAAGGGCTTTTGCCACTTGGAACGCAGACCTGGAGGTGCCCCTGGAGGACAGGAACTGGAGGACGTTGGGCGCTCTCATGCACACAATTTCTTGTAATGCCCACTTCCGGCTAGTCCACTGTAACTATACACATCGCACATACATGACCCCGGAGAGATTACATTGCATGGCCCCCGATAGGTCCAACTCCTGCCCCAGGTGTCATAAAGAAAGGGCCAATTTCCTGCCCTTAGCATGGGAATGACCAGAGGTTCTACACTTTTGGTCAGAAGTAGTGGAGAGGGTCAGAGGCAGCGTTAATAGACGGGTTGAGTTGACTCCCACGCATTGCATGCTGGGGTTGATGCATAAACCCAAGAAACAAAGCAAGATGGCGTACAGGCTCCAGCAACTGCTATTAGTGTTAGCACTGGGCAGAATATTGCAATTGTTTGGATGGGGGTGCGGGCGCCTGAGATCTCAGCTTAGATAAGAGATGTGCGTGAATGGATGCCGGGCGAGGAGACGCACATGAAAAGGCGTCACAGAGATGAGAAATTAGAGGACGACTTAAGGGTCTGGAGGGAGCTTTGTCAGGGCCTGCTAGCTGAGGACCTCCAGCCAGGTTCACAAAGTGCATCTGAAGGGAGTAACCACACAAGTTCTGAAGGGGAGGGGGATCAAATGATTGGGCATCGGGGTTAAATTTGAATCGGGGTGTTCACGGATTGTCCATTGGTTGGGGCTGTAACCACTATGATGTATGTATCCGCTATTTTTATTTGATTGCTTCGGAATGCACACTTGTGTTATGTTATTATGCAAAATGTATAAAGTTTATTAAAAACAAATAGGTTTCACATGTTACACAGCATTAGAGTGTGTATAGTTATAAGGTGTATTATCAAATGCTATCTAAATATATGAATTATGGAAGCAGAAAACATCTATGTTTGCTCCTACCATACCGCCTCTGCGGCTGAGGGTGCAGCATATTATCACTTACCTTTGAGAAACTCTTTTTCTTGCTCTGGTTTCCTAAACCTATTTTACCAACAGGATTCCATCAAATTGTTCTATTCCAGTTCCAATAACCGGTTAGAGAATGTGCCAACTGTACCCAGTCCAAATCTATATTTGTGGGCTACTTAATATGTTTCTCGATTTTAGAAATGGCTTATGTTGAGGCATCAGCATGAGTATATGATGAAATTCTTTACTCCTGTATTTAACATGAGCATTATGTTATGGTATGTCAATTTACTTTGATATCGTGCACAAATCACCCCACGAGGGGTATCTCAGTGCTGCGGACAGTTGCAGGAAGGAAATAAAAACGCAAGGTTAAAACAGAACAGTCTTGAGTTGTTTCCTAAATTTGATTTGATCTGTACATTCACGAGTATGGAATGGCAAGTTGTTCTAATATGAGGGAGCCAGATATGAGAAACACCTTCCTCCGCTCCTTGACGGTCGGATGTAGGGGACGGTAAGTAAGGCTTTGTCCATGGATCTCAGGTTCCTGACTGGACAATAGTATTTAAGCTTCTGGTGTAGATAGCTAGGACCTTTCTCTATTAAAGCCTTGTGTGTTAGCAGATTTGAAATATTATTCTTTCCATGATAGTTAGTCAGTGTAGAGTTCTCAAAATAGTTATGGAAGGGGAACCTGAGGGGAGATTGCAAATGAGGCGTGCTGCTATATTTTGAATTACTTGTAACTTGGAAAGTAATGTCTCATTTGCTGAAGCTAAAAATGTGTTACCATAATCTAATTTGCTGATAATGAGTGTTTTCACCAAGGTTTTTCTAGCCAAAAGCTGGAGAAAAGGAAGTGCTTTTAGAAGCAGGTGCATCATATGGAAGCAGGTGCCCATAGTGGCTAGAACCTGCTCTTTCATTGTTAAACTTTTGTCCAGTCTGAAACCAAGATTCCTGACTACATGTATGGGGGTGGGGTCAATACCCAATTCTGGAGGCCACCAGTCAGGAGACCAAAGCAGTTGGGCTTTACCAAAAAGCATGATCTCTGGCTTTTCTTTACTAACCAGAGTATGCATGATATAACTGGTAACATTAGTAGAGATGAAAGAGTATTTGTAGACAAACTAAATAAGAGGATAAGAACAGACGACGAGAAGAGGGAAAGGGAAAACAGTTGCCGAACAGGAAGGGTAAGGCGACCTCAAAAGGAACCATCCCCAAGGTTAAGCACCGATGTCAGCAAAAAGGGATCTTTATGTATTATAATGTTACCAGAGGGAAATGAGACTGTTGAGAAGTTCGGTTGGAGCGAATGCAAGCATAATTTCTTAGTTAAGGAAGAATGTTTTTCAAATTTAGAGCTAAGTGTAAAAGGCATCTAATATTTGTGTGGCAAGTCAGCTTACTTCCAGGTGCCACATAATTGGGTAGGGAGTTGTTATGCAGCCCTAGTTTTCCCTAGGACTTATCACACTAGCAAATTCGATTTTCCTCTTTAGTAATGTATAAGGCGAAGCAAGCATAGTTTTAAACAGATCCTTAGTATCATTTTTGAAGCACTCATACCTTCAATAGGAGTGACATTTAATAAAGTAAAGATTAGAAAGCTGTCCACATAGGTAGATTAGCTTGCTACTAACACGGCAGGAGCGCTAATTGAAATCAATAAAGAATTGCTTGCAATGAGGGCTATGATAATGCAAAATTGCCTTGTGTTGGCGGAGTTTGCAAAGTCATTCATGCTCGGTAATGCTGCACTTATATTTCATGCATAGATAAGCAGCTTGGCAGCTACATTACTAACATCACGAACATAACTCATGACCAACTACGTCAGGTTGCTGGGCAGGATTAGGATCTATATTTTGATCTATCGAAAGAGGTTTTGGTAAGATAGGGAAGTGTCTTACTAGTGTAGGGGAAGGAATCCTAAAATTGCTTTTAACACTTCTCTTGGTTATACTAATCAGCATTGCATGTGTGCTTACATTCATTACATTTTGCAAGAGAATTCCATTAAGAAATGGCATGGATTGTAGGCATAAGAAGCTGTCAGCAACACGAGAAAGAAAGATAAAGAGACCTGATGTAAAGGTGGAAGAAATGCAAAGTGATCTCTATGACACCTTGAAGGACTTGGAAGAATCTAACGAGAAGAACCCAAAATTGATGGATGATGTGCTGTAATAAAGAAATGAAGTGATGATTTAAAAATCATCAGGGGGTTTGTGAGAGCTGTTTTTCTTTTCCTCACTTAAAAGCATTAGATACTGGACTCATGCTAACATAACATGAATATGTGTTTACCCTATCCTCCATCTTGAAATTGCTGTCGTAGTATATCATGTGATGCCTAGTACTATTGTTTCTTGTTTTAAATAAAGTATTGCAAGTTTACCATGATGAATAAAGAAGGTTCCAAGAGTCTTCTCCCAGCACCATACTTAACCAAGGACATTCTAACTGTCATAGGCTATTAGTACAGAGGGTATCTACTAGTATGGCTGAATAAAACTGTGAGAACAACTGAATTCCATGAAACACTACTATGAGAGAATCCTCAAATGTATTCTGTAGTAAATTATGTCCTCTTGCCTGTTCCCCATTGGAGCATACCTTAAGAACCATGTACTCATGTAGAATTCTATGAAAGTCTTTGTCTGAAGTTCAATAAAAGGACTTTCTTTTCTTTTTATCCAAAAAAACCCTTTTACCTCCCACCTTTAGAACGCAAATTTATACCTGATTTCATAAAGAACTTTACTGAATTCTTTGTGCTTATGAATCGTAAATGTTGATGCTAAACTGATGACTTATTTCATGTATTTTACATATTAAACCTTCATATAATATTTCAAATGATAATTTGTGTCTGTCATTTTTATTGTGAATGACTCTTTGAAATTGATCTCAATGTATTATTGATGAGCCCAGTCGGGGAGCACCCATTTCTGCATCGGGACTACACCGCTCCCAGTCCTAGCCGTTGGCTTGCTTTTGGTATGAGCCTTTAGTATAGATTTGAGCACTGACTCTAGGAAAGCATGTCCTGGGATTAACAGACCAGCTGAAAGGCACAGTGAAGATTAAGGACTACAATAGCTGTCAGTGTGCGTAGAACACTGAACAGGGAGAAACTCAGTGTACCATAAAAGTGAGTTGTAATTTTACTTGCATATGTGTAATGGTGTTGAATATTGATGAAAGAAATACAAGTAAATGAATGTATGACTAATAGAATACCATTTGATTTTTAGTTATTCAAAATTGACAA
This sequence comes from Calotriton arnoldi, assembly GCA_963921515.1. Classification (NCBI taxonomy): domain Eukaryota; kingdom Metazoa; phylum Chordata; class Amphibia; order Caudata; family Salamandridae; genus Calotriton; species Calotriton arnoldi. The sequence goes on along the minus strand of CAWUFW010014316.1, from coordinate 180,802 downwards.
ACAGAATAGCAGAAGACGTGAGAGAATCTCATCTGATGTCTTCATTTATACACCAATAGAGCACAACCATCCCTCACAGACAAGCAAGTTACAGGTAGTTATTGCAATTGAAGGGTTGATAGGATGATAGAGTAGGTATTACTTTTTCAACATGCCAAAGTCTTCCTTGTTTTTAAGTTTTGACAACAGGCAGACGCAAAGGGATATGGAACAGAGCCAACAACCAGAACATCTTCCCTAGTCCTAGCCATGTTTCCCTTGTGGAGGGATAATAGCAGGTCAGCATGGTAGGATTTAAGGAGTTGGGGTCATATCGTCCCTGTGAAGTCTCAGTGCAAACAAGTAAAGTAAGTTTGCATTGTTGCTCTGACACAAAGTTCTGAAAAGGATCATGATAGATTAACTTCAACAATATACTGAATAATAACATCTGCAAACAGGCTTCCAGCCATGGTTCTGATCTGTGAAATGAAACTAATCTGCTCAGGCAGACATCAGAGAGGAACCTCATCTCACTTGATTAAGTCTTCAAAGACTCTATGATTTTCCTTGATCCCGCTGTAGAATACAAAACCATTGAGCATGATATTCTGCAGGCCAAACTGCTAGAATGGTTGAAAAATTCCAGAAGATGAGTACTTACTCAGTTATGCCTTGACTCTTCAGAATCTTCTGCACGCATGCATTACAGTGCGGTGCCCCCATGGCCATGTACTGCCCCCATTACTGTTTTGCTTTTACATGTATAGCGTGTCACAGCTGATAGTGAATCAATTTCCTGAATAATAATGAGGACACTCAAATCTAAATCCATAAAAAAATAGCTGAGAGTAGTTGTGTAAAAAATGCAACTACCTAGATTATATTCAAGATTGAACAAGAAAAAGGTTCCTCTATCTACATATTCGGAAAAGTTTAGACTAGATTGCACTGATGATAACCAATTTTTGTTTGCAGATCAGGTTGATACAGCCTCTTGCGCAGAAAACCCATGAATTGGGTGTTCTGCAGGAGAAGGTGAAAGAGAGGGCACCCGGTGGAGAAAATGTAGGTTTACTGGTAATAATAAATTGATGGGATGACATTAAATGTCATTGTATGTGTAGATTGAATGGGCACATAATTGTGATATCCTCTGAGGGATTTGATGTCTGATGAGAGCTTAAGAAACTGAGTACAGTCTTGGTCACTCCAGACTTGATAGAGAAGAATAGTAACTTATGGTATCTAAGGTGAGAAGTCTTAGGGACTTTTGAATGATGTAGCAAAAAGATACTGATTTGAAGCGAGTATTTATGGTGAAAGTGTAAACTATAAAAAAATAATGTTTTGCACATTAGACATGGTAGATAACAAGAGATGGTGATGAGTTCACTATGAGAGATAAAATAATGATTTGATAGGATAAATATGTGCCAAATTATTGTAAGTTATGAGAAATGGGAAGATACTTTATTCACCACCTGAGAGATAAAATGTATTTCACATAAAATATGTGCCAAAATGATGTAAGTGATGATAGGTGGTAAGGAAGTATATAGAAAATGTATACATTTTAGTATGTGTTTGGTGTATTGTTATTAACACATCTTTGCAAAAGTTTGGCTAACAGAAAGACCCATCAATATATCTATTATCCTGATGTAGGCATGAGAGAATAAAGCAGAAACAATGACATCATAGTCGACAAACAGATAATGGTTGGAAAATGAAAAGTCATTCAAAGATTTATTGCTACAGATTCTACTGATGGCGGAAAAAAGACTACCGGACTCTGATTTGGAATCCTACTACTATATATTATGTGTTATGAAATAGTTTAAGATAGATGAATGAAAGGATGCATGTTTTCAATTTTTGGAGGGTGGTTGTGTGAAACAGGTGTGTGAAAATTGCACATGGTTCTTAATATTCTAAATAAAATACTTTTGTGATTTCAGATATGGTCCCACACCATTTGCGCATTTAGGGCCTGATGTACATAAAAGTCTGCTTGCGATTTGTTAATTGCGAATGTTTTTGATTCGCAATTAGGAAATTGCAAACACCCATGTCTTAGACACATTGTGCGATTCTCAGTGGGTCGCAAATAGATCTACCGCATTAATATTCATGACCACCATGGTGGACCATTGGGGACCAATTCCCATTTGCGAATGGGTTAGCACCAACTTGAAGGTAACTGCAAATGTTTTGCAACCGCATTCCCGGTCGCAAAACATTCCTACATACGAGTGCGACTCCCTATTAGGAAGGGATGTCTTCAACATGCCCCTTTCTAATAGCGACTCGCAAACCCTATTTGCCACTCGGTAATAGGTTACCGAATTGAAAATAGGGTTTGGTATATCAGAAAACCATTTTTTCTGGTCACAAAAGGCCCAGTTCTGCAAATCGGGCCATTTGCAAGTTAAAAATGCTATGTACATCTGGCCCCTGGTGTAACAGTTTCCATACAATTGCTGTTTAATGTGATAAGGAACACCAGTACATGGCCAATCTGTTCAGGATTACTCATTATTCTGCCTATTTGAACCAATTATGGATACCACTGCTGATAAGAACATAGAGTGGCTGACAAATTATTGACCATGTATCACGCTCATGAAGCGCTTTTATATCTACTATGAACAGATTACAGTATAAAAATTGTTTAACACCATAGAAAATATATTTATTTATTTATATTGCCCATGCAATTTTCCATAGGATAAATGAACAGCGATACATCAAGAATGGCTGAATGGAATTACACCAAATTTGGCATAATGCTAGATCTTGGTCCAGAAAGCATGATTTTTGTGATTTGGTGTAAATCCATTCAGTAGTTTTTGGGTAATGAAAGTTAAAAATACTTGTATATTTCATGATGTGGAGAATCAGTGGATCTAACATTCTCAGTCCCTTGACCTTCAAAAAGGCTTTAAAAGACTTATGGGGGTGCAGGGTAGTGATACCCTGTCCCATGGACCTGGTGCAGGAGTCCTATAAGGACTGCCCCAGGGGATAAAAACATAATATTTTAGGAGCGGGGCATGTGGCTCCCTCTCCTAGCCTCATGGAGGACCCCAAGACCCTATCCCCTAGTTTTCAATTTTTGGACCTCCCTCCCCAAACCGTAGATTGGCTTTGAGGACCTCTTCCCCTCGGGCTGGATTTCTCGTGCAGTGTCCCAGAGACCCCATCCTCTGGGAAACTGGTATTCCCTGCCCAGGAGAGTGTGGGCATGAATTATAAACTATATTCCCTGACTGCACTCTCCCAGGAAGGGAGCACAACTTTGCCCCTGCCCGGGCAGACAGGAGAAGAGAAAAAAAACTTCTCCTGCCCATGCAGGAGCAAAGGAACAGATCCAGCTCCTGCCAACACCCACTATGGGTGCTGACTGGGAAGTTGGCCTGGCAGCAGGGCCTTTGGGACTCACCCACAACCCCCAACAATTTGGCCTGCCGTGGGTGCCAGGGCATCTGCTTTTGAAACAAATTATCAGCTCCCACTGGCGTTGGGTTTGCATGCCTACTCCAGAGCTAACAGGGTCATAGAGCTCCCCGTAATAGTGCCTAACATTTGGGTATGTTGAGGGTCCCCCAGGAGGGCACTTACTTAAAAAACAATCACAAAAAATTAACTAAAAAAAATTAAATGAGCAGCAGGAGCCACTCATTTATTATTCACTGCTCAGTGCAAGGGGCACCCCAAAGAGCAGGTCTCACAGGAGCTTTGCATTGGCTCCTTAGCGCCTTGAGACCCTTACGGGTGAGTAGTCGCGCTTTAACAAACCCCTGATTGATTGATTGATGAACGGGCCCACTGACAGTCGCATGAAGCCCAAATTTTAGGATTTCCACCATTTCTTCTTGAAGGAGCTTCCGCTGATGCCAGCCAATGGTCCAGAACCTGGGCAGGAGCGTCTTGGAAATATGGACTCAATCCAGCAGCAGGACTCAGAAAGGTCCAGGCAGGTTCAGTTGCAGCTGGTCAGCTGGGCTTTTGGAGAGAGGCATCTGAAGCTTGCTGTTTTCTGTAGCTCACACAGGAAGTAGTCAACTGAAAGTTGGAGTCACATTGAGTAGGTTGGGTTCAAAGCAAGCAGATCCAGTCTTCTTTTTTCAAACATCAAAGCAGTCCTTCAAACAGCAGGGAAGACCTCTGGCAGCAGGGCAATCCTTCTTCTGAATCTTCCAGAGGTCCAGGAGCTTTCTGATGAGTGGCTCTGAAGGTCTAATATTTATACCTAGTGTCAGTCTTTGCTGGGGAGAACTCCCTGCCCATCCCCACAACCATCTCTGGAAAGTTCATCCCCTGGTCAAAGCTCCCAACTTTCTGGTGTGACAAAAGGCAGGGAAGGCAAGGTTCCTTTGTGTGTCCTGTAGGCAAAACCCTGGTCATCCCGCTAGGATGGCTTTTCTTGTCCACACCTAAGCACCATTTGTCTCACTCTCTGGAAGCAGTACACAAACCTCAACAGCAGATCCATTCACAGTCATGAGACCCAGGACACTGTCAGAAAGGTGAATTTGGTTGCAACAAGAAAATGTCAACTTTTTAAAAAGTGGCATTGTCAGAATTGTGAATCCGACTTTACAATTAAAGAGGATTTGAAATTCATATAGACAGCATATCTCTATCTGCTCCCTATCTGAAATTAGCACTTAATAAATATAATAAGGTAACCCAGTGTTATTCAATGGAAGAGGTAGGCCTTACAACAAAGAAAAAAGACTTCCAGGGCATATAAAACCTAAGGACACATGTCATACTTATTAAATACATTGCACCCTGCCCTGTGACTTACAAGGATTAAAAAGGAAGGTTTATGCCTGGCAAAAGGTGTATATTGCTAGGTCGAAATGGCAGGTTATAACTGCCCACACAGGCTGGAGTGGCAAGCTAACAGGCTTTAGTGGGTGGCACAATATGTGCTTCTGCTTGCTAGTAGCATTCAATTTACAGGCCTGGGTATTGGTAGTACCATTTATTAAAAACATACAGGAAAATTAACATGACAATTAGGTTTAGTCCAATTTTACCATCTTTGAAGGAGAGAGCACAAGCACTTTAGCAATGGTAAATTGAACATAGTCCTAAAGCCATCAAAAACATATTCAGCAAACAGGAGGGGTGAAAGCAAAAAGGTTTGAGGGAATACCACACCAAGGATGTCAGGTCTAAGACTGCAAATATGTCTCTCTATAGCCTCATGTACACTTCTGTACCACCTTACCACCAGATGAGATAACTTTTCCTGATCAGGTCTCAAACGGGATCCCTGCTTTGGATAAACAATGAAGACTATTTTAGATGAAAAAAGAGTTAGGTATTTTATTATCTAAAAACATCACTTACTCACATTGCCTGTTGGGGAGTTTCACAGTAACTCATCAAAGACCTGTAGGCAGATAAAGGGATTGTGAGTGCAAAGTGTTAATATGAAGTCTTCAGAGTAAAACCTGCCATAGAGTTACGCATCACTTTGACATTGGTAACCAGAAGTGCCCTGGGTGGGCAATGGGCATTTGCACCCACTTTGTGCAGCCTTGGGGCACTTTAGTATTACAGAAGGGGCCGCAAACACTTGTAGGGCCCCTTCTATAATACAGATAGCGCTGCCACACATGTATTACCCTAATAAAAAAACATGAGCAACATATATGTCCATGCAAACTGGGTGCTAAGTATAAACCTATAACAAGTGTTCACGTGGAACTCAAATGAGTTCCATGCGAACACTTGTTATAAGTTGACACATGTAGCACCAGCACTTTCATTAGAGGATGTTCCTCCATGCAAATGAGGGAATCTCTTTGCCTCCAGCTCCGCTTTATATTACCGATGTGGATGAAGAGGCAAACATGCCTTTAGGAGATGCACTGAAAATGTGCAGCAAAAAGGTGACGCACTTTCAGTACGCCTCCTAAAGGCAGCCCTCTTGAGGGATGAAAGTACCCAGGGACCATCCAGTCATCCCCCTGCTGGTGAGTGCAGTCCCTCACTGCACCCGCTTGCAAGGGGATCTAAAATCACTCTTAAAAGTGCAGGCGGTTTGCCTGCATTATGAAACACAAAGCAGCTTTTTAAAAAGCTGCTCTGTATTTCTCTTAAGTTTGTGGCTGCTCCGAGGGCAGCGCATTCAACATAATAGAGTGCACTTTCCCTATTTGCACCTGGCGCACCTGCTTAATGGTGCACTTTGAAACAAACAGGAAAAATGCGCCCTATCTGTAATAGTGCCCCAGGTGAATACACACAGTACTTGATGGATGAAATATGGATGCTCGTGTTCAGAGTACATGTGTACCTCTCTGAGCTAGAAGTATGGATTGTTCTGTTATTCTATTAATTTCAGAGACTAGTGCAGAAAAAAAAAAACATAACATTGTGATAGAAGGTGTTGTTTTCAAATGAATCAGAAAAAAAATAGTGTGTTTCTGCAGCACTTCTCCTTTTAGTACATTTAAAAAAACTGTAAACATATCTAATGATTTTTTAAACGTTAATTGGCTTAAAACATCAGCAGCGTACGAAATAAATTTTTTGTTTGAGTTGATTATCTTTTGCTTTTATACATTGAAATAATTGGAGAAATGACAGATAGTTCATACGCCTGATAAGCTAAAGCAATTTTAATGTTTAAAAACGTCGTTAATAGATGTCTCAGATAAATTATTACATGTCATGTAATTGGTTTGTAATTTCTGGCCTACATATAATGGAAATATTTGTCTAATTTAATGTATACAACCATGGGTAAGACTACCATGGAATTTTACTATAATTACTTATTAGTCAGTTTTGTTAATGATGTTTTGGATCATGTTTTGTTAGCTAAGAGAAGAGAAGACATAAAAAGAATGACATGCACCCTTTAAAACGCTCTCTTGAGACTATTTTTTACCAACAACAAATTTAATTTGAGCGAAGCTTTTAAAATGTGTTATCAGTCTAATTGTGGATTTGTGAGTTGAGACTAACTATGAGTCTTATAGAGGTAGCTGCGCTCAGTACTATTGATTTCTGGAATAGCTAGTAAAGGTTTAGTGGTGAAATCATGACTTCACCAGAAAGAACTGAGAAATGTCAACGTTATTTGTACATGTCCTGTGGCAGGGAGGGCGATGGTCCTCTCCACTTCCAGTGTGCCTTTGGTGTTTCACCGCTGCTGAGTTCCTTAATTGTACCTCTCCTCGTACTTTTGCTGCCTTCTCAACACCATGTCTTTTCTTCACTTAGGGCCCGATTATGATGGTGGGCAGAAAAGCACTCCGACCGCCGTGATAGCGGAAATTAACCGTCCGCATGTACCGCGGGAAAACCGGTGGTCAGATTAGGATGACCCGCCAGAAAATCCGACCGCGGCGGTCGGATTACACGAAAGACCGCTGGAAGCGTGCGGAGCAGGTAAAAATCCATCCGCAACGTCGGTCCTGCAGCGGAAACACCCAAAACCGCTGCCCGGCCAGCAGAGTGACCGCATGTTGAATTAGGATACCATTGCGGTGACAGAGGAACGATCAGCTTTTTCCGACCGCCGCGATCACAACCATTGGTGAATGGGAGAGCCGGCAGAAGGGCTGTTGCATTCCAACTGCCGCGATCGCAAGCACTGATGAATGGGGGAGCCGGCGGAAGAGCGGTTATATACCCACTGCCGCGCTCGCTCCGGAACAGCAATGGCAGACGACAAAAAAACACACAACAAGGCTACCAAGTGTGGCTATTAACCTGGCTCATCCTCCAAAAACACCTAATACACCCCAATGACACATCCCCATGGCAACAAAAAAATACAAATCCCAGGTCAACCCACACAACACACCTGACAGGAATACACCATTTTGACCCACTCACATAGCTGAGTATAAAACCAGCCCCTTCCCTGACCAGAATCCTTTGAACTACTCCACTACTGAAGGGCCCAACGCCACAGCACAAAGGATAGGCAAATCTGCACACCATCACAACAACACAAACACCACACATATCACCACCACCACCTTCACACCTGCACCTTTAACCTATTTGAACATCACACACCATGTCACAGAAGAAAATGCCCAAATTCACTGACAATGAGTTGTCAGTGATGGTAGATGAGGTAATCAGAGTAGAACCACATTTGTTTGGAAACCTGGTCCAACAGACACCATTAGCCACCAGAATGCAAATGTGGGCAAGGATAGTCAGCAGGGTCAATGCAGTAGGGACCATCCCGCGCACCAAGAAGGAGATCATGAAGCGGTGGCATGACCTCAAGAGCAAGGTGAAAGAGAAGAACAACAAGAACCGTGAGCTGGCTCAGAGGACTGGCGGTGGCCCTCCCATTTCACTACAAACATTCACGGTATGAGAGGAGAAGGTGCTTGGCATACTGCATCCAGAGAGTCTCACAGGAATACCCGGGGGAGTGGAGGCTGGTAAGTACCAACAAATGTCTACCATCACACTGCTATGTACTGTCTTGCACAACTACAAAGCTACACCTCCTAGGTCAAAATGCATGCATGTGCACCACACTCTCCCCAACACATGTCTCACAGTTCCAACATCCACTCCCGCTGATTCACCCCAAAGGTATCTAGCAATATTACCATGGGGGCAGGTGTATAGGCAGCCATCACTACAACTCCCACCATGCCCCCTTGTCCCAAAGCTCACCAGGATGGAGCACTCCCCCCACCCCACCCAGAAGCAAGTGGCAGACATTGCATTCCCCTCATCAAACTAACAGGTAGGTAGCCATCTCAACAGGGAGGGGGTGGTTGTGTTTGGGAAGCCTGCATTACAACTCCCACCAGGCCCCCTTGTTCCAAAGCTCACCAGGATGGAGCACTGCCCCCCCAGAGCAAGTGGCAGCCATTACATCCCCCTCATCAAACTAACAGGTAGGTAGCCATCTTATGCTCTCTTGCCCCACCCCTGAGCAGGATGGAGCACTCCCCACAACCATGTGTCAGCCATTGCATTGACCACCTTCACCCAACAGGTAGGTAGCCATCTTAATAGGGAGAGGGTGGTTGTGTTTGGGAAGCCTGCACTACTACTCCCACCAGGCCCCCTTTTCCCAAAGCACACCAGGATGGAGCACTTCCCCCACCCCACCCAGAAGCAAGTGGCAGACATTGCATTCCCCTCATCAAACTAACAGGTAGGTAGCCATCTTAACAGGGAGGGGGTGGTTGTGTTTGGGAAGCCTGCACTACAACTCCCACCAGGCCCCCTTGTCCCAAAGCTCACCAGGATGGAGCACTGCCCCCCCCGGAGCAAGTGGCAGCCATTACATCCCCCTCATCAAACTAACAGGTAGGAAGCCATCTCAACAGGGAGGTTGTGTTTGTGGGTGGGAAGCCCGCACTACAACTCCCACCATGCCCCCTTGTCCCACCCCTGAGCAGGATGGAGCACTCCCCACACCCACAACCATGTATCAGCCATTGCATTGCCCACCTTCACCCAACAGGTAGGTAGCCATCTTAATAGGGAGGGGGTGGTTGTGTTTGGGAAGCCTGCACTACAACTCCCACCAGGCCCCCTTGTCCCAAAGCACACCAGGATGGAGCACTCCCCCCACCCCACCCAGAAACAAGTGGCAGACATTGCATTCCGCTCATCAAACTAACAGGTAGGTAGCCATCTTAACAGGGAAGGGGTGGTTGTGTTTGGGAAGCCTGCACTACAACTCCCACCAGGCCCCCTTGTCCCAAAGCTCACCAGGATGGAGCACTCCCCACACCCACAACCATGTGGCAGCAATTCCCCTCAATTGTGTCACAGTACAGGTAGGTAGACAGTGCATGCACCCTGCCATTCCTCTCAAAAAGCATGGAGCCAGATGACCACACCACCCCTCACATGTCACCCAACATGACATGCATCCAATAGTCACTTCCTGTGTGCAGACAGCCAAGCATATGTAACTGTCACAGAAATGTAACGTTGAGCCAGCAAGTCACATTGTGAAGAAATTCAGGGCACAATCATGTCCAGCACTGAATGCTATGTGTAAGTGCCATGGTGGCAGAGCATGAAGTCCCATATGAACACAAAACATGCATGGTCAGTTGTTTAAAGAAAGTAAAGTACATGATATTACAAAGGTATGCAGAAGATTACAATGGCTAGTTCTTGCTCAGATGTAACGTCTTCATTGCAGAGCAAATCAAAAAGACAAATCACATAAAGTTGATGGGCTGCAAGTCGGTAGATGACGACATGTCCTTGTAATCACACAATCTGTACGTGGAACATGGTATCTATTTACATTTCACACCATGGACAAGTAATGTATGTACCTACACATCATGGCATGATGTGCAGTACCTTGCAGCCATACAAAGTGAAAACAATGTAAACTGTGTGGTGTAACACATGTAACATCCAAACATCTAACACCATGCTTGTGGGGTGCACTTTAATGACCATTTCACCACTGTTCAACAGGAAATCAACAACTGACTGCTGCAGAAGACAACACCAACCTGAAGAGCCAGTCTCCACACTCGGAACATGGACTCTCGGATGCACACTCCATAAGTTTCTCGGATGAGGAGCACTGACCTGGCCCGTCCGGACTGCCAGGGCGCATCACGTCCCAGGCCCCCACTGTCCCCACCACCACCACCTCAGCAACAACAACCGCACTGACCCCTGCTGCAATGACCTGTGCGGCCTCAACCACCACCACCACCGCTGCCTGCAACACTCGCCCAGCCTCAGTGGTTACCAACACCATCACACAATCAGAGGAGGGCAGGGAGAGTCTGCGGGTGCGTCGAGTGGCAACGCCACAGGTCCGGGACAGCAGGGCAGGTGGGAGGGCAACTGGGGGACAAAATCGAGAGGACACTGCGACCGAAGCCCTGGCCAACATCGCCAGAGTCCTTGGGGCCTAAGGACAAGCCCAGGGACACATGGGCCAGGCTCTGGAAGAATTGCGTGAGCTCCGCCTGCTGCTGAGGTTCATAGACACGCGTATGGGCCAAATTGTGGACCTCTTGGGCCAGCTTGTGGGTGTTCTGAGGGACAGACCTGTGGCCCAAACTACGGCTCAACCCCCCTCCAGTGGCCCGCAGGATGATCTCCCCACCAGCCCAGCTACGGCCACAGAGAGAGGTGAGCAGCAACAGGATGACTCCTCAGACACCGCTGATCCCGCAGCAGGAGCCCCCCCTGGAAAACACAATTGGGGCCATCCGAGAAACACCACAGGAGGATCACGTGGCAAAGCACCAGCCAAACGCAAGTCAAAGAGACAGCCATGATAGCACCTCTGTACACCTTGACATTGACTTTGTTGACTATCCTTACCCACACTGCCATGTTGATGGCAGGTGTCTGTTGGACTGTGTCACCTCATCAATGTGGTGACTACTCTATTGTCTTGTTTGCCATCACTGACAACTCATTGATTCACTTAGCACCATTTCTTGAAACATCACTTGTCTGTCACAACCACTCAATGTAAATAAACACTCTTTACACACCTATGTCTTTGTGTCAGCTCCATGTTTATCACAATATGTACAATGTTGACTCAGAACACAATGTACCAGAAGCTCAGATCGTGACGAGGCATTGAGAGTCTGAAGGGACCTAGAGAGCCACAAGAGAACGACATTTACTCGTCAGGTGTCAGCCAGTACACAACACTAGTCATCAAGGTACACAAACCAGCACACATCACAAGGAGAAACACTCTCAACATAGACATCATGTAGCTGGTCAGGACTACACTGTGCCACAAACATCAAACATCAGCACAGAGCCAACAACAGGCAGCAGTCAAAAAGCTCCTCTCGGCCTCATCACCACCATCAAAGACAGCAGACAATGGCACTGTTGTACAATGTTACTCACACTCAAGGGAAGTAGCGGTTGATGATCTGTTGGCACAGGTCGACACCTTCGTCCTCTCCACTATCCTCGCAACTGGACATGTGTGGGCTTGCAGGGGGGGGCATCTGCGGCACATCATCGTCCAGGAGCAGGGGGATCTCCTTGCGCAAGGCCAGGTTGTGGAGCATGCAGCATGCAACAATTATCTGGCACACGTTTTGGGGAGAGCACATAAGTGCACCTTCGGTCCTGTCCAGGCACCGAAACCGAGACTTCAGAAGCCTAAAAGTACGCTCCACCACACGACGTGTCCTCCCATGGGCCTCATTGTAGCTGACTTCACCCGGGGTCCTGGGACTCCACAGTGGGCTCAGCAACCAAGGCCGGTTGGGATATGCAGAGTCACCTAGGTGTCAGATACACAGAACAATTTTGTAATATCACTGTAGCTGCGGACAGCATGTCACACATACAGCACAATACTTGACTCAGCTAACTCACCTACAAGCCACGCACGGTCAGGATGCAGATTTGCCATCATCTGTGGTACGATGCTGTTACGCAGGATGTAGGAGTCGTGGGCTGAGCCAGGGACTCTGGCACAGACATGTGAGATGATCATATCTGCCTGGCATACAACCTGCACATTAATGGAATGGAAATGCTTCCTATTCCTGAAGATGTGCTCACATGCCTGTGGCGGAACCAGGCCAACATGGGTGCAGTCAATGGCACCAACAACATTAGGGATGTGGGCAAGGGCATAAAAATCACCCTTCACAGCTGCTAAATCCTGTCTTCGTGGAAAATGGATGGTAGGTGTCCTTGTATACCATCATAGCGGACAGGACATCCCATAGCACCATGCTGAACATTGCCTGCGACATCCCACCTGCGCTGGCCACCATGTACTGGAACGAACCAGTTGCAAAGAAATGCAGGGCCGCCATCACCTTACATGTTGGTGATACAGCAGTTGGATATGTCCTGTGAGGCCTCAGATGGGGCTCCAACTGAGCACATAGGTCTTGGAGGGTTTGCCGATCCAAACGGAACTTACGGATGATGTCCACATCCTCCATGTCTGCCAGCAAGGTGAATGGACGATGCACATTTGGTCGCCTCCTACATAAGGTAAAAGGGGACACTTGTCAATTCAATTCACCTATGAGATGTGTCCAACATCTTACGTCTTGACTGACACAGCGCCAACAATGACTGGCCTGAAACAACAGCTTACAGCACAAGTCACATGCAGAGACAACTTGACCCCAAGTAGATGAACACGTGATCAGTATGTACAAACTGAGTACACCCGAGACAGATTCAGACTATGTGAATGTAAAATGGGACATTCCGACATCTTGTGTCACCAGCCCTGAGAGTACTTGACACAGCACATGTCTGAAACAGCAACACTGCTGTCTCCTACGTAGCTGCTGTACCTGCCACACCTTCTTGCGTGAGTCGGACAGGGCACACATTAACAACACAATGAGCACAGTGTGTGCATAAAGATCAAGTATCAACATGAGTTCAGCAATCTACACAGTGAAGTAGGCACATTAAGTAGTCAGTCCATCATTACTGTGTGCTGCTTAGCCATCTCACACATTGACATGTTTCCATATTTGAGAGTCCATCACACAATAGATCTGTGTACATGCCCCACAACATCATCAGTGACATGTGAGGGACTACATGCCAATGAATGTAATCCAGTGCACTGACATGGCATGTGTAGACATCAGTGAGTTAAATATCACACTAGGATTCAATTTAACTATCTGGTGGCATGATTCATTGTAAGTGTGGAGTGTTCAATGATGAGAACTGGCCATTGCCATTGCTACAGCATGATGTGTTCATAGGTGCCCTAAGCGTGCACCACCACCGCAATCACGGTCATTGGCACCAATAGAAAACTGACAAATTGCGGTAGCGACTGCCTGAGCCCCGCGGTGTGACACCGCCAATGCCCATGCCCATTCAGCCAATGCGAACCGCAATCGCGCTAGTGGAATACACTTTTGAAAATCGCGGTAGGCGTGCTCCGCTACCGCAGGGCCGGTCATTGGATACAATTGTAAGATGCACGATTGCGGTAGCGACCGCCTGGGCCCCGCGGTGTAACACCACCAATGCCCATGCCCATTCAGCCAATGGGAACTGCAATCGCGCTAGTGGAATACACTTTTGAAAATCGCGGTAGGCGTGCTCCGCTACCGCGGGCCGGTCATTGGATACAATTGTAAGATGCACAATTGCGGTAGCGACCGCCTGGGCCCTGCGGTGTGACACCGCCAATGCCCATGCCCATTCAGCCAATGGGAACCGCAATCGTGCTAGTGGAATACACTTTTGAAAATTGCGGTAGGCGTGCTCCGCTACCGCGGGCCAGTCATTGGATACAATTGTAAGATGCGCGATTGCGGTAGCGGCCGCCTGGGCACCGCGGTGTGACACCGCCAATGCCCATGCCCATTCAGCCAATGGGAACCGCAATCGCACTAGTGGAATACACTTTTGAAAATCACGGTAGGCGTTCTCCCCTACCGCGAGCCGGTCATTGGATACAATTGTAAGATGCACGATTGCGGTAGAGACCGCCTGGGCCCCGCGGTGTGACACCGCCAATGCCCATGCCCATTCAGCCAATGGGAACCGCAATCGTGCTAGTGGAATATACTTTTGAAAATCGCGGTAGGCGTGCACCACCACTGCGGGGCCGGTCATTGGTTACATTTGAAAAAAGCTGAACTGGTACACCAATTGCAGCAGCTGAGTACCACTAAAACAACCCCAGGGTGCTATATATGTCTGTGAGAGAGCCACATGTTTCCACTGCATCCAGACACTGCTGCCTGCCATTCTTCATCCCCAACTACTGCTGTTCCTGTCTCCTGGACCCAGTGATGGCGAGAACTGAGAACATCAGGGCCCGTCCCTTCACCACAGAGGAGCTGGAGGTCCTGGTGGACGAGGTGCTTACACACTACGGGTGGCTATATGGTGCTCCTGATGTAATGGTAAGCGTTTCAGAGTGAAATTTGGAAAGTGCAAAGAGAGCTCACATGATGTTGCTCTGCTGTAGTATGTGCCTGTGAGCGCAAGTTTGTGTGATACACTGCCTAGCATGCTGACTTCATGTCAATGCCGTGTGTAGCCTTATTACCACAGATCCATGGCTGCATTGAAGGATGGGAGGGACATGCAGTGTCTTTGCAGCCATACAGTAACACTGCTGGTTTGGAAAGTGGAAGTCCGAACAAACAGTGCCTGTGCTAATGGATGTCAGAGTCCATTCGCCTTTCACATGCTCATTTGGGACATTACAAATGTGTTTCGTCCAGAGGGTACTGAAGGATGTGTGTATACTTTTCATATTGTCACCATGGATATGTGAGCATTATGCACAAGATTGAAATGCCTGAGGGTGACACTCTTGGTGGAAAATCGCCTATGACACATCAGAGTGATGTACTTCTGAAACATCCTCCTTCTATTGATTTCATGATGTGTACTGACTCGCATGTGTAGGTACTGTTTGACCTCTCATATTGTACATGCACGTGATTGTTCAGATGGGACAGGTTTAACCTCAGTGTGAGTCCCCCTGGCCTGCACAGATACTGCCCAATTTGACAGGGACCCATCAGTAAATGGACAGAGTGAGACATATGTGTTGTCTGCCACCCTGTTTCTCAATGAACTATCTTAGGCCTGATGATTGCACAAGACAGACCTTGTGAGAAGGGTGTGAGAATGTAAGATCATGTTCCTAGATGTGAGATCCACGACACAGTGAGCCACTCACAGGCCAAGGACATTGAGGGGTGTGTAGTGTTGGACACAGTGAGTCTTCCCCAACACATCATTTCCAACATGATGTATGTCTTGCTCACTCACATACTGCATCACAGATGAGGGCCTCCTTCACATTGCTTTGGGTGCTGCCATTCTGCATGTGTATGAGATGGCCAGGTCCTGTGTCCATCCTCATACCTAAATGCATTTCAATCCGATTATCTGATGCAACTGAGATACCCAGTGACCCAGTGTCCCTGAAACTTCCTCTTATTGTCTCCCATGCCTGCAGCTTAAAGTCTGCCAGCGTAAGGCCTTATGAAGGGCCATTGCACGCAAGGTGCTGGCTCTGGGAGTCTCCAACCGACTGCACACACACTGTCACAAGAGGTGGGATGACATCTGCCGGCTGAGCAAAAACGTGGCAGAGATGATGCTGGGGCTGCTCCCTCGGACTGGAAGGTTGTCGCGCAGGAGCATGATACCACTAATGGCCCGCATCTTGGCTGTGACACAGCCAGAGCTGGATGGACGTTTGAGGGCCCATCAGCAGTAAGTTGGGGGTGAATATTCTACGAAGGGTGACTTTGGGTGTGAGTGACTGCATGTATCCCAACCCTCGCCAGTGTTGAGCTCTGTGATGTTTCTAGTGTGATGCAATGGCTTGTAAGTGGCCTCTGTGTTGAGTGCAGCTGCCATGCATTTTTGCTACATGTACTTTCTCATGTGTTTAAAATAATGGCCCTTGACATTGCAAGATGAGATGTGGCCTCATGCCATCTGCTGCATTATGGGTGTCATAGACTTCACCGGGGAGTGAACAGCTGTGTTCCTCATCTTAGTGTGCTTTCATCAATGTGTGCAGTGCCTGACTTTGAAATTGTGAGAACTACACATCTGACAACAATGTGCAAGGGTCGTTGCGCTTCAAACCACAACATGGTGGACATCAGTAGCTCATGCCCATAGTATAAGGACATTCTGGAGTCAGTATCTGTGTTGTCCCCTTAAAGTGACTCCGTATGTGACTGTGAAAACATGTTGAGATGTACATCTATCTCACCTACAGGCACATAGGTATGCTTACAGGAATCAGTATGTCAGGTAACAAGGAGGCACGGGCCAGCTATTTGGCAGTGTGAACGTCACATGGGTCATTAATGCCAACTATGCATGTTTCCATGCATCTTCAGACTTTTGCATAAAGCTTGCACATGCAGACTGCACAGGGTGGTGTGCAACATGGGGGTATCATATTCTAGTTTTTTGCTTTGGTTGCATATGATGTTTGTGAGTAGGGCACTATACTGAACCTACGTTTCTGTCTTTTGCAGCATCTACCGAGGGCACATAAGGACAGGGGACGGACACCGGTGGTGAGGCATCTGGCACGACTGCTACACATGAGCTCACTGACACTGATGTGACCAGCGCCTCGGAGGGGGACAGGAGTGTCCTGGAAGAATCACGCCCAGAAACACCAACCTCAACATCATCTGACTCTAGCAGTGACTCCTCAATGTTGGCAGGCACAGGGAGTGGGAAATCTGCCTCTTCTTCCACCACACATCGTCCTGTGCCCACCCTCCCGGCTACTACCACTAGTGCTGCCCGTTCCCGCAGCAGTAAGAAGGGTAGAGTGTCCTTCCCCCAGGCACCGCTGCCCCTGCCCCTGTCTCCCCTGCTGCCCTCAGTGTTGAGGCGGTGGATCTTTGCGCCAGCTGTGTGTGGGTCAGACTACTCTCCTGAATGCCTTCCAGGATCATGACAGGAAGTTGGCACAGGTAGTTGCCTTCATGGAGGGCATTAATTCTGGCGTGGGTGGGCTGCACAGAACTGTCCAGTCTTTGTCCTCCACAGTGACGGCAGCCATTCAGCTGTCACAGGCTCAGAGTCCAGCTCCAGTTCCTTCGGCAACCACCCTGCCAGTGGCAACAGCTGCCGAGAGTGACCACACAGCACAGCCCTCAGGCTCCAAGTACTCAACACGCAGCACACAACATCAGCACTCCAAGCGGCCCAGAGCACAGACACCACCCCCCAAACCAAAAACAGGCACACAGGAGCGCAAAGGCAAAAGCCCTTCTGGTGACACTCAGGGGCATCAGGCCAAGAAGTAGGCCTCAGGCTCACAAGCATCCAAATCACCCCCATCCAAGGACACTCCCGTCCCCAAACCTGCTCCCAAAGGCAAACAAACAGTTGCCCTGCCTGCTGTGAAGCTGGTGCCTGCAAAGAGTCTGCACAAACAGCTCTCTAAGGCAGATTCACCCACAACCTCAACTCCCACCCACACCCCTGTGAAGCTGGGCCAGGAGAGCAATGTGGGGGTTCACCTGGTCAACAGGGGATGGAGGGGAAAAGGCAAGGCCAGCCCAAGTGTAACACCAGATCCAGCAAATCCCCACAGAGAGAGCCACCTGCACCTGATGCACCTTTGGTTGAGAGTGAGGCTGTTGTGCCCGCCCCACTTCCCACTCCTACCAAGACAATTCTTACCTATCGAATCCCCAAGAAGTGGAAAGGCAGCCCTCCACATTCTCCCTCACACACTGTGTCTCACGGCAGCATGTCTCCGCCTCCCCGAGCCACCATGCCACCGGGTCCAAGCAGCCCTCCAGCTCACAAAGCCACTGATGCCTCTACCTCAGCTGGTCCTCTCTCTCCCAGGTCCAGTCCTCCAACTGGCCCGACAACCAGCCACCTCCCAGTTCAACTGACAGCCAAGTGTGAGGCAAAGTCCCCCTCCCAAACCCATCGCTCCCACAGCGGTGCCTGGACTGCCCATTTGTATCCCCAGAGCTGTGCTGATTCCCTTGGCAGTGTATGGTGTTACCTATTCCCTGTGCAGTTCCTCATGCACACATGTACATACTTTGAACTATGGACTGGCCACTGGCCTTGCTGTTTGTCACTTTGGATGCCCATTCCCTGTGCAGGTTCTCATGCACACATGTACATACTTTGAACTATGGACTGGCCAATGGCCTTGCTGTTTGTCACTTTGGATGCCCATTCCCTGTGTAGGTTCTCACGCACACATGTACATACTTTGAACTATGGACTGGCCAATGGCCTTGCTGTTCTCTACTTTTGGTGCCTATCTGAGTAATATGTAACAAAGACAGTTACTCCTGTTGTCTGCTTTGTCTGTGTCCTTGCTAAATAAGAGGTTTTATGTATGGGTATGGTTTCATGTGACACATGCTCTGTATGCCACTTCAACATTGCCAATTGGTTGTTTTACTTTTTCAGAGTTTGGCAGAGGTGACAGGCACTTTAGTTCTTCAAGACTGTGAGGCCTGAGGGTGCAATGATGGTTGTTTGTGATGATCTACTCTTATCCTAATCACTCTATGGTCAGGTTAGCTACATTGTACACATGTCATGTTATGATGCAATACCACAACAGAGGTGATTTCTATCCACAGGATTACTTGCGGGGTGGCCATGGTCCATCATATCTGTGTGATCTTTCTTGATGTGTGAACAGCAGTGTTGATGTGTGGTCATCTTGTGTAGGCCTGTCTTCCTAGTCACACGGGGTACATTTGAATATGTGAACTTCAGTGGTCATACAGTGTGAATGAGCTGTCAATGTCAGTAGTGTTGATGTGTGTGTGCCCCTGCAATGCCAACTGCACACATGTATGATCCAGGTAATGAGTGCCTGTTTGTTTCAATTGTCTGCCATGTGCTTCAGATTGTGGGCACATGTAAGAGTTGTAGTTTGTGCACTGTGCATTGTGTTGGTGTGTCCTTGCACTCCTGAGGGACACCTACTTGTTGTCGCTGCCAGTTGTGAGTATGCAGTGTGTGTGCCTGCCAAGTCTGTGTTGTGTTTTGTTGATTAGCCATGTGTCTTGTTACTGTTTGTGCTCACTGTGCAGACCTGCTCAGCCACACTGACATTATTTGTGAGTTTTCTCATGCATTGCTGTCACGACCCATTTTTGGCTCCAGTATGGTATGTGGTATGTGGAGTCATGCCATCCCCTATATGTGCTTCTGATGCCTACACATTGTGAGTAACTCCTATGTGTTTGTGTACGGTTCACTCCTCACCTGTCCACTACTGACGTACACACCACTTCAATCTCATGTCTTCCACCCCATGGCTTGCCAGTGTGTGAGCCTCCCCACCACTTCATAGTGTGACACTATGCTGTGTGAGGCTGAAATGTGTACAGGACCAATGTGCCACTCAGGACAGTTGCCCAAATTAGTTATGTGATGTTTTCTTCAACTGTTTTGCAGTCACGGTTGCTCATGTGCAGTGCATATGTTTGAGCAGCACAGTCCTCTAGTCATGTTGTTTGCCCCTGTGTTTCCCTTAGTTGTGCATCTGTGGGTGATGGTTAAGCTGTATGTGTGCTTGCTGAGGTACTGCTACCCTTCCTGAGTGTGATGTTCTCTGTGTGCTGTGATGATTTGTGTTGTGGGAGTTCATGGTGTGGCACTCAGATATATGTGCTACTGGTTTGGTTGGTGTGCACACAATGCTTGGTGTGCTTGCAGTGCTGTCAGTGTGTGTTGCCTTGTACTTGCCTTGTGTGCATCCCCCTGATGTCCAGCTGAGTTTGCTATGTGATGGATTGGTATGTGCATCTGTTGTGTTTTTGTTGTGGATGTATGCAGTGTTTGGCCTGTGTTGGCTCTTTCTACTGACAGATGATATGTGTGTGTGTGATGTTCTATTTGCATGAAATTGTGTGTGAGTAGTTGTTGCTGTCTGATACATGCAGATGTGTGTTGCAAGTGTAGTGTGCATTACTTGTGTGTCTGGCACATGCAGCAAGGTGGATTCTTGTTCCTGAGCTTGTTTTGAGTGCACATTGGTGGTTTCTCCTCCTATTTTTGACCTGTCACTTGTCAGGATTGTGCATGTGCATGCATGTGGTACACTGTGACACCATGTTCACTTGATGAGTGGTGTGGTGTCTCAGTCTGTGTCAGCTGATTGTCCCATTGATCCCAGTTATTGTTCATGTTTGGTTTTGGATGATGAGATTCTTGTTTGTGTTGGGGTATGGTGTCTGGGCATTGGCCCTGAGTGACAATGTTGTGTACTCCTGTTCTGTCTGTGGTCACATTGCCTTTCCACTATTTGGCTGCACATGTCTGGGCTTGTTGGACTTCTGTGGATGTTGTTTGTGAGCTTTGTGTTTGGCTATTGTTTTTGTGTCAGCATTGGTTCAGGCACCCCTGAGTGCGAGTGTGAAATTTGTGGATGCACCACAGGGAGTGTGATTGGTTGTCATTGGACTCACAGGACATCATTTGGACCATTCTGTGTGTTTCTCACAGGTGTTGTGTGCTGCAGGTGTGAGGTGGGTAAAGGAGGGGTATGTGTAAAGGTCCTACTTGTGTTTGACAGTCAAGGAGTGTGACAATGAGCCATGTGTGTTGGGCTGATGACATACACATGTCAAGTAAGTGGAGACATGTGTGGCTGGTCACTGTATGACTTCAGACACTTCTATCATTCCTGTGCCTATGCATGGCCTGCCTTGATGTCTCCCTGAGTTGTTGCACAGAGGTCACTTTGGCTTAATTTCACTCACTGTGCCAGCCATGTCTGATTTGATGGCCTAAGGGTGGTGTGATATGTTCCTTCTCTTGCACGTGATGTACAGATGCTATGTGGCTTGCTCCATGGTTTTCCAGCACTGTCCACTTCACTTTTGGCTGGCCCATTCATTGTCCTCCATTGCTGTTGGCCTATGGTATGGGTATGTGGCTGGGTGTCAGTGTGGGGTGTTTGTGAGTGACTTGACAGGCAGTGTGAACAGTTCATTGGATGTTCATAGGCAGTGTGAGTCTTAATTTTGTGATCATACTCAGTTAGCTTCACATGAGTGGAAGGTTGGTGTGAGGAGGAGGGTTGTCCATCCCCTGAGATTCTGTGCAGGGTGTTCCTCTTCACCCCCACCTTCCCAGTCAATCTCCCTTGTCCTTTGATGTGTGAGGTGCAAGGTCTAGCTACACCTGGCAGATTAATTGTGCAGGGGGGGCACAGGAGGAGCACACAGCATGTTCCCAAATGGGTGTGGGAAGAGTAGTGTGGGAAGGGTGAAGGTGGAGCCCTGTGAATCTTTGCGGATTGCCCATGCCTGGCGAAGGCCCTGCCTACTACATTGTGCGCAGGTTTTCCTGCATCTTCACCACTGCGGTGACGTGACCGGGACATTGCTGTGATTTCGCGGTTGATGGGTGACCCGGATGCGGAGGGGTGAGTTTCTGGCAGGTGGGAGATGTGTGGGTACACTGGGGGATGTGTTCCTGTCCCCACCAAAGTGTCTGATGTGGACAGGAACCGTGTGTCGACACAGGAGTTGTGTGTTGTGGTTGTGTGCGGAGTTGTGTATTTGCGTATCTGCGGCGTTGTTCGCGTTGGTGCATTATTTGCTGGTAG
Organism: Calotriton arnoldi; assembly: GCA_963921515.1. Taxonomy (NCBI): domain Eukaryota; kingdom Metazoa; phylum Chordata; class Amphibia; order Caudata; family Salamandridae; genus Calotriton; species Calotriton arnoldi. The sequence continues at coordinate 158,748 of CAWUFW010014316.1, read as the reverse complement.
TAGATGAGGTACAGCACCGGAAGGGCTTGGAGAGCTGGATCTATTGCGATCAGGACCGGGTGGAGGGGACCGGGAGTCGCTCCGCTGTCGTGCTTCCGCCGTCTCTGGGTGGGTGGATTCTCCGCTGCGGTGTGATGGGCTGTTTGCGGCATCGTGATTTGTACTGCGGACGGGACGTCATTCCGCACGGCGGTAAGTCTCTATTGGCTCCCTCCGCCTCGGTGGCGGGCGCAAAAATCTGGCGGTTCACCTGACTCTGCAGCGGACGGAAAATGGGCTATGTTTGCCCATCGTAATATGGCGGGCGGGAGGACCGCTGCTGGAGTGTGGAAAAGGGCATTTTCCACCACTGCCAGCACCACGATTGTGCCTCCGCCCGCCATCGTAATCAGCCCCTTAGTTCCGTTACTCTACTTTTTCTTATGCTTATTGACTGCACTTTTACCTTGTTGGTGGATGGACGAGTAGATCATTTTTATCTGTAAGTAACTTTGTTCCTTTGTAAAGTGCTCTGTTGCCCTTCCGCCAAGTTCACACTACAGAAAACTGCATGAATAATAAAACAAAATAAGTAAAAACCTTCTCTTCTATTCGTATCCGCTTTCTCTCAGCACAACATGGCAAAATTGCATCAACAGTAGAGTGGCTAGGGATGTCCTGCCAAGCAGGAAAGAGCATCCTAGGTGGTCCTGTGGGGAGTTGGACACTGGGCCCTTTGATTGGCCTCTACGCAGAAGAGAAGGGCTCCTTGCTTCTGTGATGGCAGGAGCCATGATCATTTCATACATCCGAACTCAAACCCCACTGGAGGGCAGTGGCGGCTGGCAGGGAATGGGGGTGGGGTGATCTTTATTTTTTTTTTTAAAAAACACTTACCTCTTTGGCTGGCTGCATCTCCCCTTGCTTCCCTGCCAAAGTCCCAGAAAGGAAGCAGGAACTGGAAGCACACACAAGCTCCCTCCCCTAAGCCAACCACAACACTGTAATGCAGGGTTGTGATTGATCTGATCGGGAATGTGAGCCTGGGCATGTTCCCCACCAGGCTGTGTAATGCAGCCTCGTGGGGAACATACAAAGTGCGCATGACTGTTTGGCTGGCCCAAGACTCCTCCCCTTGTGACCCCAGCACCGCCTACCCTAACCCAGCTACCAAATTTAAAATAATAATAACGAATTATTATGATTTTCATTTTTTCACTGCTTTTAGGGGTGAGGCTCCCCCGTCTTAGCGGAGGAGTCACCCCTGCTGGAGGGTAGCCGTCCTTTGGACTGATGTTCACCATCCAATTTTTTTTAAATGCCTGCAATTAACTGGAATGGGATCACCCGCATGCAAGACTTCCTCAACAGATTATCCATCACCTTTTGATTTGTGCTGAATCACCTTTCAAAATCACACTATCTCATTTTGCCATTCTGAGTCAAAAAAGAGGTGGAAAACAATAAATGATGTGGGAATTTGAATTAAATGATGATGCACATAGAAGCGTTCCTGGGCATAGCATAACACATTAAGACATCGGAGCGAGGCACGGAAATAAAATAACTCATAGTGGAGCTATATATTGTAAAAACAGTACAGTCTTAAAAATCAATAGGGATTCAACCAATTCTGATTTAGTGAAACTAAAAAATACATTGCTATCAGAGCTTCCAATAGGTACACATTAATAGAAATAGCGATGTATAAATTGCATCCCACTATACAGACAAACACAACTGTAGTTACAATACTGACACAATGAAAGCTATCAAAATTCAATAAAAGACTACATAAGTTTCCACAGTGCTCCTTCATAGAGCCTATGCAGGTAATTTCACAAATATTCCCACCCTATCCTATACGAAGTAAGGGGTCCATTAGGATGTCGGGCGGTGGCACCACCGCGGTGCTGGCGGTGCGGAAAAATGCCTTTTTCCGCCCGCGAGCAGCGGTACTCACGTCCGCCATATTAGAATGGCCAAACATAGACCATTTCCCGTCCGCTGCCGTGCGACGCAAACCGCCATCAAAGTGCGCCCGCAAGCACGGCGGTGGGAGCCAATAGAGACACACCACCGTGCGGTATGACGTCCGCTCCGCTCCACAAATTAGGATGCTCCAAAAAACAAGTCGCACCGCAGCGGAGAAACCGGCCAATCCTACACGGCGGAAACTCGACAGCGGAGCGCGAAACCAGAGACCCGGCCTACAGCACCCGGACACGACCGCCATGGACCCAGCACTCCACGTTTTCCCGGATACATCACCAGCAAATCATGGCCCGTCGCGGACGCCGCCGCAGGTATGCAATTACACAACCCCACACACAACCACAAAACACAAACCATGGACTGGCACAGGGTCCCTAACCACATAAGATACCCTGGTGGGGATAGGAACACATCCCCAAGTGCACACACACATGACCCACCTGCCACCAATACACCCCTCCGCATCCAGGTCACACATCGACCGCGATCGTGCGGCAATGTCACGGCCACGTCACCTCAGCGGTGAAGACAAGGGAATACATGCGCACAATGCAGAAGGCCGGGCCAGCACCAGGCATGGGCAGGGCACAAAGACCACAGGGCCACTACTCCACCCTCACACACTAGCCCCCCACTGAAGGGACATGCCATATGCCACACCTGTGCCCCCCATGCACAACAACAAGCCAGGTGACACCACACCCTGCACCCCACACAAAACAAATAGGGACACAGCCACAGCAGGAGTGGCTGCACAGGAACACACAGCACAGAAGCACAGGGCCAGGGCTACACACACACACCACAACAACACCACACCAATGGCAAGTAAACTCAGTACAAGCATCAAATGGACACATACAAGGAACAAACATCTCACTGGACACACAGCCTGCCAAGTCACACACACATACCCCACACTGACACACAGACACATACACACACCACATGCCACCAGCAATGGAGCACACAAAACAGGAAAACAAATATGAGGTGCACACAAATGGAAGGCCAAGGAGACAACCACCAAGCATGTGTACAGCACATGCAAGTCAAGGAACATAGAACAGCAGCCCCAGCCCACCTAATCACACATTGCTTGCATAGTGATTGAAGTCAAACCACAGACAGCACAGTGCAACAACCCAAGGAAACAGCAAGGCAACACATGTAGAGGCACAAGGATGAAATGAAGGCCCTGAAGTCAAACTGTGAACAGCCACACATATGTATACAAATCCTTCACAGGAATACTCCAGAAGCACAACACACAGGGCCCATTGACACACTCCATGACTGTCAAACACTAGTAGGAATCCACACACATACCCCCCTCACATCTGCAGTACACAACACCAGTGTCAAACAAACATAAGGGTGGCAATAATGTCCAGGCAATACACAGACAAACAGTCACACTCCCTGGGAGTAGCCACAAACATCACATACACACAGGGATGCCAGAACCAATGTCTGCACAAAAACAACAGACAAACACATAAAGCAACAGACCCACACAGAGAACCACAACAAGAACAGACATGCCCTGTGCAGCAAAAATGTGGAAAGGCAATGGGAGCACAGACACAACAGGAGTGCACAACCCCATCAGTCAGGAACAATGCACACACAACATACCACAACACAGACAAGAAGTTTACCATCACAGATAAACACAGCCACTGCAAACAAACAACAGATGCACAGCCAAAAAAGAACACATAGCAAACACAGCAGGACATAAGTGGATGCATACCAGCCAATGACAAGGCAACATACCCCCACAGCACTGCATGCACAACAAGCAGTGTCTGAACAACAAGCATACCAGCCACACACAGAAATGAGTGACACAACATGAACCCACACAACACCAATCAGCACAGCACAAAGACAACATCACACACAGGAAGTGAAGCAGTACCACAGCAAACACACATACATGATGAGCCTGGCCAGCATGCCTGCAATCCTCTGGACAGAATCCCATACTGAGCTGGCAGTGCACCACAACTTGACATGTGTACAACACAGCCAACATGAACAAACAATGACAACTGCATCACACCTCAAATCTAATACATTGCCCACACAAGTATCAGGGTCAGGAAAAACTGAAGTCCCTCACCCCTGCAAAAAATAGAGTAAGTGAGTAAAGAAATTGGCAAGGTTGAAGTGGCACACACAGCATGTGGCACAGTAAACCATATACACACAGCAAATGAACTTTATTCAGTGAGGACACTGACAAAACAGACAACAGGAGCAACTGTCTTTATTCACAAAATGCACAGATAGGCAAAAAGAGTAGATAATAGAAAAGCACAAAATGCAGGGCATGTCCATGAGAAGCTGCACAGGCAGGGGCAAAACAGCAAGGCCAGTGGCCAGTCCAAGGTGCAGAGCATGTCCATGAGAAGCTGCACAGGCAGGGGCAAAAGAGCAAGGCCAGTGGCCAGTCCAAGGTGCAGAGCATGTCCATGAGAAGCTGCACAGGCAGGGGCAAAACAGCAGTGAACAGCAAGGCCAGTGGGCAGGACAAAGTGCAGGGCATGTCCATGAGAAGCTGCACAGGCAGGGGCAAAACAGCAGTGAAAAGCTAGGCCAGTGGGCAGGACAAAGTGCAGAGTGAGTCCATGAGAAGCTGCACAGGCAGGGGGCACACAGCAGTGAACAGCAAGGCCAGTGGGCAGGACAAAGTGCAGAGTGAGTCCATGAGAAGATGCACAGGCAGGGGGCACACAGCAGTGAACAGCAAGGCCAGTGGGCAGGACAAAGTGCAGAGTGAGTCCATGAGAAGATGCACAGGGAATGTGTGCAACTGTACCCAAACCATGGTCAGCAACACTGTCTGGGGTGTCACGATGTGCAACACAGGCCATGCTGTGTGCGAGACAGGCGTGTGAGGTCTACCAACACTCAGACTTGGCTGTCAGTCGTACTGGGAGCTGGCTGTGTGGCGGGACCAGTTGGAGCACTTGACTGGGGAGAGGGAGGCACATCTGAGGTATACCTATCAGTGTTTTGGCAAAACGGAGGGCTGCTTGGACCAGGTGGCATAGTGGCACGTGGAGGTGGAGTCACAGTGTGGATGGGAGATTGTGGAGGGGTGCCTTTCCACTTCTTGGGCAGTCGCAATGGCTTCACTGTTTTGGGAACAATGGGAAGTGGCGTGGACACATCAGGCTCACTCAACACCAAGGCTGCAGCAGGTGCAGACGCTGGCCCTCCATCTGGTGATGTGCTTGAACCTGCGCAATGCTTTGCTTGGCCCTGGCTTTGCCCCTCCATCCCCTGCCTACCAGGTGGTCCCCCCACAGTGCCCTCCATTCCCTGCTTCACTGGGCTTGCTATGGGAGTCGAGGTAGTGGGTGAATCGGACTTGCAGCCCTTCTTATGCCTACCCTTGGCACTCACCACCTTCTCAGTGGGCATGGAAATTGTATGTTTGGTTTTGGGAGACGCTTTCGGGACAGGAGAGTCCTTGGCTAGGGATGTCCCTGAGGCACGTGACCCTGACGCCTGCTTCTTGGCTCTTTGTCCCCTGGTGTTGCCTGATGGGCTCTTGTCTGTGTGCACTGGGGTGGCTTTGGTCATCTGTGGGGATGGTGTCTGCGGCCTGGACCGCTTGGGCTTCTGCTGCTGCTGTGTGCTACGTGTGCCGTATCGTGACTTAGAGGTCTGTGGAGCGTGGTCACTGTCGTCTGACATGGCCACTGGCATGGGTGTGGACAAAGGGACTGTCGCTGGACTCCCAGATTGTGCCAGTTGAAGGGCTGATGTCACTGCAGTGGACAATGACTGGACAGTCCGGTGCAGCCCACCCACGTCTGAATGTATGCCCTCAATGAATGCAACCACCTGAGCCAATTTACTGTCGTGGTCCATGAATGCATTGAGGAGAGCTGTCTGGCCTACACACAGCTGGTGCAAAAGGTCCACAGACTCATCACTGATGGCAGCAGGGGGGACCGGGGCAGGGGCTGCGGTGCAGGGGGTGAAGGACACTCTTCCCCTCTTAGCGGTGCGAACACGGGCAGCACCAGAGGAAGTGGCTGGGAGGGTGGGGACTGCACGCTGTGTGGTGGAAGATGATGCAGAGCCCCCGTTCCCTGTGCCCGCCAACATGTCTGCGTCACCGCTGGCATCAGATGACGTAGTACTTTGCGTCTCGGGCTGTGATTCCTATAGAAGACTCCTGTCCCCCTCCGAGGCGCTGGTCACATCAGCCTCACAGGGCTCCTCTGCAGCTGTTGTGCTGGTTTCCCCACCGCTGGTGTCCGTCCCATGTTCCTCCGTGACCATGGGAGATGCTGCATGAGAGAGAGAGATGTAGGGTCAGTGCAGTGGCAGCAACATAACAAACATATGCATTACAGACAACCATTAAGATGTCTAGATCTACATGTTGCAACCCACCCTGTGCAATTACATCGCTCAAACCCACCTCTGTCATCACAACAGTGCGTGTGCACTATCAAACCGGGACAAAGTGAGCAATGTGATGACCACACAGCACAACATCCTGCATGTGGCTCCGTTACAACTGCAACACAGATAGCTCATACCTGTCTCACACCACCCACAATGCCATTTAAATGCCCCATACCCGTTTCCCAGTGTTAAGTACAGGTAGGACACATGCATGACATCTGCACCCAGCACCAGCACAAGCTGACACTCACATGCCACTGCATCACACTACCAACATCACATTGCCCAGCGCTGGCACATGCTGTGCACACATGCAGCCACACACAGCCATAGTCACCCTTCCCAGTACACTCACCCCTAATTGCCTGCTGATGCTCCTTCAATCGTGCATCCAGCTCAGGGTGAGTCACGGCCAAGATGCGGCACATTAGTGGTGTCATGCTGCGCCGTGCCATCCAGCCAGTGCGAGGGATCCGCCCCAGTGTCATCTCCGCAACGTTCTTTGCCAGCCGTGAGATGTCGTCCCACCTCTTGTGGCAGTGGGTGCGCCATCGGTTTGATATTCCCAGAGCACGCACCTTGTTCGCAATGCCCCTCCACACGGCCTTATGCTGGTGCACCTTGAGCTGCAGGCATGGGAGACAAGAGGGGGCAAACATCAGTGACACAGTGTCATGTGACCAAATCACTCAGGACAGTAGCATGATACAGATTAATCACAAATCCACATATCTCACATGCAGAGACAGAAATGCTTTTCACATGGTACATCTGCATGTGAGAATCACACGTAAATGCATGCATGTATAAGGGGGGACACAATACTTGCACATCTCATGTACTAGCAGGATGCCAGCACAGAAGAGCTTGTGTACTCTGCCCACATCTTCTAACCATTTTTATGTAGAGCAAGACATACGTCACAAAACAACATGTGTATGTGGCGAGACCCACTGTATCCGACAATGCGCAGGCGTCAACTAACATGCACTGTGAGTAGCCCACTGTGTCATGTATATCACATTGAGGGACATGACCTCACAAACCCACCTCCTTTCTCACAGTGCAAGTCGTGTGCAATCTACAGGGTTGACCAGGCACATTGATGGGGAGTCAAATATGAAGATGAACATGTTACACTCTGTACAGTCAGTGATGTGTTCTTGTTGGATTGGGCGGTGACTGTGCAGGCCAGGTGGGCTCACACTGAGATGGACAACAGGGAAACGCAAAGACATGCACACTAGCAATGACTGGCCTGAATCCTCCATTACCAACTTGCTGCTTCACTGTATGGCTGACAAGACAAGACATGTCCCTCAAATCTTGATGTGCAGGCAGGGAGACTTGAGGAGTAGGGTACACACCCCTTCACCCAATGGAATGCAAGTTAGACAATGCATGACACAAACCCACACTCACATGCACATGCTGCATCAGACCGACTACATGTGTGCCCTCCCTGCACTCTCACACCCACTGTGGAAGACTTACCACGACATTTGGGGCACCATATAGCCTTGGGTACTGTGTGAGCACCTCGTCCACCAGGACCTCAAGCTCCTCGCCGGTGAAGGGACTGGCACGGATCTTCTCTGTCCTTGACATCACTGTTGGTTAGAGACAGCAGTGGCAGCAGCAGGTGAGGGTCTCAGGCAGCAGTCCCTGGAGGCAGTAGCAGGTGAGGGTCTCAGGCAGCAGTCCCTGGAGGCAGCAGCAGGTGAGGATCTCAGGCAGCAGTCCCTGGAGGCAGCAGCAGGTGAGAGTCTCAGGCAGCAGTCCCTGGAGGCAGCAGCAGGTGAGGGTCTCAGGCAGCAGTCCCTGGAGGCAGCAGCAGGTGAGGGTCTCAGGCAGCAGGCTCTGTGAACAGTGGAAATTCTGGGCACTCTCCCACACATATATAGCCCCCTGGTCTCGTTCCAGTAGTCCTGGGCTGCTGCAATTGGTCTACCAGGTCAGCCTTTTACGAATGCATCCAATGACTGACACCGCGGTGGTGTAGCACGCCTACCACTATTTTCAAAATTGCATCGAGCTTCCGCGATCGCGGAGCCCATTGGCTGTAATGGCATGGACCATGGCGGTGACACACCGCAGGGGCCAGGCGGGTGCTACCGCGACATTGCATCTTTTGATTGCATCCAATGACCGGCACCGCGGTGGTGCAGCACGCCTACCGCTATTTTCAAAATTGCATCGAGCTTCCGCGATCGCGGAGCCCATTGGCTGTAATGGCATGGACCATGGCGGGGACACACCGCTGGTGCCAGGCGTTAGTTTCTGCAATTTGGGTGCCATAGACACACATGAGGCACCGCCATTTGGGTGGCGGAGCATGCCAACCGCCATTTGGCCATGTCTATGGGGCTATCAGTACCGCAGCTGTGCATTGGGGTGTGTTGCACACACACCGCTGGTGAAAGGCGTTAGTTTCCGCAATTTGTGTGCCATAGACACACATGAGGCACCGCCATTTGGGTGGCGGAGCATGCCAACCACCATTTGGCCATGTCTATGGGGCTATCAGTACCGCAGCTGTGCATTGGGGTGTGTTGCACACACACCGCTGGTGCCAGGCGGTACTTTCCGCAATTTGGGTGCCATAGACACACATGAGGCACCGCCATTTGGGTGGCGGAGCATGCCAACCGCCATTTGGCCATGTCTATGGGGCTATCAGTACCACAGCTGTGCATTGGGGTGTGTTGCACACACACCGCTGGTGCCAGGCGTTAGTTTCTGCAATTTGTGTGCCATAGACACACATGAGGCACCGCCATTTGGGTGGCGGAGCATGCCAACCGCCATTTGGCCATGTCTATGGGGCTATCAGTACCGCAGCTGTGCATTGGGGTGTGTTGCACACACACCTCTGGTGCCAGGTGGTACTTTCCGCAATTTGGGTGCCATAGACACACATGAGGCACCGCCATTTGGGTGGCGGAGCATGCCAACCGCCATTTGGCCATGTCTATGGGGCTATCAGTACCGCAGCTGTGCATTGGGGTGTGTTGCACACACACCGCTGGTGCCAGGCGGTACTTTCCGCAATTTGGGTGCCATAGACACACATGAGGCACCGCCATTTGGGTGGCGGAGCATACCAACCGCCATTTGGGCATCACTTGTCTCTCAGTACTGCACCTACAGTACACGACACTATACTACAGGACAGTGTTGGTATGGACAATACAATGTGCACACATGTCAATGTGTTGATGTGCATTGTCAATCACAGCATTTGTTTCCACAATTGATGATGTTTGTTTTAGCATGTCCTCTCATGTTAGAGCATGCACACACTCGTCATTGATGCTCAGACTGTGGTCATTGTGTTGTTGAGGTGTGCCAGGTTCAATTGACGCCTGAATGTTTGTCATGTACAGCAGCTAGGTAGGATACCGTGGGGTTGCCTTGTCACACATGTGCAGGATGACAGACTCCCAGGCGTGCCCATGGGGAATGTGGCCATATCCCAATGTCCATTCACCTTGACCGAGGTGTTGTTTGGAGGACTTGCTGTGTTTAATCTGACAAGTGTGTGATTTGTGTAGTTGAAGGGGTCCCTACATGTCAGCTGCTCTGTGACTCTATTCATATGACATTCTTTGTTGCTGTTGTGTCAGCCATGATGTGAGATGCTGTGCACATCCCATGATGTATTGCATAACAATGTGTCCACTCTCATCTCAACTAGGAGGAGACCACATCTGCATCGTCACTTGACAGTGCTGGCAGACATGGAGGATGAGGCGATCATCCGGAAATGCCGTCTGGATAGAGACACCCTCAAGACCCTTTGTGATTTGTTGGAGCCCCACCTGCAGCCTCACCGAACATATCCAACAGCTTTCACCCCAACGTATAAGGTGATGGCGGCACTGCATTTTTTGCGACTGGATCATTCCAGAACACGGTGGCCGAGGCAGGTGGGATGTCACAACCCATGTTCAGCATGGTGCTGCGGGATGTTCTGTCCGCCATGATGATCTACAAGGACAGATACATCCATTTCCCCAGGGGGCAGAATTGGCAGCTGTAAAGGGAGATTTCTATCCCCTTGGACACATCCCCCATGTAGTTGGTGCCATTGATTGCACCCATGTTGGGCTAGTGCCACCACAGGTCCGTGAGCACATCTACAGGAATCGTAAACATTACCAGTCCATAAATGTCCAAGTGGTATGCCTGGCAGATATGATCATCTCCCACGTGTGTGCAAAATTTCCAGGCTCGGCCCATGACTTATACATCCTGCATAGCAGCATTGTACCCCAGCTGATGGCCAATCTGCTTCCTGAGCGTGCATGGATTGTGGGTGAGTATGCCTAGTCATTTGGCGTGCTGTGTGTGTGACCTGCTGTCCTCTGCATCTGCAACATTGCAATGTTTCTTTGTGTGTCACACATAGGTGACTCTGCATATCCCAACCGTCCTTGGTTGCTGAGCCCACTGCGGAACCTCAGGACACCAGCTGATGTCCGCTACAATGCTGCCATGGGAGGACACGTCGTGTGGTGGAGCGGACCTTTGGACTGCTGAAGTCACATTTCCGCTGCCTGGACAAGACCGGAGGGGCACTGATGTACTCGCCCAGGAAGGTGTGTCAGATTGTAGTGGAATGCTGCATGCTCCACAACCTAGCCATTCGCAAGGAGATTCCCATGCTCCTGGATGCTGATGAGCAGCCATGGCCCCCGCCTGCAAACCAACCCATGTCCAGTGATGATGACAGTGGAGAGGAGGAAGGTGTTGACCTGCGTCAACAGCTCATCACCCGCTACTTCACTTGAAGGTGGGTGACAATGTACAACGTACCCATTGTCTGATGATGTTGCTGTTGTTGTGAGGGTGTTAGTGAGATTTGTGACAGCAGCCAGTTGTAGACTCAGTGTTTGCTGTCAATGTTGATGGGACAGTTCATTTCTGAACATCTACAGGATGTGTATGTTGGCACTTGTTGCCCATTGTTATGTGTGCATGTGGGTTGTTCTTGTTGTGAAGTGTTGTGTGATGTCTGTGATGCCACACCCAGACTAGTGAATGTTGTTCTGTTCTTTTTCCTAGGTGCCTTTGACCTCTCCTTGCCTACATACACTCCGTCCCCTGGTACATTGTATTCCTGTTGAAAATTGTACATCCTGGAATAAAGACGGTGCAGGTACAACAACGTGTGTGTAAGGATTTGTTTATTTACAAAGGTGACATGTGAGGGGGTACATTGACAGTGAGGTGATTAGTGGAGCAGTGAGTTGACATTCATGGTAAATGAGATAATCGAGTGGTCACCACATAGGTGTGGTGACCCAGTCCAACAGACAGATGCCATTCAAAAGGCAGTGTGGGGAAGGACTGTCCAAAAAGTCAATGAAGTGGTGCAGAGGGTTGCCATCATGGCTGGCTGCGTAACTGGCGTTTGGCAGGTGCTTTGCCAACAGATACTCCCAGGGTTTTCTTCGGACAGCCCCTTTTCCGTTTGGTAGGGGGGGCCTCTGCTATAGGGCCAGTGGGGTCTGAGGACTCACCACTCTCTGTGGCCGCAGGGGAGGATGGTGAACTGTCATCCTGCGGACCACCAGTGGGAGGGGGGGGTGTTGTTTGTGGCGCAGACCTGTGCCTCAGTACTGCCACTAGTTGGCCCAAGAGGTCCACAATTTGTCCCATGCGGGTGTCCATGGACCTCATCAGCAGGAGGAGCTCACGTGAATCTTGTTCGGACCGGGCCGTTTGTCCCTGAGCCCGTTCATATGCCCCAAGGACTCTGTGGATGTGGTCCAGGGATTCGGTCCCAGGCTGTGTTCGGGTGTGGGTGACCCTGCCCCTCCCACCTGCTCTGCTGCCATGGACCGGTTGCCTCTCCACTGTCGGACCACACATCCTCTCCCTGCCCTCCTCAGTTGCTGGGGTGGGGAGGTCATCCTGTTGGACAGGGAGGGTGTTGCAGGCAGCACTGGTGGTTGTGGTGGTGGTGGAGGACGCACCGTACGTAACAGCAGGGGCCTGCAGATTGGTTGTTGTAGCTGCAGGTGTGGTGGGGGGGACGATGGGGTCCTGGGACCTGTTGCGCCCTGGAACACCAGATGGCCCGGCCTCAGTCTCCTCGTCCGAAGATTCCTGGAAGTCAACATCCGAGAGTCAATGTTCCGGGGGGGGATAGACTGGCCCTGCAGGTTGCTGGTGTCGTCCTCTGCAGTCAAATCTTGGTCACCTGTGGACCAGATGGGAAATGGTCATTGGGGTGCACCACGTAAGATTTGTGTTAGCTGTGTGTCATTCACTGTTAGTACACTACACAGTTGACTGATCATCACATTGTTTCCTATGTGCACTACTGTGCCTCCTGACATGCTGCGGTGGTACATGCATTTCTTGGCCATGGTGTGAGGTATCAATATGTACCCTGCGCCACGTGCATGATTTGTGATTACAGGGACATGTTGACATCTAGGGCCTTGCGCTAAATATGATTTTTGTGTGGACTGTATGTGGATTTTCATGACCTGTCAGCCATCACATCTGGGCATGTCCTGGCCATTGTCATCTCCTGCATACCTTTGTCTTGTCATGTGCATATCTGGATTGGTACCACATAACATGCCTTCTTACTGTTCATATGGTGGATGTTACTCTGGCCCCATGGCCCTGAACCTGTCATTCATTGCTGTGCATGATTGTTCCCAGTCTTTCCTCTACATGTGCATTGGTGTGTCACACTTTGGTTGCTGTGACAGTTTCCTTTGCTTAGCTGTGTGCACACTGTGCATGGCAATATGATCGGTGTGCATATTTGTACATTGAGAGGACTGGTGTTGTCTTATGGCCCCATTCTTTTTGTGTCAAATGGCTAGGTGCACGTACTGCCTACTTGCCTGTTGTGTGTTAGCATTTGTGTTTGTTTTGTGACACATCTGTGTGTGCGTGGTGGAGGCTTGCATCCTGCTCAGTGGTGGCACAAGACAGAATAATATGTCTGGCTAGCTGTTTGTTTATTTGGAGTGATCCATTATATGCCACATGCATCTGGGTGGGGTGGGGGAGTGCCCCATCCTGCTGAGGTGTGGGACAGGGGGCATGGTGGGAGTAGTAGTACAGGCCTCCCTCCCACATACAGCCCTCCATGGCAAGATGGCTACCTACCTGTAAGTTTGTTTGTTGGGGATGTAATGGCTGACACATGCTTCTGGGTGGGGTGGGGAGTGCCCCATCCTGCTGAGGTGTGGGACAGGGGGCATGGTGGGAGTAGTAGTACAGGCCTCCCTCCCACATACAGCCCTCCATGACAAGATGGCTACCTACCTGTAAGATTGTTTGTTGGGGATGTAATGGTGACACATGCTTCTGGGTGGGGTGGGGAGTGCCCCATCCTGCTGAGGTGTGGGACAGGGGGCATGGTGGGAGTAGTAGTACAGGCCTCCACCCCAAACAGCCCTCCATGGCAAGATGGCTACCTACCTGTAAGTTTGTTTGTTGGGGATGTAATGGCTGACACATGCTTCTCGGTGGGGTGGGGGAGTGCCCCATCCTGCTGAGGTGTGGGACAGGGGGCATGGTGGGAGTCGTAGTACAGGCCTCCCTCCCACATACAGCCCTCCATGGCAAGATGGCTACCTACCTGTAAGTTTGTTTGTTGGGCATGTAATGGTGACACATGCTTCTGGGTGGGGGAGTGCCCCATCCTGCTAGGTGTGGGACAGGGGGCATGGTGGGAGTAGTAGTACAGGCCTCCACCCCAAACAGCCCTCCATGGCAAGATGGCTACCTACCTGTAAGTTTGTTTGTTGGGGATGTAATGGCTGACACATGCTTCTGGGTGGGGTGGGGAGTGCCCCATCCTGCTGAGGTGTGGGACAGGGGGCATGGTGGGAGTAGTAGTACAGGCCTCCCTCCCACATACAGCCCTCCATGGCAAGATGGCTACCTACTTGTAAGTTTGTTTGTTGGGGATGCAATGGCTGACACATGCTTCTGGGTGGGGTGGGGGAGTGCCCCATCCTGCTGAGGTGTGGGACAGGGGGCATGGTGGGAGTAGTAGTACAGGCCTCCCTCCCACATACAGCCCTCCATGACAAGATGGCTACCTACCTGTAAGTTTGTTTGTTGGGGATGTAATGGTGACACATGCTTCTGGGTGGGGTGGGAGAGTGCCCCATCCTGCTGAGGTGTGGGACAGGGGGCATGGTGGGAGTAGTAGTACAGGCCTCCCTCCCACATACAGCCCTCCATGACAAGATGGCTACCTACCTGTAAGTTTGTTTGTTGGGGATGTAATGGTGACACATGCTTCTGGGTGGGGTGGGAGAGTGCCCCATCCTGCTAGGTGTGGGACAGGGGGCATGGTGGGAGTAGTAGTACAGGCCTCCACCCCAAACAGCCCTCCATGGCAAGATGGCTACCTACCTGTAAGTTTGTTTGTTGGGGATGTAATGGCTGACACATGCTTCTGGGTGGGGTGGGGGAGTGCCCCATCCTGCTGAGGTGTGGGACAGGGGCATGGTGGGAGTAGTAGTACAGGCCTCCCTCCCACATACAGCCCTCCATGGCAAGATGGCTACCTACTTGTAAGTTTGTTTGTTGGGGATGCAATGGCTGACACATGCTTCTGGGTGGGGTGGGGGAGTGCCCCATCCTGCTGAGGTGTGGGACAGGGGGCATGGTGGGAGTAGTAGTACAGGCCTCCCTCCCACATACAGCCCTCCATGACAAGATGGCTACCTACCTGTAAGTTTGTTTGTTGGGGATGTAATGGTGACACATGCTTCTGGGTGGGGTGGGAGAGTGCCCCATCCTGCTGAGGTGTGGGACAGGGGGCATGGTGGAAGTAGTAGTACAGGCCTCCCTCCCACATACAGCCCTCCATGGCAAGATGGCTACCTACATGTAAGTTTGTTTGTTGGGGATGAAATGGCTGACACATGCTTCCGGGTGGGGTGGGGGAGTGCCCCATCCTGCTGAGGTGTGGGACAGGGGGCATGGTGGGAGTAGTAGTACAGGCCTCCCTCCCACATACAGCCCTCCATGACAAGATGGCTACCTACCTGTAAGTTTGTTTGTTGGGGATGTAATGGCTGACACATGCTTCTGGGTGGGGTGGGGGGTACCCATCCTGCTGAGGTGTGGGACAGGGGGCATGGTGGGAGTAGTAGTACAGGCCTCCCTCCCACATACAGCCCTCCATGGCAAGATGGCTACCTACCTGTAAGTTTGTTTGTTGGGGATGTAATGGCTGACACATGCTTCTGGGTGGGGTGGGAGAGTGCCCCATCCTGCTGAGGTGTGGGACAGGGGGCATGGTGGAAGTAGTAGTACAGGCCTCCCTCCCACATACAGCCCTCCATGGCAAGATGGCTACCTACATGTAAGTTTGTTTGTTGGGGATGAAATGGCTGACACATGCTGCTGAGGTGTGGGACAAGGGGGCATGGTGGGAGTTGCAGTGCAGGCTGCCTGTGCACATGCACCCATGGTAATGTTGCTAGGTACATTGGTGGTGTTTGGGAGGGGGTAGATGTTGGATCTGTGAGACATGTTTTAGTGAGTGTGTGGTGCAGATGAATGGAATTGTTCCTAGTAGGTGTATCTTTGTAGTTGTGCAAGGCAGTACATAGCAGTGTGGTGGTAGTCATTTGTTTGTACTTACCAGCCTCCACTCCCCTGGGTACTCCTGTGAGACTCTCTGGATGCAGTATGGCAAGCACCTTCTCCTCCCATGGGGTGAATGGTTTTGGTGGTATGGGAGTGCCAGCACCAGTCCTGTCAGCCAGCTCATGGTTCTTGGTCCTCCTCTCTTTGACAACCCTCTTCAAGTCATGCCACCGCTTCATGATTTCCTTTCTGGATCTTGGGATGGTCCCTACTGCATTGACCTTCTGGACTATCCTTGCCCACATTTGAGTCCTTGTGGCTAATGGTGTCTGTTGGACCAGGCTACCAAACAGTTGTGGTTTCACTCTGGCTATCTCATCTACCATTACCTTCAACTCACTCTCTGTGAATTTGGCCATTTTATGTGTTGACATGGTGTGTGATGTGCAGAGGTGTTGTAGGTGCAGGGGTGTAAGTGGTGGTGGTGGTGATGTATATGGTGTGTGATGTGCAAAGTGGTTAGGGGTGCAGGTGTGGAAGTGGTAGTGGTGCTGTGTGTGGTGTGAGTGGTGATGGTGTGTAGCTTTGCCTATCCTTTGTTCTCAGGGGTTGGGCCCTTCAGTTGTGGGTTAGTGCAGAGGATTGTGGTCAAGGAAGGGGCTGGTTTTATGCTCTGCTATGTGGGTGTGTCCACATGTGGGAGTGCTCTCAGGTGTGTTGTGTGGGTTGTCCTTGTAAAAAAAATGTGGTGTGCAATGTTGTGTCATTAGGGTGTGTTTTCAGTTTTTGGGTGGCATGGCTACTTTGGTGTGGGCACTGTGTGGCCTTATTGTGGTATTTTGGATTCGTCCGCCAAAATTGTCATGGAGCGTCCACGGCGGTGGCTTTGCTGCAGCTCTTCCGCATGCTCTCCCATTCATCGCTGTTAGCGATCACGGTGGTCGTAAACAGCGGAACGTGCCGCGGGACCAGCGGGGATATCCTAATTTGCCGTGCGGTGTCTCCGCTATCCTTGCGGCGGGTTGGTGTTTTTCTGCAGCGGATCCGTCTGCCGCGGACGTGTTTTGGCCATCTCCGCACGCTACGGGCAGTTTTTTTTCCCCCCGTACCGCCGCAGTCGGTGTTTTTGGGCGGTTGATCATAATATGGCCGCCGGTTTCTCCACGGTGCCGGCGGGCGGTTGTTTTTGCTTCCATGGCGGTCGGGGTGATTTTCCGACCGCCATCCTAATGAGCCCCTTAGTATCTTCCTTAAAGCAAAGCCCCAGTGTAGATTTATGAGAGGGAATGTTTGCTTTCAGAAAGAGAGTGCAACCATTTTTCCCTGAAGGGAAGCCGATCTGGATAGATCAATAATATATGCAAGATGTTTTTCTTCTTCCTAGTGACACAGCCTGCAAAGACGTAAACTGCAGTCCCTGACTTTCCAACTGGCCGCTAGTGTACCATAAGTGCACAAGTCTGAAATGATTACACGCTGCTTCGTCTAAATTGTGAAACAAATTCCTCTGCAGCACCAGATTCTGGTAAGAGTCAAGGGCAAGGTGGCCTGGTTTCCTTCTGTTGGCCACTCTCTATCGATCTCAGTGATAGTTAGACCTGTACTCTGCCAGTCTTTGATAAGGCAATCTTTAGGCGACATGAGTAGATAGTGATCACTAGGTCCTATCTAGTTTTCAGGGATTTGCCCCAGCTTGTGTATGTGTTCACGGTAAGTTCTAGCAAGTTCACATCACAAGTACATTTCTATATAGGGCGTTGATTGCTGGGAAATGCCCATTACATATTAAAGAATGGACAGTTCTCATCTGGGCACCTTGGAGGCCAAGCTAAGCTCCAGTCTAGCTACGATTTGTCGGCGCGAAATCCTAACAGCTTACATAGAGCCTTTGACATGATGGCATTTCGCGCTGACTGATGTAGTTCCAAACTGTAATTTGCACTTTACATTAGCAATGGGTAGATCTTAAAGTGGGACACAGGCATATGGGTCCATTTTGGTGCCTGGAGGTTTAGACGCCAGTGAGCACAAGTGAAATGATGGTGAGCGATTGACATGAGCAGAGGTGATATTTTGATTTGGGGATTTTTAGTCATTGCTGTCAATCTCCCCAAATGCTAGTTTTTTTTTTTAATGAATTAATATGATGCACCAAAGCAAAAAAATACCATTCTGCTCGAATCTCTATTGCTATTTTTATTCA
Source organism: Calotriton arnoldi (assembly GCA_963921515.1). Classification (NCBI taxonomy): domain Eukaryota; kingdom Metazoa; phylum Chordata; class Amphibia; order Caudata; family Salamandridae; genus Calotriton; species Calotriton arnoldi. The sequence goes on along the minus strand of CAWUFW010014316.1, from coordinate 140,555 downwards.
GACAGTTCTAACATTATTGTACACAACTCTAAATATTAAGAATATATATGCATAACATGAACAGATAAATGCAAAAAAAGAAATGACTATGAAGAGTTGGTGGTGTGCATGGAGGGAAATGGAAAAATGAAAGAAAACTACTAAAATAGTGAAAAATAAACTGATGAAGATCGATAAATGGTTTCAGATCATCGTTCTCGACATAGCATTTTTATAAGAGCATTTTTATAAGGTATTGGAAGTTACAATGGAAAATAAAGGCTAAACAGAGTGTTCTTTAGGGCTTCCATTTGAGGCTTGAGTCATAGGCCTGATGTCTAGGGGTTGGTTCTTTTGCCAGTGTACCTTGCCATGGTTCTCCATAGTACAGCCTATCAGGTGCACAAATTCAATAATGTTGCTCATACGAGTAAATGCTCCTTTGGTCATGCTGCAATATATCCCTTTTCCAGCTTTTTAATGGCCTTAATATGTAGGATGATACACTTCATGTGATGTGAGGAAACTGATTCTTCAGCATAGCCTTCACATTTAACCTGTCTTCTTATTTGAAATTCACTCAGGATGACTTTGAGATGATTTTTAAGTTGATGTTTGGTGGACCTGTCCCTTTTTGCAGGGATTCTCCCAGAATGTTACCTTATGTTGCTGAACCTTCTTTTGTTAATAATAGTATTCTCTGCACTTTATCACTGTTAACCAGTGGTGAAATGCTGGTGCTCTCTCCCTAAAACATGGTATAACTGGCTTGCTCCTAATTGGCACATTTAATTTACCTGTACGTCCCTATTAAATGGTACTACATGTACACAGGGCCTGTAAGTTAAATGCTAGTAGTGGGCCTTCAGCACTTAGTGTGCCACCCAGTAAAGTAGCCTTTTAAAACATGCCTCAGGCATGCCACTGCAGCCTGTAGTGCAGTTGTAAACTGACTTTTCAACCTGTCAAAATAAACCATTTGCCAGGCCAAAACCTTCCTTTTCAATACATATAAGTCACCCTTAAGGTAGGCCCTAAAGGCTTATAGGGCAGCGTGCATTCTATTTAAAAAATGGGACATGTATAACTTATGTTGTACATGCCCTGGAAGTTAAAAACGTCTAAATCAATTTTTCACTACTATGAGGCCTACGTCACCCATTGATTAATACTGGGTTACCTTAATAATTTAATAAGTGCTAACGTTTGATAGGGAGCAGATAAGATATGCTGTTTATACTCAAAAGAATTGTAATTTAAAACCCTTTTTAACTGTAAAGTCAGATTTTAAGTCATAATTCTGTGTTGCCAATTTTTGTCCTAAACATCTGTGCCTTCTGCAAGCATCCTTGGTTACATGACTATGAATGACTCTGCTGTTGGGGCTTGTGTATTCCTTCTAGACAGTGACACAAAAGGGGATTAGGTGTGGATATAGTGGGCCATCCTGCCAGGATGGTTGGTGGAGCTGTACCCCACTTACACTTCAAAGGCTTTGCCTCTGACACACACAAAGGAACCTGACACTATTTTATTGCCTCACTACACCTCTTGGAACCGTGATGGGGTAAGAAAATAACTTTCCAGAACCAGATGTGGTGGTAGTATACGGAATCCCCACTTCAAAGGCTGGCACCAGGTATACATATTGGACCTCCTGAGCCACTCATCAGTACACTCCTGGACCTGTGGACATTAAAGAAGATGGACTGCCTTGACCCTCCAGCTGCGTGCCCTGCTGCTGCCAGAGAACTGCCCTGCCTTGTGATGACTACCTTGCTCTCTGAGATGTAAGCCTGGACCTGCTCCCTTCATCCCAGGCTAACCTGAGTGACTCCAAGAGTCAGCTAGCTGACCTCCTGCCTGAGTTACAGGGACGCAACAAGCTCTAGAGGCCACCCTGGAACTGCCCAGCTTACCTGCTACACTGGACCTTCTTGGACCTGCCACTGCCCCTGCCTGAGCCCTGTTGGCCTCTGCTGGAGTATGTTCCTGATCTCTAAGAGCCTGGACCATTGGCTGGCCTCCGTTAGGCTCCTCCTGTGAAGAAAGGTGAACTCCTTACGCTTTGAGCTCTTTACGACCAAAAACAGGCCTGTTTGTGCCCAGACTCTGCTGCCTGTGATGAACACGAAGCTCCTGTAAACCAGACTCTTTGCGCTACAGCGACTGCCAGCAACGAACGGTAAAATGAGATCTGCACAACACACTACAACAATGACAACATGCAGAGACCACAAATGTAAAGCTCCAGCAATAACTGTCTGCGATGCCCGACCGTATCATCGTGCTATAGCGATGATGATCCAAGCCACTCTTCCTGCTCCTCGTGGCCTCATCCAACACAAATGTTACTCCTCACACTGGACTTTCAGAAGGTTACTTTTTCAGCAGGACAAACCTGGTCCTTGTATCCATCCAGTGCTCCATCGCAGTCGGCCTGAACTTGTAGCTTTTCCCTGATCTACCAGAACCAGATGACTGAGAGCTGTGCTTTGTGCTTTCAGGCGTAATATCTACTTAAAACTTTAAAATTCAATATCTCCATGGAGTCGTTTCGCAAGCACGACGCAACTCCAGCAATGAATGGGGAGGCCTATCCTCATCGTACTGCATCACTCCAAGCAGGCGTAAGGTTTTGACATAGTGGCGTCCTAGAAGTGGCGCAGTGAAATCTTGTAGATTTCACTGCGTCACTTCTACGAGGCTTTTTTGCATGGGAACGCCCATCCTGCATACATTACACCTGACGCAGGTATAATGTGACGCAGGGCTTTACAACATGACGCATCTCCCTAGATGCGTCATGTTGTAAATGGGCCGCTTTTTATACTCCGCCGCTGCATCTCAAAAAGTGACGCAACTGCGGTGCAAAAATGACGCAAGGGGCTTTTAAATCTGCCCCATTGCATGCAGTGTCTGTTTGTACCATTTCACACAGCCTGCAATGGCAGTCTACATGTGTTTGATGGCAGCGCCTTTAGGGTGGCACAATACATGCTGCAGCCCTTAGCGACCCTCTTTAATACCCATGCCCTAGGTACCGGGGGTGCCATTTACTAGGGATTTACAGAGGTGCTAAAGATCTTGCCAATTGGGGAACAATTGAGCAGTTTTTTCAGGGAAAGAGAACTGGCACTAGGGACCTGGTTAGCAGGAACCCAGTGCACTTCAGTCAGAATTGCAGCAAATACAAAGTAAAAAGTGGGGTTGACCATGTTAAAACGGGGAACTTTCCTACATTTACTTTTCCACTTTGGTTGTGGCATCCGTCACTGGAAAGGTTGCCCTATTTCTGTTCGTACAAGGGCCCACAGTTAATAAGGACTTGTGTTGTTCTTGCGTGATGCAATTTGTTGAAGGCAACACAAGTCCTTAACTGGGATTTACTAATCCACTTAAGAAGTGATTTGTGCCGCCTTGTGTGGCTTTGTAAAGAAAAAGTAACACAATGCAGCTCCTTAAGCGGAGATGCATTACATTCCATCTGAAATGCGTTACATGGGTGAAGAATGGGTGTTCCCATGTATCCACCCATTGAATTTGGCTAATTCTCAGATTTACTACAGCTAGTAATCCTGGGAATGCGTCAAAAGCCTACACTTTCCCCAGTGATGGGTAACAAAGAGAAATAACTTTGGTTCTCCACAATACTCCTCATTACTTTCTCTTCCTATGCATGATGCATCCCATCTCACACATAGAAAAAGGAAAAGAACTCTAAGGATTGTTTTGTGCAGTAATGTATCCCATCTTGCACAAAAAACAATCCTACCCATAACACAGGTACCCTTGCACTATGGTTTAAGGGTGCCTGCGTTGGAGCTAGGCTGCTCTCATTGCACCAGAGCAATGAGAGTGAGCAGAAATGCTCCATATGTTTGTAAATATAGAGCATTTCTGCTCTCTCTCTTTCATGTAATGCAGTCCGACAACTTTGCTTGCTGCTGGGTTGCTGAAAGATTAGTAAATATGCCCTAAGGGTTCTATTAACAAACTTCTGTTTCATGCCAGAGTTTTTCCGAGTTTCCATTCAGAGATGGGGACTCATTTCAGATTCAGCATTTTGACTTGCCACAGTTGTTTGCTCAGTTCATGGTAGTATTTTTAAAACTTCATTTGAATTTGCTGTAAGCATTTGCTCCTGTTATGGCTCATGAATATTGGTTGGGAGGATTTTCAATTTTATTGATTCCTTCCTAAAGAATATTTAACAAATTATTTGCACCTTTGTGAGGAGAATAATTTGCAACATTTATCTGTCTTCTTCCAAATGTCTCTCAAGATACTTAGCTGTTTAAGTGGGCTTTCCTATGCCTAGATCTCATGCCCGTGTAAAATGATAGGTTATACTTTAGTCCATAGAATAGCTAGACAGTATTTGTACCTGCCAAAAACGAATTCATAGGAGAACCTGATTATTCCTCCTGGGGTATCCTGTGGCTTTTTGTGAGGTGCTTGTTCCACTTCAGTGTTTTTTAAAACCACGTATGGCAAGTAGGAGAAGCAGTTAATATTTAGTTGAAAATCAAGATGGAATTGTTTTGACTTGCCTCTATTCACGAATGCTAGAGATGCAATAATTTTTCTTTTCCCATGACTTATACAAATTTGATTTTGTTTGCAGATACTGGCATTGTCTTGAAGCTACTAACACAGACTTGTTTGAATGCAGTAATTTGCTTATCTGGTAATCAGTCCTATATTTATAATAATGATAAAGGGTGTTAATAAAGAGACTAAGAGCTTATTTAGAGTATGGTAGACAAGATACTCCTTCCCAAAAGTGACAGAGCACCCTCTCCGCCAAAACCTCAGTCTGTTTACTCTATTTAGAATCAGGTGTTCCTGTCTTCAATAACCTTACTCTGATGGATGGAGTAGGATGTATCAGAGTAAGGACATTTGACCATTTATCCTTGACAGCAAGGAAAAACGTGACAAATCCACAGGTGCGCGAGTAATTTTTTTGTTTTTCAAGAATCAAAACTCACGCTTTAGGAGTTTGATTTTGATGCACGGCTGCCTGAAAGATGGCAACCATGCACCAGACCGTGCAGTGGCTTCAGATGAATGGCTGCGACAGTGGGTCCTCTGAAGCACAGAGATCATCGGTGGGGTGGGTGTGATCTTTGTAGCTGCCGTTCAGTAGTCTATCAGGGTGGCAGATGTAATATCTTCTGCCGCCCTGAATGCTGCCTGCTAAACTTTAAATGAGGCCTGACGTTCATAGAAACTACATGCCATGCAATGAGAGGCAAGTGTATACCTTTGCTTCTACAATGACTATGCTCATTAGCCTGTCTAGCATACATCTTCTTATTGCTAGTCTTTGTAAATTGTCAGTATTATAGAATAACGCCACAAGACCAGTATTTCAATGTATTCGGTGTTTGCTCTAAATAGTTATGGAACAGCACATGTCCCATAAGGGTTGAAACCCATTTAGAATTAGCCCTGAATACGTTAAGACTATTAACTGTAATGCTTTTTTAAGAGGTTAAATACAACGTTTTATAACGGTTCACATGTTTAACAAAAGGTCTTTTACAGAAATATCACCAGTAGATTAGGAATAACTAATGTCATGTTATGTCTAAAATGTACAGCAAAAAATGTAGGATAAGAACTTGGGGAATATTCTCAGGGTTCTGTGACAAGAAATCGAGGAAGGCAATATCTACACATAGGCAAAAATACAGTTTACCTTAATACCGCAATCCTATATTTACAAAATGATAACAATAATATTGACTACAAAAATATGAAATATACCCAAATATCAAAAACAAAAAAAGAAACACTAAATATTGCCATCACAATAAAACACACTTACCATAATAAAAATATTGACAGCTAAAATATCAGCAACAAAATATAACTATTATAACATAAATAACTGCTACCTAAACAAAATTAAATGCATCAAATTATCACAAACTAATTATAATACACCAACAATAAAAAATAAAGCCACAATAAATACATAACAAAAAAATATATACATTAGTATATAAATATTTAATTTGATATATTACTATAAAATTAAATAACATAAAGAATGAACCATTACCAAATTAAAGATATCATTTTGAATGTTATAACACAAATGATAATGGTATAATAAATATTTATATGGAAAAATATCTAACTAACACATTTAAAACTTTATATAAAGCATTTATAATTAATTACAATACACCAAAAATAAAAAATAAAACCATTAAAAGTGCATTGCAATACCAATATATAAATATTATATAAATATTTAATGTAATATATTACTATCAAATTAAATAAAACAAACAATCAACTATTACAAAATGTAATCCTGCTTTAAGTTTTCCAACAAAAATGATAAAAAAATAATAGATATTTATATGGAAACATATGTAATCAACACATTTATAACTTTTATGTAAAACATTTATACAATACAATACAATGAAATAAACACTAATTAGTGATCACTAAATATGGCAAAAAAAATCAGAGAGCAAAAGAAACTAAGCATTACACTCTATGCGGACTATATGCTCCTGTATAATTTGTGCCTGTCGTTCACGACTCCTAGGATACTGCAGATACTTGGTCTATATGGGGACGCCATGGGGCTTATACTAACTGGTGTGAATCTGTACTGGCCATCTATATACAGAGTAGATGGTGAGGCCTATGATGTGCAGACTGAGCTTCCGATACCTGGGCTGTACATAGCACTGGAGCTGGGTCTAACTTGGAGCCTCAATCTTCGTCTCTTGTTTTCCAACTTAACAACCAACCTCACCCAATGGGCTAAGCTTGCTCTTAATGTCTTGGGTTGCTGTTCAAGATGATCACCCTCCCCTGCTTGCTATACACTCTGCAGAACTATCCCTTGCGATTGTCGCAGTTTTGGTGGTGCCAGTTACAGGCTTGTGGCCTCCCCCATATCATACAGGAAATGCACCCAATCCACCTGGGATGGAGGGCTGGGGATGGTGAATTTGCGCCTCTACTACTAGGCAGCACAGCTGCTGGTGGTCAATGAGTGGCTGAGTGGGGGGGGTAGATAGATCCGACGTTTCTGCTGGAAGTGGCCACGATGGGCATGGACAAGGTTGTTGTATGGAAGTACTATTCCCTTACAACTTCCTGAACATATGAGGGTGGCTCTTGGGACCTGGCATATGGCGCTACGGTAGACTGGCTGGAATCAGCGGATAATACTTGTGGCCCCTCTCTGGGTTGGTAGATGTTTGCATCAGGCCTCCTCACCAGAAGGATTTTGTGGGCGGGACAAGCTTGAGATCTCCATGGTGGAAGATGTCTGGCGGGGCACACCTCAAGACATATCAGGTGCTGCAGGAAGAGTATGGCCTGCAAAGTGCACCTGCTGATGCGCCATGCCTTGGACCAGCATTGCGGCTCCCTGGGGAATGATAATGAATGTAGCCTCTTGAGTCACAGATGATTTGGGGCCCATTACAGAGAAGAGAATTTCAAGAATTTACAAATCTCGTATTATCTACTCCCTGAAATAGTTTGAGCCCCTCAGGGCCCGATGGGAACTGTGTGTGGGGCCCTGGGAGGATTCTGAGTGGAGGGACACTTGCATGGAATCTAGAGTACATGTTATCTCCTGGCTCATCCTGCTTAATTACCTACATATGACCTATAAAATGCTAGAGCGGCTCTGGCATGTGGACGTACTGGAATCACTGTGTGTGTTGGCACTGTGCAGAGATACCTGCTCACTTCTACCATATGGTATGGGAATGCCCATGATTGCGAGATACTGGGAGGAGATCTTTGAAGTCTTGTCTTGGGTACTGGGAAGGGTTGTTGTATGCTTTAAAAAATCTATAAAATTTCGTTAATAAAAACATGTACATATAAATGAAAATATAAATATAACTATAAATAAAACTGACTAAGGTGAGAGTTTTCTTGGGCCTTACTGGGTATTACACGGGATTTGTCAACGGCTATGGAACATTTGTTGCCCTTTTGTCTGAGGTGACTTTCAAGAAGCATACAAAGAAGGTGATCTGGGTAGAGGTGTGCCTGAAGGCATTTGACAACCTGAAGGAAATCATTAACCCTGGGCATCCAATTCCGCTCCGCTCGCGGAATTTGCGGAATTTAGGCAATTTCGCGTTCCGCGATCTGCGGCGTAGTGGAATTATTTTCTTGTTCGCGCTTTAAAATGCGTTCTAGCGCGCGTGATAGCGACTTACCGGGATTCCTGCGTTCGCCGACGGGTTTTCCTATCCGTTCGCGTGCGCAACGAGATTTCGGTAGCCGGCCGCGTTATCCCGCGAGAGTTTGCGATCGCGAACACGTCATTCGCCGCGCCATCGGACAACGCGAGAGTGTGCAATCGCGAACACGTCATTCGTCGCGCCATCGTGCACCGCGAGAGAGATTGCGATCGCGAATACGTCATTCGGGCGCGCCATCGGACATCCGGCGGAATGTTGGTCAAGCTCGCGATCCCGAACACGCAAAATTTTCAATCTGGAGAACAATAACATCGCAAGCAGCATAAAACCTTCTATAAATTGATGATTTGGATGAAAAAAAAACCTCAGATTGATATTTGGCTGTCCTTTTTTGTCAAATTTTTGGGGGGGGAGAGGGAGGAAGTGCCACAGAGTCTCCTACTTCATGTTCCTGTCCAGCAGGCTCCTCCCAGTGCTTTGTCCATCTCCTGTTCATTTTTCACTTGGATTTGAGCTGGAAGGATCACTCTTTGTGTCTGCTGCATCATTATTATTGGATTTGAGGATTTTGGGATTTGAGATTTTACAAGTAAGTTGGTGTTGTTTGATTGGGGCATTGCAGGTGCTGCAACTACAATTTTTGTACTTTTCATCATTTTTAAAAATAAATAGTTGTGGGTAGCCAGTAGGCCCAGAGCTAGTCATGGGTGGGTGCATGATGAAACATGATGAGACAACTGTTCCTTTGCTGTGTGATGTATTTATTAATTTCAAACATCATTTAGGGGGCATGGATGGCATTGGATTAAATTGCAAAATGTGTTTTTTTGGGTGTATTTCACTTTTTTGGGCAGTGTGCTTTTTGCCATAGGCCTGCAAGCTTGTGGCCTAGTCTGCCAACAGGCCTTTCATCCAGTAGGCGCAGAGGTAGTCAGGGGTGCATGAAACAACTGTTTCTGTGTGTTCAGTTGAATTTTTAAACATCATTGAGGGCACATGGATGGCATTGGATTGAATTGCAAAATGTGTATTTTTGGGTGTATTTCACTTTTTTGGGCTGTGTGTTAAATACATGCATTAGTTGTGTGTGGTGTGCTGCAGGCCTTGTTTAGCCCTGTGTATTTTCGTTTTTGCATTTTATTGCATTACAAGCAAAGCAGTGTGGTTTACCATGCAGCCTTTGCCTGGCTATTATAGGCCTGTTTTCAGTACATTGTTTTCCAGGCCTCCTGCTTGTGATTTGTGAGTGTCCATGTGGCTGGTAGCCATTTCTGGTGGGAGTTATAAGTGTGCTGCTTTTGCCATATACTAAGGCCTGCATGTGTTTCCTTTGTGGCCTAGGCTTCTTGTTGTGGTCCTGGCCATGAGGCTGGCGGCCATTTTGAAGCCAGGCAGTGTGCTTTTGCCATAGGCCTGCATTGTCTGTCTTCAGTTTCTTGTTGTTGTGGGCCTGGCCATGAGGCTGGCGGCCATTTTGAAGCCAGGCAGTGTGCTTTTGCCATAGGCCTGCATTGTCTGTCTTCAGTTTCTTGTTGTTGTGGGCCTGGCCATGAGGCTGGTGGCCATTTGGAAGCCAGGCAGTGTGCTTTTTGCCATAGGCCTGCATTGTCTGTCTTCAGTTTCTTGTTGTGGGCCTGGCCATTGTGAAGCCCGGTAGTGTGCTTTTATCCATAGTCCTGCAAGCTTGTGGCCTAGTCTGCCAACAGGCCTTTCATCCAGTAGGCGCAGAGGTAGTCAGGGGTGCATGAAACAACTGTTTCTGTGTGTTCTGTTGAATTTTTAAACATCATTGAGGGCACATGGATGGCATTGGATTGAATTGCAAAATGTGTATATTTGGGTGTATTTCACTTTTTTGGGCTGTGTGTTAAATACATGCCTTAGTTGTGTGTGGTGTGCTGCAGGCCTTGTTTAGCCCTGTGGATTTTCGTTTTTGCATTTTATTGCATTACAGGCAAAGCAGTGTGGTTTAGCATGCAGCCTTTGCCTGGCTATCGTAGGCCTGTTTTCAGTACATTGTTTTCCAGGCCTCATGCTTGTTGCTTGTGATTTGTGAGTATCCATGTGGCTGGTGGCCATTTCTGGTGGGAGTTATAAGTGTGCTGCTTTTGCCATTTAGGCCTGCATGGTTTTCCTCTTGGCTTACTGCTTGCATCCATCCCCTTTGCCAGCTGCAGCTCCCTGAATGATGTGATGAGCAAATAATTTAATGACAAACAGGGTCCACTTCTATTACATTTGTATTTTTGTTGTTGTTCCTCTTCTTTCCTATCCTTCCTGACAGTGTACACAGTATACCATGAAAGCCCTTGTTGACAGTCTCACAAATGGTACACTAATTTATATCTTTTATTTGTTTGTTTGTACTACTAGTAATTGAACCACAACAACAAATGCAACATTTCACTGATGTTCTTCTCCTGGCTTCTTTGCTTTTAGGTGCACAAAAAGACAGAGGAGGAGGTGTCATCATCATCACCCGTTGTACTGCCAGGCAGAAGTCCTGCTGCGCGTCACGTCCACGTGTGACCACCACAGACATCTCTGCAACTTGTGCACCTGCGGCCTGCTGACATCTGAAGAAGATGGGCCCAAAGAAAGGTACCAGGTCCTCCAGTACCAAGAAAGTTGCCAGTGAGAAGAAGAAGGAACAGAAGAAGGAAGTGGCACTTGCCAAGACTGGTGTGCCGGCCGATGTGTTTTTGGTAAAAAAAAACTTACGCCTGCAGCAGCGGTGTCCGGCGGGGACCAAGCTGGGAGCAGCACCTCCGCATCAGCGGGCCCACCCCAGCAACCTAGGCCCAAGCCCATGACTGTGGCAGAGGTAGCCAGTCTACTAACGACCAGTGATGTTGAAATGTCATTATCGCAAAGTAGTATCCAATCCACGCACTCGCAGGCGGAAACTCAGCAGATAAGTGGGCAACCACAGCCGCAACCACAGCCGCAGCCGCAACCCCAGCCGCAGTCGCAACCCCAGCCGCAACCCCAGCCGCAACCCCAGCCGGAACCACAGCCGCAACCGCAGCCGGAACCACAGCCGGAACCCCAGCCGCAGTCGCAACCCCAGCCGGAACCACAGCCGCAACCCCAGCCGCAGCCGGAACCACAGCCAGAACCACAGCCGCAGCCGGAACCACAGCCGCAACCACAGCCGCAGCCGGAACCACAGCCCACAATAGTAGTTGTTCCACCTGAAGTAGGGGCAGTTCAGGAAATCAAGCTTTTTGCAGACGAAGAGGAGCAAGCCACTGTTCCAGAAGATCCATTGTCTTCCAGACCCCCAGCAAGGAAAAGGAGGGTTAGTCCATCAACTTCTTCTTCAAGCTCCGCTTCTGATGATCTAGATGCCACTTGGAAGCCACCAGCTCAGCCTGAGAGTGATGCACGCCACAAGACAAGGCTAGTGAAAAGGAAGGTTCCAGAAAGCCTTAGAGTTATGGAGGTAGATGTAGACGAGGGGGTGATGATGATGAAGAGCCAGTCATCATGAACATCACTCCTGGGGCTGCGGAGATGGAGACCAACATTATTAGACTATCCAAAATCGCTGCGAGGGATGTAGCACGGATACCACCAACACAGGTAACGCCAACACGACCTCCAGCTTCCATATTTGCCTTTGCAAAGGCCCGGCAGGGACCTACATCCAGCTCAACCACCACCTCAGTAGGTGGTGGTAATGTAAGTGCACAGAGTCAAATTACAGGCACACCCTCCAGTTCATCTGGTATTGTAAGTGGCACCTCCACCAGCGCCAGAAAGTTCTCCTCCCCAGTTTGGGACTTCTTTTCGGTTAGCAGTAAGGAGGAGAACATTGCTATATGCTCAATTTGTCGGCAGGCTGTTAGGCGGGGTAAGCTTGGTACAAACTATGGTACTGGAGGACAAACAAGTCATCTCAAAAAACACCACAGTATCAAGTGGGAGGCTCACCTACTTCACTTAGAAAAAAAAACTGGACCCATTGCTGTTGTTGGGGATGAAGAAGTAGGGGAAGATATGATCGCGGTGGAAGGTCAACAAGAGGGAGACATTTCTATCCCTACCCTCAGCAGTGTAGTGGTAACGCCCACATCCTCAGCAACATCTGAGTGGCACCGTACTAAGAGTCAGCCTGAGACACCAAGGCAACCGGGCACTGCAATGAGCAAAAGTGCAGCGTCGTTGAGCCTAACTGGGTTCAAGAAGAAGGGTGCACCACAAAGGAAAATATTCCAGCCTACCATTGACAGCATGCTTAGGTCAGAGGGGCAGTACCAAAGCAACCACCCAACGGCACGGTTGTACAATGCGAAGCTGGCTAAAATGTTAGCGCTGGACCTTCTCCCTTTTTCATTTGTGGAAGGGGTGGGTTTCCTTGAATTTGTGTCAGCCATCTGCCCTAAATGGAAGGTTCCCAGCCGGTCCTATTTTGCCCGAGTTGCTCTTCCAGCACTACATCACGATGTGCTGGAATTGGTTGGACAAGCTTTGCAGCAGAGTGCTGTTCACAAAATCCACCTGACAACAGACATGTGGACCAGTTGCCAAGCCACTGATTACATGTGCATCACTGCACACTGGGTCTCTTTTGTGGGGGTTAGAGAAAAGCTATCTGAAGTAGGTGCTGAGATTTGTAATTCTTCTCGGAAACATGCAACTGTAGCCATGTTCGCCATGGAGAAATCTCATACTGCTGCAAACATTTTGGAAGAGTTTAACAGCAAGGTCTTTGAATGGCTGCGCCCCAGAGGGCTTCACATTGGTTTTGTTGCCACGGATAATGGCAGTAATATACTTAAGGCCATGACGCTTGGTGCCTATTTCAGGGTCCCGTGTTTGGCGCACTGCATTAACATTATAGTTCAAGACTTTCTGAAAAAAGAACCCATAGTCAGCAACTTACTGACGACCTGCCGCAGAATATGCACGCATTTCAGCCATTCTTTTAAAGCCCGGAAGCAGCTGAGGATCATTCAATGTGACTATAGAATGCCAGTCAAAGCACTGATCCAGGAGGTGGCAACACGTTGGAACTCAACGTATTACATCCTTGACCGTCTGTTTGAGCAGTACAGACCAATCAATGAATATGTCATGCGAAGGGCGGATGCTACTGTGAAAGGCATGACCCTTCAGATGGACCAATGGTGCCTAGTTAAATCTCTTACAGAGATGCTTCTTCCTTTCGAGGTCTTCACACGTGAAGTCAGCAAGGAGGACTGTACTATGGGCCAAGCTATCCCATTGTTGCACATGCTAGAGCAACAGCTGAAGGAGGTGTCTGAAGCGTACATAGGTGTGGAGGAAAAAAAAGAAGCATATGAGTTGGTGGAGAGCTTATCATGTTGCTTAAGTGAAAATGCAAGGGTGCAAAATAAGATTCTGTCACAAGAACATTACATTTGTGCCACAATTCTGGATCCACGGTACAAATTGGCACTGCACAGTAAGACATTACTCCCTTTTTCAGAAGTGGATGTTGCCCGGTACAAAACTTGGATAGCTGAGGCAGCCAGTACATTGGAAAATGAACGGCTGTTAATTAAAGGCCTCAAACCCACGTCAAGTACTGCAGCAGGGCATCCAGCGTCAAGTTCAACTTCAGAGCCTGTGGGCAGTGCATTTGGTTCACAGCTGTCACCAACACTATCGACAACAGCAAGAACCGGATCATCAGCCCCAGTACAAACGGCACAGGATTGGTTTTACAGCAAGGATTTGCTAGGTCCAGTGCTGATGCAAAGACAAAAGAGGCCGAACAAAGTGTAGCACCCCTGAACATTGACCGAATGGTCCAGGCCTACCTGGATGACCCAACAGAGGTCTACATTGATCAAAACCCATTGCGGTATTGGTATGGCAAAAGGGGCCAATGGCCAGTGCTCAGCAGGCTGGCGATAAACTATCTGGCTTGCCCTGTCGCAAGTGTCTCTTCTGAACGTGTTTTCAGTGCTGCTGGTTCCATTGTAACAGTGAAAAGGACCAGTCTCTCACCCAAAAACGTGGAGAGGTTAACCATGATCAAAATGAATCAGCAATTTATACCACCGAATTACACAATACATGAATCAACACAGGAAGATGAGGACAGCGGCTCAGGTGACGGAAGTAGCATGTTGGATGCTGATTACCTACTTCTGGTTGAACCCCCAGAGTTTGAGGATGAGCTATACTTCCCTGACAACTAGGCTTCCACTTCTTACTGTGGTTCTCCCTTATTTACTTCTATTTGTGTGTCTGTCTTTCTGTGTGGAAACTTAAAATCACAACAAATCCATCACCACCATCTTCGTATTTTATTGCCTTATATGAGTTTCAGCTGTCTGCATTTCAGTCCACTCCTCTAAGTCCTGCTCCTCCATCCTCCTGAATCGACCTAAATCTATTGCCCTCAAGCCAGATGATGATTGGATGTAGCATAATCGAACAAAAACAAAAATCTTGCCTCGTTGAGTCTCTCCAAAAGAAGTGGAACATGATGATGACTACTATAGCTATCCTCCTTTCCGAGCCGATACAGACTGCCCATTAACTGAAGATGAGAAGGAACAGGTAATGAATGATGACATGCATTGGACGCTGACTGAGTGATTTGTGTTGTTGTTGTTTGTAGTGCATGTACTATTATCTAATCTACACACTAAAAGTAACTCAATGCAATGTTTGTTTCCATTCTTGTTTTTTACTAACAATTTTCTACTTCTACTGCAGGCCGATCCATTGCATTTTGAATATGGAAAGGGGACTCAATCTGTACACTACTGCACACTGAGTTGGACAACACACCATGATGATGACCACAGTGACATAATATCTTCGCAGTCACTCAGTACGATCCAAGATGATTGATGGAATAACTCAGTGCGTTTCATGAGTGCATTAAAGGTAACCAAGTCAACAACAACCACTGCAGACCTACATGTCTGTGTAGTGGTGGAGTCGAGTGTGGTGGTATGACTGACAGCGGGGCATTGATTTAGTCACTTAATTTGTAAAATGCTATGTTGCTGTATATCTGCTTTGTCTGCCTCTGTCAAAAAAGGTACGCTAAATGGAGGATGGGTCAAGGGTGCCGTGGGCCTGCTCTGTCCTGTTGTTGGAGGTTAATGCTGGAAACAGACTAGAGTAGACATGATGTATCCAAATCCATGCCGCCTCTGAAAGTGTTCTTGTTGCACTCCACCGTAATTTAGGCATTTTTTTTTCTACTTGATTTTTCAATATCCCTTTTGTTTTCCCATCTGCAATTACAGCCCTGCCCTTACCCTGTGCTACACTGGGAAAAACAACTCTCACTTACCTTACCAATGAATCTACATCTGCCAGGCAGGCAGTGGCGTCACCCAAGATTGATGGCCGGAGCGTCCATGGGAGGGAGGACCAAGACGAATGCCGAGATGCAACTCCCCATTTTGACCAGGATAACATACAGTAACAGTATCAACTTTCATCATCTTTTAAATTTGATCCATTTTTTGTCTTCAATCATTATTACTGTGTGTTGTTGTTGTTGTTATTATGTTTGCTCTCTGCTTATAATTCAATTCATCCCTACAGCTATTTTTGACTTTTCTTTGCTATCTTTAAGCCTGGGCCGGTACAACAGAACAGAAACTGTATGTAATTCGGATCTCTCTGAGGGCAGAAAGGCAAGGCAAATTGCATAATATACTGCTGCCCTGTACCTTTTTAATTGTCTAGTAGTAGTAGTTAGTAAGTACTATCATTAACCATCAAGTTATCATCATCATGCATGCATTTCCTTTTTCTCCCTTAACAGATTTATGGATATGGTTGTCTGCCAAGATTGTGTTTTGTTGTTGTCCATGCTTACTGTTTTTCTTTGTCAAACCTTTCCCAAAAACCCCCTTCCCAACCATTCATCAAACCCTAACCCTCTTCCCCCGGGCTGTGTGACTTATTGAGGTGTGACTAAATTAAATGTACACCAATAATTTATCACACGCTTGCTGGGGCAGATGTGGCTAAAGCAACAAAAATTCATTTTCAAGGCAGGGCGAGGATGTTCTTCTGCTTGCCCACCTATGAGCAGTATATTTGCGAGATAATTTTTTTACCAAAGGAACCTAATCCATCAGCATTAATTGCCGGCATAGATTGGATTTGTTGTCATCCTCAGAAACAGCACTAACGGTTACGCTTGTGTCGAGTGTACTGTAGGCCTAGTCCAGTGACTCGACACAGCTAGAGTTTGTAACTCTATGTACTAGGCTATCCCCGCCACCATTATGTTTCCTTGTATTTTGGCATATTATTGTTTGGCAGTAAGTTCCGTACTGTACTTCGTTCTCCTACTCCTCCCACAGTCTCTCTCAGGCAACTGACTGTCTCATTTTCTTTTTTGCAAATGCTACTGCCAGGGTCTACTACTACTACCACCACAACCATGGCATGTTGGGAAAGAAAACCATCATCACCATGCAGCCATCGCCGTGCCCAAATTAAACATCAAGCACAGGTAAGAGAAGAAGTTTGGGGGAGGCATAATTAATAACGGAATTTTTTCATTAATTCTATTTCACACACCCCTTTGAGTCCAGTTGCAGAATGCATAGATTAGGAGGAGAGACTGACAGTACTAGTAGGACAAGTCCCTCAGTGAGGGGTACCGCATCTGTCTGTTTGTGTCTTAGTAACTCAGCCAATTATTTAAATCAAACACTGGCTGTGGCACTGCACCAGCAAGGAAACAGTGTAACGTAAAACAGTAACCCCACCCACAAAACATGAACAACATCGTATATAAAGTCTAAATATGTAATTTAATACCCTAACAAAAATAAACTATGTAAAAAAAATCCCACAACACCTGACCCACCCCTCTCCCTAACCCCAACCAATGTCCATGTCCCGGAACGAAAAAGTCCAACAAATGTTCAATAGTCCAAAACCCAACGCCCGATTCCCACCCACCAAAATAAGCTATAAAAAAGGGGCAATAAATAAACGGGGTCTCAGCGGGCTCGCCTCTCCAGGACACGGATGCGCTCCTCTAGGCGGGCCACGCGGCGCTTCAGTGCGCGGCAGTTGCATCCACAGGGGGGGGGGCAGCAGTGCTTCTTGCAGTGTGGCGGCGGGCGGCTGCCAGGCGGTGGTGCCGTAACACTGGAGGGGGGTGTCTGGGGCCCGGGGCATTGGAGGAGGCTGCAGCTGCTGCCGCCTCCTCCTCCTCCTCCTCTAGAACCACCAGCCGCTGGTATTCAGCCTGTATGGCCTGGAGCTTCCGGCGCTGGGCCTTGGCTGCCAACTCCTTCCTGTCGACTTTACGTTTGGAAGGAGTAGCTATATCAAGAAGAAAAAACAAGACTATTGTAAAATATACTCTTAGCAAAGCAGTCAGACAAATTCATTCTATAGTAGCACTAGCAAGCACAGTACGTAACATTTGCGGTATGTATCTATCCTCCCACTGCCTCGCACATTTGTGGGAGTTTCCGGCATTCCACCACCCATGCATCTGATTCCTATCAGACACCTATGCATGCATCCCACGTATCCTTCTCTGCCAGTCATAAATATAAAATCTCGCCCGTCCTTCCTCCTTCCACCCTTCTTTCTCTTTTTGTTCAACCCATCTATCAAGGTCATCTGATCTGACTTTTAGTCTTCTCCATAAAACTTTCACAGCTGAGTTGAAGTCCGATAGAAGAGGCCATTGGTTACTCAGTACACTCCCATTGCTAATGCTAAGGGTGTCTTCTTCAACCGTTCACAACAACTTCTTACTTAAGTCTCAACAGTACAGTATACATTACACCCTTGCAGCGAGTGTAATGTCAATAAGTAAGGATTTGGAATATAACTTACCACCGCCCGCCACTGCTGCTGGCTCACCCCCTGCAGCTCCTCCTACAACTGCTGCATCGCCTGTACCCTCAGCGGCCGCGTCACCTTCGCCACTGGCCCCGGTACTGGTGGTCGGTAGTACGCCTTATACACCTCCCCCTACTTTTTCACTAGCAAGATTGAAAAAAAAGTTAATACATACATAATACATATACAACATACATCAGTAGTACAAATCAGGTAGTAGAGTAGACACTAGTAGTGTAAGTGTTATATGGTCCCTAGGGTCATTCTAGTCTTTGCTAAGTTACCCCGAGCCATGCAACCATTTTAGCTTTGTGTCTTATTTTTGCGCAAGTTACCTCGCAGCTTGTTGAGAAAGACGCCTTTGAGCCCACATGAGATCATACTGCTACTGTCTGAGCGCTGCGTACAAGGTCGAAAAACAAGCCACTTTGTTATGGAGTTCTGGTGTTAGTCCATATTGCTTATCCATAAAAATACTACACTTTTTGGCACGACTGAGAAATGCTTGCACTATACTAACGCGCACCATTTTTCTCATAACAGACGGAAGATTCCTTTATACGAAGAAGCAGAGCTTTGCAGAGCTTATGATGTAACCAGTACTAGGTTCTTATAAGGTGAGGGGTCCCCAGAATTCTCACATCTCCATTTATAATTTTATATAAACTAGATTCCTACGAAGGGAAGGGTGGTTCTTCCACCACTGTTCAGTTATCATGATCTCGCCTTTTGGCTTCTATGGACTTGTAGTTGTAAGTGTAACAATGTTTATTGTTTTAATCTTATGCATTTTGCTGTTGCTGCTGCATTATAGAACAACGTACAGAGCTTGTCAGTTGGAAATAAACCTTTTGAACTTACATAGACTCAGTGGTATTTGGTGTGGACTTACACGAGAGAGTGAGCGAAAGGGTGTGCATTGCTTCCGAGACAGAGGTCGGGAGTGTTATGTTCTGGGTTGTCTACTCATTGGGTATTTTGGGGGGGGGGTTTCGGAGACCTAATGAGACAGTATAACTAGTCGGTCAGCGGATTGTGGTGGCTTCTGATTGAGGTGTGAGGAAGGTCCAACCTCCCATCACCAACGTCCTATTTTCTTGTGCAAAGTTCTGTATGTGCAGAATCCCTACAACAGTAGTAGTATGTCCTATCCTATCAAAAATTGTAAAATGTGGTTGGGCATTTTCTTGGTGGGAATTGTCGAAAAGCCTCAAGATTAAGAAGACTAGAAGTAGTAGAAGAGGACAACCCAAAGGACTGGACTCAATGGCTAGAGCTATTGGTGAATCTGAGTTTTATTTAAAATATTTTAAATAAAGAGTGGCCAACTGGGCAAGCTTAGCTACAGACAGACTAATAGTAGTAGTACAGAGAGTCATAGCAGACGCAGTTAGAGGCAGGGATAACAAGAATTTAGAAACAGATAGTATAGATCAAAGAAGAATTTGTAAAAATTATAATTAGGATACTGAAATAATAGTTCGGAAAAAATAAGGTGCAGGAAAAGTTTGGGAAATATAATTATTAATATTAACCACTGGAGGACTTACTGGGGCCAGCAGCAGAGCCCTCGATAGAGGAGCGGTCCTGTCCCTGGGAGGCATCTTGGAGATCTTCTTGGCCCGCCGGCTGTGACCCCGTCTTCTTGCCCCTGGGTGCTGATCATGTAAGATTTCATAAAGAAAGAGACAAAAATTAAAGTTTGGTGTGAAATAAATAAAATATTTTCAAATACGCACCAAAAACATTTTTGGTAACAACAATTGCAATAAAATTTACCTGTCTAATCTGACCGACTAGTAGTATTGCGAGATTCACGGACCGTCTAGCAAGCCTAACTACCACCTGACCTAGCCCACCTATTCCAATCCAGACGGGCCAATTGTTCAGTAAGTCTGCATTTCCATTTATTTTAGTCCTCAAAAATGCATAGATGGAGGACACATGCATACATTTTTGCATACACCAAATTGTTGGCTGGTTGCTGCTGATGTTCTGCTAGTGATGATATAAGCCTATTAACACTCAGTAAACAAACTACAAAAGGTTCTACTAAGGACTGGGGTAAGCAGCATTCAGCAGCACGTGACGTGACAGAGGATGCGTCACGCACACCACTTAAAAATTACCAACTAATAAGTAACTAAACCTATCAATCCACCACTATCCCTTCTTAGTGGAAGGAGGACAAAGGAAGGACTACTCGCTCTAGCATTACATCACTTAAGTTCTCTAAAGTAAACTCTTACATAATCATCAGGCCATGCGAGCGCAAAGTTGCAAACAAGTAAGATTAGTAGCGCTGAGCGCCTGTGTCATAACAATCTCAGATTTTTAAACGTAATTTACCTGCAATGTAAGCAGCACCATTCTTGCTGGTCGGGAAAAAAAAATATTTGCAATATATAACACAGAGCAGAAGAACACAAAGTAGTAATATTAAATAGCTACTCACCAAGCCCCGGACCTCCACTCCTAGCAGGTCCAGCAGGTCCTGCTCCCAGTCCAGAATATCGGACCACCGGTGCGTCAGCTGATTATTGTTGCGCCGGACACCAGAGCAGCGAAACACTGCCCGACGCACCTTGCCCCACCGCTGCCGACGCTCCCGAAGCCCGTACCCGGACCCAGGCCTGCCGCCTGCTGCCAGGGTTAAGGGGAGGTGGCGCTGAACAAAAAAAACCAGTGCGGCCACCTCCGCCTCACCGAATGGTTGTATGATGTTACAACGCATTCCTTTGTAACGCATGCCTTTTCCACGCATGCGTTACAACGGAATGCCTTTCCCACGCATAACCTTTACCACGAATATTCCTTTACCACGCATACTTTTACAACGATTTTTGTTGTAAATTCATGCATGGTAAGGGCATACTCTTGGTAAAGGTTATTCCCCCACCCCTAAACCCTTCTTACAAATACCCCTCCCCTGCCCTTAAGCATTAAATTGGACCCCTGCTTTTTTTCCCCCTTAAATCTAATATTCCCCTTACCTCTCCACGTCGTCTCTTCTCAATGTTCTTCCGTGTTGACGTCGCACGTCGTTAAGAGGAAACGGAAGTGTCTTTCCGTTTCCTCTAGCGACGCCGATTGCCTCCCGATTCCCTCCACATAGAATCTTCAACAGGTGCGTTTTTTATTGGGGGGGAACCCCCCCAAGCCCCCTGTTTTTTTCACGCTTTTTTTGGGGGGGGGGGGGAGACCCCCCAAGTCCCCCCTTTTTTTTAGCCTTTAACACACATGCCTTTACTACGTATCTCGTAGTAAAGGTATGCGTGCTAAAGGCTATTCGTTGTAACCACGCATGCGTTGTAATGCATGCGTGGTTAAGTTATGCGTGGAAACGGCCGCGTTGTAGTGGCCGTTTCCCCACCAAATAAGGCCCGTGCCTGCACCCCTCTTTGGCGCCGCCTTCCGCAAGGAAGGCGGTCGCAGCTCTGGCTGCGACTACGAGCCCTGTGGCTGTGGCCCTTTGCCATGGTTCTGGGTAGGCGGGGGGCGGAAAAGAAAAGGTAGGAATTAAAAAAAGTAAGTAAAAGAAATTAAAAAGCAGGTATAGAAAAAGTGTGAAAAAGTAGTTAAAAACACACAAAAAGTAGAAAAAAACTCAAAATATAGAATCAGGAAAAAAGAGAGATAGATAATAAATAAAAAAGACCAAAAAAAAGTTTACAGAAACAAAGGATTGAAAAGATAGAGGGAGGATTGAAAATCAGGCCCAGAACCATAGCAATAGAGTGAAAAACAAGATGGCCGCGCCCATTGCGACCGCATGGGCAAGTTTGCGCGATATTTACCCCCCGAGCACGCAAAAAGCATTGCGAACACGTAATGCGCGTTCCCGAACAGGAAATACTTATCGCGAACGGGCGGGAGCATGCAATACGCGACCCGGAACAGGAAATAACCATCACGAGCAGGTGGGACAAGTGAAAAACAAGATGGCCGCGCCCATTAGCGACCGCATGGGCAAGTTAGCGATATATTTCCCCGCGAGCACGCAAAAACACATCGCGAACAGGCGGGACAAGCAATTCCGCGACTTCGCGGAATTTCTACGTGCTCGCGGAGATTTTTAACAATTTTGCTGAGATTTGCGTAACGCAACTACGCAAATTCCGCCCACCCCTAGAAATCATGTTTTCAGTACCAGTACTTAAGGTACCTAACTTCAGTAAGAAGTTCCTTTGCAGAAGGATGCCTTCATTAGCAGGCGGCTAATACCCAGCAAACCAAGGTAGAGTGTGCTCGAGATGAAAGCATTTGTAGTGGTTTGGGCACTGAAGAAACTTAGGCCATACCTGTTTGGAACTCATTTCCAAGTGCAGACAAACAACAAAACCCTGAGATGGCTGATGCAAATGCAGGGTGAGAATCCTAAACTGTTGAGGTGGGCCATCTTTCTACAGGGAATAGACTTTATGGGGGAACATCACCTTGGGATTGATCACGCAAGTACTGATAGTCTTTCCAGGTCCTGCCTAAGGAATTAGAACTCCCTTGGGGGTAGGTAGTTATACACACATTCTGCTGGATGGGGTTAGTGTTGGAAATAGCTATCTTTTGCGTGTTGTACTCCAAAAGTTTTGACTTGATTGATTTTGATGGCTGAAGAACTAAGGGCACTTTACCCTTGCTAACCAGAGGTAAAGCACCTGTGTTCTCCCTTTCAATATGATGAAATTGGCATACCCCTAATTAGCATATTTCACTTACCTAAAAGTCCCTAGTACATGGTACAAAGGTGTAACCGGAGCCTGTAAGTTATATGTCACCAGTGAGCTGCAGCACCTATTGTGTCACCCAATGCAGTGACAGTGCTTACCACAGCCTGGCTGTACAGCTTTAACAGTGCAACTTCAACCTGTTAAAATAATCCCTTTTGACAGTCCTAAACCTCCCTTTTAAATATGAAAAAGGCACCTATAAGTAGGCCTTACTGGCCATAAGGAAGGGTGTATGGTACGTAAAAGTAGGACATATAAATGTTTAATGTTAAACATTTCCTGTGAGAAGGCCCTAAAAGCTAGTTTCTGTGTAGTAGGGGTGACTGTTCCATAGGAAAGCATTGGAATACAGTATTACATTTAATGCTATCTCTGGCTAGGAAACAACGAACAAATTTCATTTTTTGACTACTTTTTGAAATATTTATTACAAGCCCAATTCACTGGTGAAGTTAGATTTTTAATCAAAAATTTGGAAATGTTACTTTTTAACTGCCTAAAGCCTTTGCAGGCCCATTTGTATGAGCTACAACTGCCACCTGACAGTTGAATAGCCCCCTGGATGGGGTGTGAAAACTAATGTCAGGGGAGGATAAAGGCTTGGGTGTGGGGAGGTGTTTTCTGTTCCTCTGGCAGGATGACCATCTGGGCTGTACTCAGGAACTTGATTAACTTCAGAGAGGTTCACCTTGTCACAGGCAAATATTAGCAGACACCTGGGCAAGACCTTTCTTTGCTCTTACAGTCAGCCATGCTAATTACCTCCCACATTACATCACTCATGACATGTTATATGGCATAATTGATAACATGACTGTAACATCTGAAATTACATCATTGATGACAAGACTGGGCATGGGAGGAGCATGATTTATAGTTACTTTAGGGCTCAAGTTACAGTTATTTGGTGAAAACTGTAACAGATGAATTTCAGTGGTTTTGTTCATTTAAAAGGTAACGTCCATTGTTTTTTTTGTTTTTCAATGCAAAGTAAGATAGCATTACCATACCTAACTATAACTTCATTCAACTTTTATTTTTTCCAGTAGATTTCTTGTGTTTTTAACGTAAGATAACATTTTATTGCCATATGTAACACCAACTCCATGCCATGCATGGCCTTCGGCCCTGCGTGGTGTGGGATTGGCCAAAGGCAATGCCCTGTGCTTAACCCTCGCTGGTGCCCAACCATCCCATCTGCCCCCAAGCCATGAGCAGCCTCGGTGTCATTTTAAGTATGGCAGACCTACAGACTTTATCAAAGGATCAGAACACCAAAATATAAAAAGAGGGCCAATTGGTTTTAAGAACTGATCAGGATTTCAACATATGTAAAGCCTATGAATTGTCTTTGTTAAAAAATGACCAAAAATTACAATGAAATGTATATTTCAATAATTTACACAGTGCAATATTTACTAAAAGTGATTGTAAGAAAAAAATGAATAAAGGTAAATAAGAAAAACACCAACATGTCTTTGAGACTTTTTAAATATTTTTCAAACTGCAAAGTGCAGCCATAGATTCCATCACAAGGGGGCTAGGCACTCTAGCTGAAGAGTAAGGAGCTCCAGCTAGGAGTGCTTTATAAGGATATGCTAAGCAGTCCTGTGGTAATGCATTTAATGATCCAGGAGACTTATATTGGGGGCTGCTGCACTCCCTGCAGCCCCCGACAACAATAAACAAAATGGTTGGTGGTGTCACTGCCCCCTCTAGGTTAAAGAGCCATCATAGTTTATTATGAGGTGCTTTTTTAAGGAACAGTGAATAATAATTAAGCTGCTCCTGTTGCTCATTTATTATTAATATGTTTTGTTTATTTTTTTTGTGTGTCATGGTGCCCACCCAGAAAACCCAAGCTCTTAATTTTTGTTTGGGGTGTGGGCAGAGTTCCAGGGCCCACAACCCCACCAGCTCACCTGCCAGCACCAATCCTGGGTGGCAGCAGGAGCCGGCTATTCTTTATTATTAGAATTTTTTTAATTATTAGGGAGGGAGCATGCACCCCCAAGCTTTTACAGGCCCCAGGAACCCCATATCCCCGGGGCTTTAGTATATTTTTAAGGGGAAGGAGTTATGTGGCCCCTCCCTAAGCCTTTACAGTCTCTAGGGACCTAATCCCTGGGAGAGAGAATGCAACCCCATGTCCCCGAGCCTTTACAGGCCCCATGGACAACATCCCCTAGGATCTAATGTGGGTGCCTCAGGAGGGAGACCGTGGGAGGAGCCCTAGGGCCCCTGAGGCACCACAGGCTCCCCTGCATGCACCCACCTGCAGAAACAAGTTTTTATCTCTTCTCCTGCCGGGCAGGAGCAATCTCAGTTTTTCTACCAGCAAGAGCCCTGGCAGGGAAAACATTTGTGCTTCCACCTAGCAAGAGCACTTTTGCAGCTTGCCACAGGTGGGAGCACATATTTGTTTCCCTGCTAGTGCTCTTGCAGGAAGGTAAGCTGTGTCTTGGGTGTGGGCTCCCGAGGACACAACAATGGAGATGGCCCCAAGGGATGGTGTCCCTGGGCCCTTTTGAGTCCCAGGGAGGGGGGGCTGTGCGCCCCCACCTCTATTTAAAAAAGTGACCCCGGGAGATGGAGTCTGTGGGGCTCCAAGAGGCTCAGGTACGGGGTCCACGCACCCCACTCCCCCTTTAATTATATGTGTCAGCCTTGGAAGATGGTGTCCTCAGCTCCTCCTAGAGTCTAGGGGTGGGATCCACAAGCCCCCGCCCCTAAATATATGTATGTGCTGCCTCCCAGGCCCTGACCCAACTGCCAATGCAGGCAAATGCCAAACATGATAGGGGTTGGCCTCCAATGGGGGTTGGGTGCAGGCCCTGCTTCCAACCCCCTAATGCACAAAGTAAAAAGCTCTGCTCAGTGAGGCAGTTGGGTAAATATGATTAAAACAACCCCAGAAATTCACTGAATAAGCCAAAGGTTAAAGTGACGTTAAAGTTACATATGGTAATACGATTTTACTTTACATTAAAAAGCACTAGAAATTCACTGCAAAAAACACAGAAGTTAAAGTGAAGTTATAGTTACATCTTGTAATAATATAAAAATGAACACTTGAAACCGAAAATACTGAAATTCACAAGTTATATTTACTAAGCAAATTCTAACTTGGCCACATGCCAATTACTGTTTATAACTTCACATATTACAACACTCATGACATGTTAAATGACATTATTGAGAATGTCACTCATGACATCTCAAATGTATATATCTATATCTCTCTATATATATTTATATATACAGAGAGATATATACATAAACATATATACATATATATAAATGATATATATATATATATGTTAACTGGAAAAAACAAAACACAAAACCATAGAAATTCAGCAGTTATAGATATAGTTATAGTTATACTTATGTTAAGAGAGTATAACTCGTGGCCTAAAGCTACTGAACGGCACAAGATATAGTTTGTTCAGATAAGATTAACTATAAGCATAACTATAACTGATGAATTTCTATGGATTTGTGTGTGTAAAATGTGAACCTAACTATAACTTCCCTGTAAGCTTTGTTAATGCAACCTTTGGCCGTGAGTGGCGGGTGTTGGATGCAGGGCCTTGTGCTCAACCCCCTCACAGGCATCCATGCGGATGCTGGGGTTTGGTGTGAGAGTGGGTGTACTTTTTTTTATTGTGCTTCAGATCTGTGGATCCTTTGTGACCTTACACTGGGAGGTTGCGCTGAGCACCACAAGGGGTTTACAGATCCTCGCATAGGTCCCACAAAAAACTTGAGACAATTTCATCCCCATGAGGTGTCCCTCAGGCCCCCTTCCATGTGTCCTATCAGGTCACGATACCTGTACCTTGACTCATGTGTTTTTATGCTTTTTTTCCCTTCTTCAGCCCAAGCAATAATCAAAATATCTGTATCTATATCTATATATATGTATAACTTTATTTCTCCCCGGTTCTTCCTCTTTCTATGTGTGCTGCATTTTGCAGCACACATAGAAAGAGGAAAATGCCTCTCAAGAATACTTTTGTGCAGGAAGGTGTCCCTTGCCCCACGGTGCAAGGAGGCCTGTGTTGGAGCTAGGCAGCACACTGTGCTCCAGCGCAGACTAAAGAAAGTAATGCGCCATAAAATTTAAGATACATCACATTCCTGCCCTTTCTCAATCATGCAGCACAGCTAGGTAACGTGCTGCACTGCGTGATTCTTTATTAAATATGCCCCCCGTATTTGTTGCACATCACCTCAGAGATGCTCACCGTCACCAGTTCTCCGCAACGGCAAAACAAGTTTCGGAAAAATCCACAGCTCAGGGGTTTGCTCAGCAGCTCTTCTTTATTCTCATTTGCATATTATTATTTGTATGTATAATTTTGCATTATTACGATGCTTGTTAGTTTTATTTTAAAGCGCCACATATAATCTTCCAGTTCATAATCTGATACAGGCACTATTGAAAGGATATGGCATGTTAACCTTGCTTATCGCCTGCATTCCACTGCCCTTCTGTTGGTAGGATCAGTATCAGTGTGGATAATAATGATATTCCTATTATTCTCCAAAGCTGTTTTGAAACTTTCAAAGTGCTACTATAAAAACAGGCATGGCTATTACCCATTGTATCAACCCGGCAAGGATGAAAGGGTAAATTGGTATTTTTGTGTTGACAACTCTTCATATACAGATGAGGAAAATATAAGCTGCAAGATCTTACATCGCATTACCCACCTGGACTCTGCTGCGCCTTATTCTGCAGGCAGAAATTACAGAGCTGAATAATTATTCAGGCCAGCGACAGGAAGTATAATTAACATGAAATATACAATATGTAGGATGCGCGTGCCCTGTATTCTGGGGTCTGTGCCGCTTCCATAACTCATATTTCACCAACTGGAAACTCGCTAGAAGAAAGGGCAGTGGAAATCCTCCTAGGGATTCCTGTGGAATGCAAATGGCCAATGGTGTCCAAAAGCCTCTGTGTGTGATTAAGTGGAAGATTTTATGTTACAAGTAAATCCCTTTTTTGCACAGGACATACAGATATAGGCAAATGCCCAAAAATCAACAAAATGTAATCCTTAGTTGGATGCACATTACAAGCCTTGTTATGGGTAGTTAAGGTTTTATAAAGACAATTTCAATACAGTACAATATTATAAATGTCAGAGCATCATATGCAATGTGTGATATTGGTGCATAGTGGTTACTGCGGCAGCCATAAATAACAATGGGGTATATTTACAAAGAATTCATTCAAATAAAGTTGCCACATAGTGTTGCGTAAAAAGGGAGAGAGCAGAAGTGTACTATGGGGCAGATTTATGACGACTGGCGCATCCCTGCAAATCAGCAGGGATGCGCCAGGTAAGATGCGTCACGCAAGTTTACCCTTGCGCCACCACAGATGCGCCGCATTTACAATGCGGCGCATCGTGGCGCAAGGATAAACAGATGCGTGACGCATCTCCCGTCGGAAGGGTGGCGCATTGCTGGAGTCGTGTCGCAAGCGCGACGCAACTCCAGCAATGCTTGTGGCCTGCCCATACATAACGTGGTGCGTCACGCCTTACGCCTGTTTCAAGCAGGCGCAAGGTTTTGACGCAGCGGCGTCGGAAAAGTGACTGAGTGGAATCTTGTAGATTTCACTCAGGCACTTTTCCGAGGCTTTACTGCGCCGGAACGCCCCCCCCTGCGCCGGAACGCCCACATGAAACCTGACGCAGGTTTCATGTGGCGCAGGGCTTTACAACGTGACGCATCTCCCTAGATGCGTCACGTTGTAAATAGGGCGCAATGTGGCGCAATGTGGCGCATGGTTTACGCCGCCGCTGCGTCACAGAAGTGACGCAACGGCGGCGCAAAAGTGGCGCAAGGGGCTCGTAAATCTGCCCCCAAATCTTCAAAGAAATGGCGCAGTCCTGCTCTCTCCTTGCCCTGGCACAATGTGTGCTGCATAACATCAATGTAGGCACCCTTGCACCAGAATGCAAAAGTGCCTGCATTATGGTCAGGATAGCTTTAGTGCAGAAAGGGGTACCTTACTGCAGGAACACTATATTTGAAGGATTCTTTCTCTTTGTATGTGCTGCACGATAACGAGGAGAAATAAACATATGTCTCCTTGTTACACCAGCCTCAGGCACGCACACCATTCTGGTGTAAACTCATGTCTACATCTCTTTGTAAATATGGGTTTGTGTTAAAATCCATTGGTGGATGCACGCGAACACTCATGAACCACTTATCAAACGCCTTCTTCTCGCAAAGCAGCGCAATGCTCTGCATTGCGTTACTTTTTCTTACAAAGCAAAGCACATCAATATTTGCTTTGCTTTGTAAATAGCTCAAATTAGTTTGTGTGGGGGATGCATCAAAATCTTTGTAAATTGGGCCTACATATACTTTTTATACTATTTGCCGAATTCTGATAAAAAGCACTCCTTGCTACTGGGTGCCAATCAAGTCGATGCCATCAGTTGCAGGAATATTTTTATTCTGGTCAAAGTGTAGTTTGTGATTTCTCTTACTTTTTCACTACACAAATACATTTAGATAGCAGTGAACACATTTAGATAGCAGTGACGTGGGGATCGTCCTACCGGACCTCTGATCTAATATGTGGATTGGCAAACGATATTTGACATCCAAATGCATATTACATTTATTTATTGGATTCTAGTATTGCACTCACGAAGCTCTACTCTACTTCAGAGGTCTCATGAGATGCATCGGACATGGTTTACCCAGGTACAGTCACACTCCTCATTGTCCACTCCCCCATGGTGTTACCTCTTCCCACAGCCCCTGCTCTTCTTCAGCTTTGGTTTGCAGGGTGTATATCTGCACGCAGTAAAACTGTGTGAGGGGACCCCTACCCTGACATGCCGATACCCAGGGTCGCCACGACAACTTGGTCCCAATATCCTACCTGCAAGAAAGTGTCCCGACAGGTCCCGATGTAGGTCGATGGTTCCCGTGACAATGACCCCTCCCCTTTGGCCTCTGCCCGGGCAGTGTTTCGATACACACGAATCAGAGGCGGCAGTAGGAGGGACTAACCCCGGATGTGATTCCTCACAGGACGAGAAAAAGCCCAAGGGAACAGGAAGCGGGCGCGTACAAGCCGGAGGAAGGAATGAGTCGAGCGAGAGTGGAGAGCGGAACGGAGAAACCGAAGAAAGACGGAACGGGGAGGACGACGATCGAGACGAGGACAAGACGTGGTGCGAGGATTGGTGGTCCCCACAGGAGGAGGCTGGAGAGCGGCCGCAACTCGGGAGAGTTGCGGCGGGGCCGGTTAGTGATCGGAAACAGGGGGAACGGGCACAGGGGAGCGGGAGGGCTGAGGGTGTATAGCGGGATGGCGGGAGCTCTACGGGAGCACAAAAGGGTGAGTGACACGGTACATAGCTTCTATCCTCCCCATGAGTGACGGTGTTTGCGCGTCCAGAGTCGTAAGCGGCGTTTAGTTTGCTTTGTTTTTCCCTGTTCACTACACTCCCTGAACAATCCACACACCAACCCTCCCTGCACGCAACCCCTTTCCCTTCACTAAACCAGAAGACACTATACCCCTTCCCGGATAGCTGAGAGCACCAAACGGGTGTGGTTACCGGTCACTCTGACAACGGGCATGATATATTGGAGCGACTGACGGTTCCTTGTACTTTCTCTCTTCCATGAGCCTCCCTGGGAGAACCGACCAGCCAGAAGACGAGTATCCTCCCTCCACAAGCAGCAAGGAACCGCGGGAACAGGAGAAGACCCGGAATACCCTCCAAAGAACCCCTAAAGCAACTCCTAAGGACAGATATCCCCTGATACCAAATAAAACTAGCCGTCTGGCACACTATATACAGCCTCCACGTCTGTTTATTCGGCCTGCCCTCCCACAAGTGGTGTCAGAAGTGGGATCCGCCGGAGACATGGAGGCTGTGATTGCCAGAATGGCCGAAAGTCAGGAATGCCTGGGGAAGGCTATGGAGAGATTCCTCACTGTGGTGGAAGAGGACCGGGGGAAGCTACAGCAGGCTATGACAGTACAAGGTCAGACCCATGACACGGCCATAGGGAAGCTTGCGGATGCCATGGGACAGCAAAGAGGCCCCAGTACTCTCCCCTCAGTGATCCTACAAAAATATGTCAGCGGAGAAGACCCGGAGTACTTCTTCAACAACTTTGAACGGATGGCCCTGGCTGCTGCATGGCTGGCGGATAAATGGGGACAATACCTGGGGCCCTTGCTGTCAGGGGAGCTACAGGCATCCTACCAAGCGGCCAACATCCTAGGGGTAACCCCCTACGCGGAAATAAAACAGTGTATTATGGAACGCCTGGGGGTTGACGACGAGACCTATAGGATGAGACTCAGACAGATCAAGGAAGGGCCTCACGAAACCCCGAGGGCCGTATACTTCCGGGTAAAGGACATGGCTGACCACTGGTTAAAACCCACCACCGCCACAAAGGAGGACATCATGGCAAAGGTCCACCTGGAACAGTACCTGGCCTCCCTCCACCCACCCATACAGAGATGGGTCAGACAACACGCACATCTCACCTTGGAGTCAGCCGTAGAAATTGCAGGGGCCTACAGTAGATCCCAAGACGTCCAAAAGGTTCGTGAAGACACCCCATGGAGAACAGGCATGGGCGGGGCTCATCGTCCTACCCGACCCCCACTAGTCCGAAAACCCGAACCTGTAACACTCGTTCCAGGGCCCCCTATGTTTCGGGCCCCCGGGCCTTCCTTTATGAAAACC
Organism: Calotriton arnoldi; assembly: GCA_963921515.1. Classification (NCBI taxonomy): domain Eukaryota; kingdom Metazoa; phylum Chordata; class Amphibia; order Caudata; family Salamandridae; genus Calotriton; species Calotriton arnoldi. The sequence goes on along the minus strand of CAWUFW010014316.1, from coordinate 109,073 downwards.
CCTTCCCCTGGACCTCAGTGCTATAACTGCGGAGGGCTGGGCCACATAGCTCGCTTTTGTCCACAGAAGGAGGAACCGATGGAGATAGGCATCGCAAGAAACTACTGCTGCCTCTCCCAGAATAAATCGCCTCCCCCGTATCATTGTGGCGTGACCATAAACGGACAACCGATGACAGCCCTTGCCAATACGGGCTGCCGACAAAGCGTGGTGCATCCTCAAGAACTGGGAGCCGGACTTGGGGCTGTCGATGGTACCGTACATATTCAGTGTGTCCATGGGGATACAAAGAGGTATCCCACTACTTACGTACGCATACAAAACGCCAAGGATCCTGGTTCCGAGTTAAAGGTCGGCCTCATTCCTCGCCTACCGGAACAGATCATAATAGGAAATGATTACCCCCACCTACCCGAATTACTCCAAGAAACGTCGGCCGCAGAAGGTGACTGGTGGGACATAGCTCCCTTCGCTCAGGATGAGAACCCCGACTGGCCCCCCTCAAAACCGAGGAAAACCAAAAATGAAAAACGAAAGGATAAAGGAAACTTTGTTCGTGCTTTCCCTGCCACACCGGTGGAGAACCCATGGGAAAACGACAGACACTTCCACACGGCTCAGAGAGAAGACCCGGTCCTACAAGAGGCTTGGAACCAAGCCCAGAACCAAGAAGCCCCAATACATGTATGTCCTTATTTTTTCATTAAGAATGGACTGTTATACAGGAAAGCAGAGCCCAATAGTACCCCTCAGTTGTTGGTTCCCAACCCTTTCCAGGACAAGGTACTTTATCTGGCACATAGTCATCTATTAGGTGGGCATTTCGGGGAGGAAAAAACCGGGCAGTTAATAACGAAACAGTTTTATTGGCCCGGCGTGTATGGACGAGTGAAACAATACTGCCGTGAATGTCCCATTTGTCAAAAAAATAGTAGGTACAAACCCCCACGAGCCCCCTTACATCCATTACCCATCATCGAGGAGCCCTTTAGTAGGGTAGGGATGGATATAATAGGCCCTCTGTTGCCCTCGCGTAGCGGGTGTCGTTATGTGTTGGTACTTGTGGATTATGCCACCCGCTTCCCGGAGGCGATCGCCCTGAATTACCCCGACGCTTCCAGCATAGCTAAAGCCATAATACCGGTGTTTTCCCGGGTGGGATTCCCAAAAGAGATCCTAACAGATCAGGGGACCCCGTTCATATCAAAACTGATGAAGCAAGTGTGCACCCAGTTAGGGATTAAGCAAATACGGACGGCGGCCTACCACCCCCAGACGGATGGGCTCGTTGAGCGTTATAATGCCACATTGAAGACCACCCTAAAAAACTCCTTGCCCTCGAATCTAAGCGGTGGGAGGATATGTTACCCCTAGCGTTGTACGCAATCCGATGTCAAACCCAAAAGAGCACAGGGTATTCTCCATTTGAGTTACTCTATGGCCACCAACCCCGTTCCCTACTAGACATGGTTCGTGAGACCTGGGAAACAGAACCTAACAATGCCACCCCATTGATAGAGTATGTCACTAATCTAAGGACCCATCTGGGACAAATACGTACGATAGTCAGGAACAACATGGAAAAAGCACAAGGGGCACAGAAGACCCAATACGATAAAAAAGCCAAAGAGAGGTCCTTCTCAACAGGAGATGCGGTGTTGTTGATGATGTCTTCATCGGATCACAAGCTGTTGGGTCAATGGCAGGGCCCATACGTAGTGCTGGAACAGGTGACACCCGTCACCTACAGGCTCGAATTGGACAAGAAAAGAGGCACTACTCAGGTTTATCACATTCATCTTTTAAAAAAATGGGAGGGACCCCTTCCTTCCTTGGTTGGAAACATAGGACCTAATAGTCCCTTATATTGCCAGTGTATTGACCATGACTTGCCATCCCCTTTGGCAACGACTCTGATTGATATATTGTTGCCCCTACAGGGTGTGTTTTCATTGACTCCCGGAAAAACCACGTTAGTCGAACACACCATAAAAACCCGTCCCGGGACAAGAGTACGTCTCCGACCCTACCGTATACCAGAGGCCCGTCGACATACTATCCGAAACGAAGTTCAACAAATGCTACAGATGGGTATCATAGAACCCTCTGTAAGCGAGTGGAATTCCCCTATAGTACTCGTGCCGAAGCCGGATGGCTCTGTACGCTTTTGCATTGACTTCCGGGAGGTCAACAAGGTGTCAGAATTTGATACGTATCCCCTCCCACGGGTAGACGAAATGGTAGAGCGGACAGGGATGGCCAAATATATTAGTACCCTTGATCTGTGTAAAGGGTACTGGCAGATACCCCTAAGAGCCCAGGACCGAGAGAAAACAGCGTTCTCAACTCCGGATGGTCTGTTCCAGTTCGTGATGTTACCCTTTGGGCTACACGGAGCACCGGCTACGTTTCAACGGGCCATGAACCTTGTTCTCCGCCCCCATGAGAGCTATGCCGGTGCTTACATAGATGACATCATTATCTACAGCGAAACCTGGGAACAGCATCTAACTCACCTGTGTAACGTGGTCCGAGCCCTAGGTAACCACAGACTTAACATTAACCCAGCCAAAAGCCATATAGCCGCCCAGACCGTGAAGTATCTGGGCTACCTGTTGGGGGAAGGAGTCATACGGCCTCAGGATAATAAACTGACTGCCATATCCCAGATTCCCTTTCCACGTACAGCCAAAGCCCTCCAAGCATTTTTGGGTCTGCTCGGATACTACAGAAGGTTTATACCACAGTTTTCCCGGATAGCAGCCCGCTCACCGACCTCTTACAGAAAAACATAAAAACCGAGCTCAAATTGAGAGACACTGGCCCCGACGTGCTCCAGGATTTGATGCACTGAAGGCGTCTCTTACCTCAGACACGATATTAGCCAGTCCCGATTACACCTTACCCTTCATCCTTCAGACGGATGCCTCAGATCAGGGGTTGGGGGCGGTCTTGTCCCAGAGAAACCAACAGGGGGAGGAACAACCCATTTTGTATATCAGCAGAAAGCTATTTCCTCGAGAGCGTAATTACGCTGTAATCGAAAAAGAGGCCCTGCCATAAAATGAGCCATCAACGCTCTGAAATATTACCTGGAAGGGCAAGAATTCACCCTATATAAAGACCATGCTCCCTTAGAATGGTTAGCACGCAACAAAGGGAACAATGAAAGGGTGTTGCGCTGGTTCCTATCATTACAACCCTGCAGATTCCATACTAAGCACAGGAAAGGAAAGGACCAGACAAATGTGGAATTCCTTTCCCGATATCCCCTTGGGGAACCCCCCTCTGGAAGGACAGCAAGGGAAAGGGGATGTGAGGGGACCCCTACCCTGACATGCCGATACCCAGGGTCGCCACGACAACTTGGTCCCAATATCCTACCTGCAAGAAAGTGTTCCGACAGGTCCCGATGTAGGTCGATGGTTCCCGTGACAATGACCCCTCCCCTTTGGCCTCTGCCCGGGCAGTGTTTCGATACACATGAATCAGAGGCGGCAGTAGGAGGGACTAACCCCGGATGTGGTTCCTCACAGGATGAGAAAAAGCCCAAGGGAACAGGAAGCGGGCGTGTACAAGCCGGAGGAAGGAAGGAGTCGAGCGAGAGTGGAGAGCGGAACGGAGAAACCGAGGAAAGACGGAACGGGGAGGACGACGATCGAGACGAGGACGAGACGTGGTGCGAGGATTGGTGGTCCCCACAGGAGGAGGCTGGAGAGCGGCCGCAACTCGGGAGAGTTGCGGCGGGGCCAGTGAGTGATCGGAAACTGGGGGAACGGGCACAGGGGAGCGGGAGGGCTGAGGGTGTATAGCGGGGTGGCGGGAGGTCTATGGGAGCACAAAAGGGTGAGTGACACGGTACATAGCTTCTATCCTCCCCATGAGTGACTGTGTTTGCGTGTCCAGAGTCGTAAGCGGCGTTTCCTTTGCTTTGTTTTTCCCTGTTCACTACACTCCCTGAACAATCCACACACCAACCCTCCCTGCACGCAACCCCTTTCCCTTCACTAAACCAGAAGACACTATACCCCTTCCCGGATAGCTGAGAGCACCCAACGGGTGTGGTTACGGGTCACTCTGACAACGGGCATGATATATTGGAGCGACTGACGGTTCCTTGTACTTTCTCTCTTCCATGAGCCTCCCTGGGAGAACCGATCAGCCAGAAGACGAGTATCCTCCCTCCACAAGCAGCAAGGAACCGCGGGAACAGGAGAAGACCCGGAAGACCCTCCAAAGAACCCCTAAAGCAACTCCTAAGGACAGATATCCCCTGATACCAAATAAAACTAGCCGGCTGGCACACTATATACAGCCTCCACGTCTGTTTATTCGGCCTGCCCTCCCACAAACTGGTTTCAGTGTTTTTTTAAACCCAGTAATTTTGGGTCCAGAAAACTGGACCACTTATTTTTGTTCGAAGTAGTATACCCTTTGGTCAGCCAACTAGCAATGGGGTACTTGTAGCCTTACAGATACGTTTAGAATAGGGGAAATTACCCTGTGAATGCTCTCTGTTAGACCTGGCATCCTTGGTGTGATATTCCCCTGAACGTTTTGCCTCACCCTTCCTCTTTTGCTGAATTTGCTTTTATTCGGCTTCAGTAATAACCAGTGCTAAGGTGCTTGTGTTCTCTCCATTAAACATGGTAAAATTGTCTTATACCTGATTGACACATTTAATTAACTTGTAATTATGCCTAGTAAATAAATGGTACTATGTGTACAGAGGAACTTTAAATTTAATGCTACTATTGTGCTTGCAGCACGCATTGCACCACCCTCTAGAATAACCTTTTAAAACATGTCTCAAGCCTGCCACTGCAGCCTTTAGTGTAGTTTTAAACTGCAATTTCAACCTGGCAAAATAACTCTTTGGCAGGCTTAAACCTTCCTAAGATAGGCCCTAACAAATTAGAGGGCAGGCTGCATAGTGTATAAAACGTAGGACATGCGTGTTTAAGTTTTACATGTCCTGGCAAAGAAAAACTCCTAAAGTCATAAGGCCTATCTCTCCCATTGACTAACGCTCGTTTACCTTATTACATTTAATTAGTGCTAACTTTGGATTGGGAGGAGACAGAGATATGCTGTTTCCACTTATGTGAATTATAATTTTAAATCCTCTTTAATGGTAAAGATTTTTAAAAGTTGGCATTTTCTTATCCCAACCATTTGTACCATCTGCCAGTGTCCTGGCTCACATGACTGTGAATGGCTCTGCTGTTAGGGTTTGTGTATTGCTTCCAGACAGTAACAGGATGACTTGGGAGGGGCTATTTCCAGCTCCACTTAACACTTCAAAAGGCTTTGCATCCTGCACACACGAATGGACCTGTGACCAGGCCTGCCCTCAGCCAGTTTGGAGGTTTAGCAGAGAAGGAGAATGACTTTCCAGAACAAGATGTGGGGGTAGGACAGGGAGTCCCCCCACACAAAGACTGGCATCAGGTATAAATATTGGCCCTCCAGAGCCCTCATCAGAACACTCCTGGACCTGTGGAAGTTACAGAAGGAGGACTGCCCTGCAGCTAGAGGACTGCCACACTGCTTGACTGACTGCATTTCTGTCAGAAAAGGAAAATTGGACCTGCTTGCTTTCATTCCAGGCTAAGCATGGTAACTTCAAGAGCCTGTTGGCTGACTCCATGGGAACTACAGAGGCACAACAAGCTTCACATGCCTCCCTGCAACTGCTAAAGTGACAACCGTCCACGATTCTCAGCCTCCTCCACTGCAAATGGAACTCTTCTTGCCAGACTTAGAGAGCAACTTTTCAGCGGGATCCAACCTGATCCCCGTATATTGCCCACGATCCATGGTTGAATGTCTGAAATTGTGACTTTCTCCTGGTCTATTGTGACCAGATGACCAACAGTGGTGATTTGTGTTTAGGTGCTATTTTCAAACAAAAAAACTTTCAAATTGCATACCACCGGTTCTACTAATTGGATCTTTTCATTCTGGTATAATTTTATCTATAACAATTTCTAACTTGGTTTGGGATTTTTCTTTTGTTGTGTCACTTTTTTACTGTTTGTGTGCTGCATAAATACTTTACACATTGCCTCTAAGTTATACCTGACTGTGTTTTTTGTCTAGCTACCAGAGGGTTGAGTACAGTTTAATTTAGTGCCGTTTTTTTGGTTCGTCCTGACAAGGAAGGTGGTTGTTGACTAAGTGGGGCTTTCACCACCCTCAACAATAACCCAATTTCTTACATTGGTGTTCAGTGGTGAGAGTCAGTACTTGTGTTTATGCAGTGCCACAAAGTGATTTGTGAAAAACTAAAATCCCACGATAATATTCTGACATCAGATTCCATTTTTTTTTAAAAACAATATATATCTCATTTGGCTACGTTTTCCTTTTTCCAAATATCATTCCTGAGTCACATTTATTTCACCTGTGATACCTGATTGAGTAGATGGAGTTAGAGCTTAATGTCATTGACAACTCAAGATGGCAGAGTTGAGAAAGCATAGCTAGGGGGCTAACCTTGGAAATGGGTGGCTACAAAAGTGGTCTTTCAAATAGCCCTAGGAGTCTATGAGGAGGTCTGCAGGAGCGGGAGGGTACAGTCCTTGAGGAGGACGAAATCAATATGGAGGATGAGGGGGAGGATGATGAAGGAGATGGCATGCACATAGGCCCAAAGCTTGAGCAGGAGGAGGAGGAGGAGGAGGAAAACCTGCCTATAGGAGCAAGGTCACTTATCAGGAGCAGTGTGCCCTCCACCAGCCTGTTCCATGAGGAGCTGGATGGCAGGAGAGCTGAAAGGGAGTTTCAACTGCAGCTACTAAGTTGAAATTGGCTACAGAAGAGAGAAAGGGAGAGGCTGACAGGGCATTGGAGGAAAAGATCTTCTGTTGGCTAATGAAGTCAATCTGAAGAAGCTGGACCTGAAAGACAAAGAAAATCTCAGGGTCTAACTGCAATTGTGGCAGCGACAGCACAGTGTCCAATGGAAACGAAAAGGTTCACACCCCTAAAGACCTTGTGCCTAGTAATGTGGTGAGAATGATATGGATAAGATAAATACTTAGGGGTGGAAATAGACTCCAGATCAAATTTCAAAAAGCACTTCGCACAAAGAAGGGCCCTCGCCAATAAACTATTCTTCACCTTCAATCTAATTAAAAAAAAGATGGGGGTCTCTAGTTGGCAAGGGTTTGCACCTTTGTCCAAGTAGGGACCCTTATTCCTAGTCCGGGCAAGGGGGATACACTTCTAAAATAACCCCTGCTCACCCCCTTGGTAGCATGGCACGAGCAGACAGGCTTATCTCAGAGGCAGTGTGCAAAGCATTTGTGCACAAATACAGTAATACAGTGAAAACACTATAAATGGACACCACACCAGTTTAGAAAAATAAGTAATCTTTATCTAAACCAAACAAGACCAAAACGACAGAAATCCACAGTACAGTAATAAAAATATGACTTTCAAATGGAAGAAATAGTTCAGTTCAAAGCAAATTGCAGATGCAACACTTTTCACACAAAGTACCTTGGATGTATAGTGCACACAAACAAAAAGGGTCGCAGTGAAGGTGATGCGTTGGCTCCTTACACTCAGGGAAGGTGATGCGTTGGTTCCTCGCTCCAGGGGAGGTGATGCGTTGGTTCCTTATTGCTGCGCAGGGGAGGCAATGTGTCTGTTCCTTACCGGAGCAGAGGTGATGCATCGGTTTCAGGCAAACAGGAAACAGGCATGGATGCATCACGCTTCTCGTTGTTGCGTTGCTTTTCCAGCTCTCAACAGCCAGAACAACCTCCAGAGGCCCAGAACAGCTACAAGCACCTCTTGGCAGGTCAGAACTCCCAGCAAGGAAGTTCAGGAGAGCTGTGGGTGAAGTCTTTGTGTCCCTGAGACTTCAGAACAGGAGGCAAGCTCTTCTTCAAGCCCTTGCAGATCTTCCTCATGCAGAGGACACAGCAAACAGCAAAGTCCTTTTCCATTTCTGTGGCAGAAAGTAGCTACTGCAGGCCAACCCCAGACAGCAAACATCACAGGGGTAGTATTCCTCCTCAGTTTCTCCAGCTCTTCTCCTTAGCAAAGGTTCCTCTTGATTCCCAGAAGTGATCTAAAAGTCTGGGGTCTGGGCCCCTCTTCTTATACAGTCAAATCCTTTGTTCTCTGTGGCAGAAAAGCTCTTTGCCCAGCCAAAACCAGTTCTGTCCTCTCTGGTGCAACTTCCTGGCAGGAGGTTGAGACAGCATTGTCCTTGGCAGACCAGGCCCATTCAGGTGTGAAAGAAATCTCCTCCCCCTACTCTGAATGCAGCCCAGGTCTATTCAGCCTAGCCCTGGAAAAGCACACCTCAACCCCCCAAGTGGTTGTCTGAACAGAATGCACATCCCCAGCCAGACAGTCAATGCACAACTTAGCAGAGGCACTCTGGATGGTTAGGCAAGGAAATACCTACTTTCTAAAAGTGGTATTTTCAAACCCAGAATGTAAAAATCACCCTCACTAAAAGATGCATTTTGACATGCTGAGTTCAGGCATATCAAACTTTGTTTTCCTATCTTGTTACCTTGGGCAGTTATGCTTATAAGATGTTATAAGCAAACTCCCCAGTCTATCCTATGGGGACAGATAGCCTTACAATAGTGAAAAACAAAATTGGCAGCATTTCACTACCAGGGCATGCTACACACATCAGGGCATGTCCTACCTTTCACATACACTGCACCCTGCCCACAGGAGTACCTTGGGTCTACCTTAGGGGTGACTAACATGTAAGAAAAGGGAAGGTTAGGGTCTGGCAAGTGGGTGCACTTGCCAGGTCGACATGGCAGTACTAGACTGCACACAGACACCGCAGTGGCAGGTCTGAGTTACCTTTGAAAGGCTGCTTGTGTGGGTGGGAAAATCAGTGCTGCAAGCCCACTAGCAGAATTTGATTTACAGGCCCTGGGCACACAGGGCCTGATTCACAGAACTAACTTACGTCAAAAACTTAAACGTAAACGTAAAGTTAGTACTTTTTAGGTATTCACAGAATACACTTACTCATTTTGGTATTCACAGAAGTTAGTAGTCCTAACTTTAGGACTCCTAAATGCCTTCTGTGAATACCGAAAGTCTTAAAGTTAGGATTTTTCTCAGTTTAGAAAAATACAGATGATTTGCAGTAGATATGATTGAGACGGTGTTAGACCTGTCATCATTGGCGTGGGTTTCCCCCGTATTTTTGCCTTTGCCTCCTGTGTTTTTGCTGTGTGTTGGACTTCGTTTTGGTGGTCTAGATGCTTTGGGCACTTTGCCACTCCTGTTCACTGCCAAAGTGCAAGTGCGCCCTTGGTCAAGTGTTGTTATTGATTAGTGATTACATGATTGGCATATTTGATTTACTAGTCAGTCCCTTGTACAGTGCACTTTCTGGGCCTGATTCACAGAACTAACTTACGTCAAAAACGTAAACTTTACTACTCCTAAACTGAGAAAAATCCTAACTTTAAGACTTTCGGTATTCACAGAAGGCATTTAGGAGTCCTAAAGTTAGGACTACTAACTTCTGTGTATACCAAAATGAGTAAGTGTATTCTGTAAATACCTAAAAAGTACTAACTTTACGTTTACGTTTACGTTTTTGACGTAAGTTAGTTCTGTGAATCAGGCCCAGAGAGTGCACTGTACAAGGGACTGACTAGTAAATCAAATATGCCAATCATGTAATCACTAATCCATAACAACACTTGACCAAGGGCGCATTTGCACTTTGGCAGTGAACAGCAGTGGCAAAGTGCCCAAAGCATCTAGACCACCAAAACGAAGTCCAACACACAGCAAAAACACAGGAGGCAAAGGCAAAAATACGGGGGAAACCCACGCCAATGATGACAGGTCTAACACCGTCTCAATCATATCTACTGCAAATCATCGGAGCAAAATGTTTACCCTCACTAACCTATGGTTAAGAACTCCTTAAGGGCAAAGACGCACCTACTCTCAATCAATTACAGTCCACCCTATTTAAACGTCTCTTTCACCTACCACAACATATCTCTCAAGCACAAGTGCGTCTGGAATTTGGACTCTTCCATCAGCTCCCGGTGAGGATGGCCGCAATTATCAAATTGTGCTGGAAGATGAGAGCCGCTCCATCCGAGTCATTGGCTGCCTTGTGCTGGTCCGAAATGGAAAGCCAGCATACCAACAAAAATGCCTGGCTAACAGTGCTCCACCAAGCCTTGGTTTTTCTTAATCTCTCTGAGGCATGGGAGCTAAATATCAGCTTTACTGCATTCCAAAAAAATCGCCAACAAAGCAGCCATGCTAAAATCTTGGTCACTTGACAAAGCAGACATGGCCAGTAAAAAGCACGGCTAGTCAGTCTTACATTCTTATAGCAATTGGGGTTCTCACCCATACCTTACTTGCCGCATCTCTCAAATTGTCCAGCATTTATTTCTAATAATCCGAAGATCCCTCAAAAAACCAGGTTCCGTCCTGGAAACAAAGATGGCCAAACTCTCTTTGCCGTTTATGTGGCCAATTGGATGAAAGCTTACTACATTTTCTGTGCATCTGTCCCACTGTTAACCAACCAAGACAGACATTACTTTGCCCTGCACTTCGGCCACTCAAGATAAGATCCAGCTTTCTTGTAGGTCCGCCAAGTTCCTATTCCAAGTGAACAAATTATTATCAGCACACTCCGCCATGCAAGACAATAATCTGCCCCCCCTCCCGAGCAGGGACATTATAGACAAAGCAACCGGAACACGCCAGCTGACTTAGGAGGCATATTCTTATTATTGTTAAATATAAAGCCCCCTCCATCTAGGGGCTGCAATCTTTTCGAACCCAAACCCACCCTTGCCAGTTTGCAAAATTCTCACTGAGGCTTTCCAATTTGAAGTTGGCACATATGCACTTGCAAAATCTGATAACTCCCGGGCTCGCATCGTTTTAATGGACTACTGGTTGTAATGATTGCAGTCATCTTTTTAGCACAGCACAACACTATCAATAACGAGCGTTTTCTTATTAGCCTAAAATGCTTTTTTTAGCAATTTGCTCTTCTTTTATCCTCATGTGCGGTTTTAAATTTGTAATGGTTGTAATTAATCTGCAAATAAATTAATTACTTACTTACTTAAGATATTGATAAGTCGTTGGCGCCCAAGAGGTAGCCCTGTGTATGCATAGGTTCTAAGAGGACTAGATGGCTAACTTATGTAAACACATGCCCCTGGTTGGAAGGGATACCCTACTGACCCTAGAGGTAGGTGACCAGATAGCCTATGCCCCTATGAAAGGCACTCTTATCGCCAAGTTTCGCCTTATCCCAGAGAAGTCCAGCCTAAGGTTCAGGGACAGTCATAAGCCAATACATATCTCACATCATTCTCTTGTATTTCAGTATGCTACTGTATAAAGTATTCTCAGGCTTCATTTTGGAAAGCATTCTTAAAGTGAAGGATGAAAGAAAGGAAAGATATCTGAAAGAGGGCATGCGACAAGTACAGCCGGTGTTGTTCTAAATCGTGATTTTATATAAGGTCAGCAAAGATCATATAGATACAGTGGGCTGATGCTTCATTCTCTAAGGCTACAATTAAGTATATTTTAGCTTTTTAGAGCTGCAGGAGCTCCTGGCCCGAATTGCATCCCTACAAGGATATTTAAAAATGCTGCAGAAGAATGGGCCGCCCTTCTTAAACCCCTGTTTAAAAACTGTTTAATGGAAAACTCAGTCCCGGCTTTTTGACGAGGTGCTATACTCACCCCAATACACAAAAAGGGAGCGTGGAATAACCCTGCCAACTTCCAACTTATTGCCTTATTGGACATGGAATGTAAATGTTTCACTACAATCAGGCTTTAGGCGCGGGCACAGAACAGAAGACAACCTGATACTTTCCTCGCTGATTAAAACTGTGAATACTAAAAAGTCCCTACCTTTATATGTTACCTCGATATACTTCAAAACCACATTTGATAGAGTGGACAGAGGGAGATTGTGGCCGAAGCTGTGGAGCTAGGGCATTGCGGAAGACCTCTAAAGCACCATCAGAAGCCTATACCCTGATACATGGGTAAAAGTGAAAGTTACATCTAACAAACTCACAACCCATAGAATTAAGAGCACGCTGGAGTAAAACAAGACTGCATTCTTGCTCCATTGTTGTTCAATCTTTATTTGGCCTACATTAATAAACCATTGGGAGTCGCACGTGCAGTACCTCCGAAGTTTGCAGTCCTTCACATACAACGCCTCCAGTATATGGATGATACTTTATTATTTGATCATACTGCAGTGAGGCTGCAGCGGTCGCAGCCCTAGCTTGTTACTGTGCAGAAAACAAGCTTGAAATTAATTAAAGCAAAATGAAAATCATGGCCTAAAGACTCAGAAACAAATGTCCGGCCAAATTCAATTTCTCCATGAACAATGTGATCTAGGATCAAGTTACTAGTTTAACATATTTGAGTATTTATTTTAATAGCTGTGTTTCACATGTCACACATTTAGAGCACCTTAAAGTTTTGGGTCTGTCAATGACAACGAGTTTTAAAAAACTGGCTTCTACGATGAATGAGCTTGACCTTATGGATATCTGCAAAGCAAATAATGTCAAATTTATGGCTACACTTACGTATGGCACATTGATTTTTAAAGACCATATCTCAGGCTGGCTGGATAAAGCCCAATTGAGGTGTTACAGATGACTTTTTAATCTCCCTGATGCCTCTTCAGCCTCACAGCTGTGGCTGGGATTCGGTCTTTTTAAAGAATCATTAATTTTAAAGGCTTAATTTTGGGGATATTTTGGGAAGCTCAGCACGGTGGCTCCAGAGTCACTCAAGGAAATAATTGATGAGGTATCCATGACAAAGCACTATCATGGGAACTCTACTTGAGGGATGCAATGGAACCCCTGTAGATGACCAACATTCCACTCCCTAATTTAGCCCTGAAGCTTTCAGCAAAATTGCTGTTAAAAACTGCGAAGATACAATCGAGGGTCATGGACATCCAAGAACTGTCCCGCAAAGCTCACACAAGTCTATGTGACTCACTGTATCAAGAGCCAGGGAGAGTCGTGTATTTAGCTTCCTTTATGAAATTGTCAGTCAAGAAAGACCCTCTGAGATTGAGATGTGATTTAATTTCTTTAAAAGCCTACAAATTTGGAAGATTAACAGGGTCTACTGAGCAGCAGTGCCGTCTATGTAACTTTAAGAAGGAAAGCTTCGCCCACATAATATGTGTCTGCCCAATTTTGAAAAACCTAAGATGTTTCTGGCTGAAACCACTGTTTCGTAAACTTGGCATAAGGCAATGCAACACAGCTATCTTTGCATGTCTGAGTGGTATGAGCCCGCAGTTATTGTCCCATTGTGTGAAATTCCTCAAAGAAGCTAGAAAAGACATTGACTTTGGCACCAGCAAGTTATTAAGATTTGTATTTGCTGAACATTTTTTATGGGGTGCTCTGAGCTTTTAACATGTTTCTTATACCTATTTGTCTATGTATTTATACAGGGTTGAATACCGGTTCCATTCTGTGATTAAGACCGACGTTTACAGGCAATATTTTTGTATATTAGGTATTATAGAACTGTGATAATGAATGTAGTATTATCACTGAGATTCCACCACTAGGGTTTTTTAACCTGGTCAAAGGGGCAGGGGAGACTGTGCTGTTGTATGTGCTGAATTAGTTCACTGGACCTTAGTCAAAATGCAATACTTTCAGCAGGGCGTTGGCTTTTCAAGCTTTAATTTATTTGTAGGCCAAATGGGATAATCGCATAGACGTTGCTTGCGGGGCTGGTTTGTCGTACCTAGAAACAGTAACAGATTCAGTGGAAAGTATAGTGATTCTTGGGAGAGTCCAAATCTTTTTAGAGTTGTTTTCTATCCTGGTTAAATCTTTTTTTATATGGGATTATTATTGCACCTTTCACTTTAGAGAAACTGGTCCCTATCAGAGTTGTACTCTGTTCTTTTTAAAAAAAATAATAATATTGAATGATCATGTTATGTATTATATTTTTACTCTGCTTTTTATATTGTGATGTTTTTAATAACTTTGAATGATAAAAATTGTATCTATCTATATAGATATTCAAAGCAGAAATATTAGCTTCAATAAAGTACATATTTTCAATCAAGTATTAGCAGAGTTCATGTTTCTAAAAAGCATTCATTATGTAAAAGAATGATATTTCCATAGCCTTATACCTGGATATTCAGCGCCATCTTGTAATGTGCTTTTATGTAACAAGGACCAGAAATTATTTGGTGTCAAGGAGAAATTTTAGCTTTAGCACAGCACATATTTTCAATCAAGTATTAACAGACTTCATTTTTCTAAACGGCATTCATACTGTAAAAAGATGATATTTTCATAGCTTTATCCCTGCATATTTTGTGCCATCTTCTAATGTGCTTTTTTGTAATAAGGACTGGAAATTGTTTGTCGTTGTTAGACCTGGCGTCCTTGGAGTGGTTTCCGCTGTCTTTTTGCCTCTGCCTCCTGTATTTTTGCTGTGTACTGGATTTCGTTTTTGCTGGTCTAAATGCTTTAGGCACTTTACCATTGCTGATCAGTGACAAAATGCAAGTGCTCCCTATGTAAATTGTGATTATGGATTGATGTTTCCATGGATGGCTTATTTGATTTGCTAGTAATTCCTTAGTACAGTGCACTGTGTATGCCCAGGGCCTGTAAATCAAATGCTGCTAGTGGGCCTGCAGCACTGATCGTACCACCCACACAAGCAGCCTTTGAAAGGGTTCTCAGAACTGCCATTGCAGTGTTTGCGTGCAGTTTCTACTGCCATGTCCACCTGGCAAGTGCCCCCCACTTGCCAGGCCCTAACCTTCCCTTTTTCTTACATGTAAGACACCCCTCAGGTAGGCCCAAGGTACCCCCATGGGCAGGGTGCAGTGTATGGGAAATGTGTGACATGTACTGATGTGTGTGACATGTCCTGATAGTGAAATACAGTGTATTTCGTTTTTCACTATAGAAAGGCTATATGTCCCATAGGTTATAGAATGGTAGTATAACTTCCCATTGGCACAATATAGAGAAATGGAGTCTGGGCTCTCTGAGCTCAGAATTTAATCACACATCTTTTAGCAAAGATGTTTGTAAATTATGTCTTTGAAAATGCCACTTTTAGAAAGTAGACATTTTCTTGCTTAACCATCCTGTGTGCCTCTGCTGGGTTGTGGATTGACTGACTGGCTTTGGAGTGACAGGGGCTGGGAATGTGCATTCACTGTTGACATCGACTGGGGGAGTTGAGGTGTGACCTGCCTTTCTTGGGTGAGTCAGGGCTGGGCTGAATAGACCTGGGCTGCATTTAGAGTAGTGGGAGGAGATTTCCTTGCACCTGAATAGGCCTGGTCTGCCTTACACAATGCTGTCTCCACCTCATGCCAGGAAGCTGGACCAGGGAGGACAAAACTGGTTTAGACTGAGCTAAGAGACTCTCTGCCACAAGAGAACAAAGGAAAATGTGGTACACATATTGGGGCCCAGACCCAGAACTCTAGATTTCTTCTGGACTAAAGAAGAACCTCTGCCAAGGAGAAAAGCTGGGAAAGCTGAAGGAGAAGTACTGCCTCTGTGCTGTGTGCTGGATGGGATTGGCCTGCAGTGGCTGTTTCTGCCAAGGAGAGGACAAAGACCGAACTGTGCTGTGTATCCTGCTTGAAGAAGATCTCCAAGGGCTTGGTGTAGAGCTTGACTCCTGTTCTGAAATCTCAGGGACACAAAGGCTTCATTTCCTCTGTCCTCCTGCACCTGGAACGGCTGTTTCAGCTGCCACAGAGGGTAATAGCAACACCAACGCCGGCAAGTGATGCCGCGACTTGCAACGAAGCCGTGGGCACCCCTTGTGAAGTGCTTGGCGCACCGCCCCAGCTTGCACCACAGCCCCAACGCCTGCCGACGCCACACCGTACCGACTCTGACGCCGTCATCGAGGTCACTGCCTGAACCGGAGCTTAGGGCACCAATCGAGACGCTCATGACGCACTGCCCCGACTCGCACCGCAGCCCCGACCTCACTGACGCCGGTGCCTTATCCTTGCAGAGCCGATACCTCACGAGGGCGACCTCCCGAATCCATTGACCCCGCATCATTGTAAGGAGCCAACAGCTTGACGCTACCGCGACGTCACCTCCTCGGCAACAGAAAGGAACCGATGCCTCACCTCCCCTGCATCGCAGTAAGGAACCGATGCCTCACCTCCCCTGTGGTCGTAAGGAACAGACGCCACTCGGTGCCAACAAAGCATCACCGCGATGACGCCGTGCAGCATCTTTGTTTTCATCGTTTGCCAAGGTACTGTTCATCGGGGTCCATGTGACTACAAAACCGCCGCCGCTCACCTTGCGGTCGGCGCCATACTTTGGGATTTTCATCTGTCACAACGTTGTAATAGCCCCAGGTGGAGCTAATTGTTGCTACAAGCTTGATTTGTGTGAATAACCTATTTTGGGTGATATCTTTATATATGTATGGTAGATTTTTGTTGTTTTGGTCTTGTTGTGTTTAGATAAAGATTTCCTATTTTTCTAAACTGGTGTGTCCATTTGTAGTGTTTACACTGTGTTACTGTATGTGTGCACAAGTTCTTTACACACTGCTTCTGAGATAAGCCTGTCTGCACATGCCAAGCTACTAAGGGGGTGAGCAGGGGTTGTCCAAGGGCATAACTCCTTTACCCTGACTAGAAGCAAGGGTCGCTATTTCGACAAAGGTGCAAACCATTACCAACTAGAGACCCCCATTTTTAACAGACGTCAAGACCAGAAAATTAAAAAATGGAAAAGGGACACAAAGCGTCCTCTGCAACATACCTGTGGCATACACGTTAAGTGCCATCTAGGAATGTGCTTTTATGCTGTCATAAAGTCATTAAGTAATGGGACCAGAAAAATAAATATTTATAAGCGGGCATGCAACATGTATGGCAGGCATCACCTTCAGATATGTTTTTTTATATGGCCAGAAAAGGGTACACAGATATTGCACACAGAATTAATAACTTCAGTACTGTGCATATTTTCAATCATGTGACTAAGCATCACCTTTAAATGTCATTTTCGATACAAAAGGGCAAAATCTGCATAGTTTTACCCCTAAAAATCTGTGTTTTATCATACAGCATCCCATATAGCATGCGCACGACTTGTGTAAGCGCCGCCAACTTTAAATGTACTTTTATATAGTACAGACCGGAAGTCATTCAATATCCAGACAGGAAATATCAACATTGAAAAAGATGCACAGAGAATGTCTATCTGGCACCATCTTGGAATGTTTCTTTCCATACTAGTGGCGGAAGACTTCATAGATTTTAAAGACAAGAGTATTATCTATCGTCCAAATTATGTTTTCATTCCAAGTTTAATTCAATTCCAAGAACATTATGATACTACAAACATAGGATCACTGTGACATAAAATGCATAGCGAATGAGAGCAGCGTTTTAACACATAATCAGTGCACTTTTGGAACATCTTTTTGCATAACATAAATCAAAGCACGTAGAGTCTAATAGCAGTATTTCCCAATATTGTCTTCGCCATCTTACAATGTTTCCTTACATGATGTTAGCAGAGACTTCATAGATGTCAAGCAGAGATATCATCCAACATACGTGGTGTATCCCAAACCACATGTTTAATCTAACTTCAAAACATTCTGTTATTACACATAGAAAGTCAATGTGAAACAAAACGCATTTTGTTTTTCATACAAATTATAAAAAGTGACGTGGTTCATTATTAATATTAAGTCCTATGGACACAGTTCTGAGTCTACAAATCTATTTGGCTCTGTTTGTCTCAACAGGGTTTCCCCATTGCCTCCTCAGGTATTATCCAGCATACAATTTTGCACAATATAGAGGCTGTTTGAGCAATCTAGATTTATGGAACTGGCTGCATTCTGATGTTATCATTTAGTCAGTCAAACAAGCTTTATTCGACATATTAGTCATAAAAGCAACATACATACATATATCCTAAAACACAATATATAAAAATACAGTTTATAAAATAGCTGATTCCAAAGCCTGTTTGATAAGAAAGAATTAAAACTTCAATAGCAAATGACAGTAAAAACAGTTTAAGATTTTTTTTTTTTTTAAGAAAGCAATAATGTTTTTCTAAATTCATTATCTAAGTGATATAATGATTGAATCATCAGTGAAATAATCTATCAATGTAGTAAGAACTTTTAGCTACATTACGTGGTAAGTAATTACCTATCCCCTTATAGCATGTACAAATAGAAAATTACAGCGTACACTATTTAGGCAGATATGGAGCGCGACCTTAATGTCCACGACCAACCTAGGAATTTTGCCACTGCAACAACAATAGGAGCTGACGTGTCAGAGCGTAATATTCTTAGTGCTTCATCGCTCTTTCTAGTGCCTAGTAACTTACAGATTGGCATCAATCACGAGCGTTGTGGGGCAGCATAAGCAGGGCAAACAAACAATAAGTGGGCTAATGACTCTATGTTGGCCTGGCATACGGGACAAGTAATGCCACCTCCTTGGGCCCACCTAGCAGTAAAAGCTCTAATTGGCAATAAGCCCACCCTGAATTGAAAAAATAGTTTTCGATCATGCGGCTTTGTAATTAAATCCCAATATTTTTCTAGGCTGGGGGTTACTTTAACTTCCAAGAAGCCACCAGTTAGTGAAGATGACTCAGTATTTCTCAATGTATTATGCACTACCATTTCCCAATACTTTAAAAAAAAAATCCTTTTCGAAGGGAATGGAGAGCCTATTGGGTCGGCCCACAGTGCTGACAAACCAATGTTTGTCAATGTAGCTCTGACCTCTCGCAGCCATTTAATTCTATGGAAGTTGTCAGCCTTTATTACATTTATAAGGCCTACAGCACAGGATGCCAATTCAGGTGTTGTCCATATTCTACGCCAATATAGTATGGGACGTAGTTTGGCTATATCTGCCAATGGTTTCCTGCCAAGATCGTAAAGTAGGGGGCACACTGGGGTACTTTGTGGAAGACTAGTAATTTTTCGTAGGAACCTATTTTCAGCCACAATGAGCTTAGACAGGTTCTCACAACCCCAAAGTTCTGCCCCATACAACGCTGCGCTAACCACTTTCATGTTGTATATCTGAAGCACCGGGCTGAGTGGTTTGGTAAGTGAAGGGTTATACTCAAGTTGTAGCGCTCCCGATAACTGCCGATGTTTCAGAGTTGCCAGGTCGATCTGTTGGTTCCATTTAAAATCATTCTGTATGTTGACCCCCAGGTAGGTAAAAGCCTTGACTTGCTCCAAAGGACGGTTATTCATTAAAATGCCGCCTCTGAACGCTCTGTGTGGGTTAAAAGCCATACTTTTAGTTTTAGACACATTAACTTCCAAGCCCCTTATACAACAAAACTCCTCAAATTTCATAAGAGCTCGTTGGAGTCCACTCGGAGTTTTTGAAATAATTAATGTGTCATCTGCAAACATTAAAATAGGGATTTTTTCACCTGCTAGTGTTGGAGCATCAGTGGCAGTAGATTCCATATGGTTCACGATTCCATTGATGAACAGGGAAAACAATGTGGGGGCCATGACACAACCCTGTCTAACACCTCTCTCAATGGGGAAGGGATTGGTAACTTGCCCCTGTGAACCCCAGCAGATTTTGGCATAATTATCCTCGTGGAGTCTAACAATGAGGGTTAGGAGTTCAGGAGGCATCCCCATATTTTTCAGGACTACCCACAATTTGGTACGAGGGACCAAGTCGAAGGCTGACTTTAGGTCAACAAAGGCAGCGTACAAGCTGCCTTTGCCCAGAATCACCATCTTCCAGTACAGTAAGTTAAAACGAAACACCTGGTCGATGGTGCTGGTAAATGCCCAAAATCCAGCCTATAAGGGGGATAGAATACTATGTTCATTTATCCAATCTTGCACCTTATTAAGGACAAGCCGCCCCATAACTTTTTGTAGGGAGTCCATCAAACTAATAGGTCTGTAGTTACCTGGGTGAGATTTGTCCCCCTTTTTAAAAAGGGGGATGATTTCGGCCCCTTTCCAGGAGACTGGGACAGGTGCACCATGGGCTACCGCATTAGCCAACAGGAGGATATATCGGCACCATCTGGCATTATCATGCAGGAATATATCCGCCGGAATGCCGTCAGGGCCTGGTGCTCTACCCCCCGTTATTGATCTAACGGCTACTTCGACATCCTCCCTACAAAAAGCCTTGTCTTGGTATAGCGAGATGGTAGGCTCACCCAGATCTACTTCCACTGGATTACAGGCATATTGTGGTTTGAAATGTTTTACCCAGTCTTCCTGGGTCACATGGTTATGTGGCTGTTGCGGCTGGCCTCCTCTATTCCATGTAACAATGTTCCAAAAGTGCTTGGTGTTACCCATGGCACAAGCCTCCTTGAGGTCCTGCCACCTCTTTTCATCCCAGGCTTTCTTGGCTTTCTTCTGGGTGCACCTATATTTTTGCCTAGCTGTTCTGACACCGGCGGGATCAACTGCTCTGATGGCTTGGCATAGCGATTCACGTGCCGTTCTGCATGCTTTATCAAACCAGCGGCAGACTTTCGTGTTTGCAATACTTGGGCGCTTGCTCTGCTTAACATAATGGGTGCGCAGGAGGGCAAAGAATTTGGTATGGGTAAAGATAGTAGATTCTAGGTCCTCAATTTTGGCCACACAAGCCTCTAGTTCGTCTATAGCATAGTCAATGTCCTTGGTGATAATAGATAGAAGTTCGGGCTTCTCCAGAATGTTTGTCTATTTAAGATGTCTCATATTATTAGAGGGGACTACATCAAGAGATAGCAATTCGCTACCTATTGGGATATGTGCCTTCTTCCGTGATAACTTCATGGAGGCACACAAGGGATTGTGATCACTCTCTATCCGGTCCCTCACTCTTATGTCATCCAGTGAATGCCAAAAGTTCAGACTGATTAATAGAAAGTCTATTCGACTAGCACTATATCCATTTTTAAATGTATTTGCCCCGCTTTTGTCGGATGTGGATCTTCCATTTGCCGCCCGTAGGCCTTTCTCTAGACAGATGGAATTAATTTGGATAACCACGTCCGCCCATTTTTTTATAGGTGCAAGCTCCAGCTTTGGGATGCCCCAAATGGCATCTTCCTCTTCTGTAAGGTAACCCTCATCATTGGCCAGTGGCTCAAATGGCGAATTGAAGTCGCCCGCAATTAGAACATGGGAATCCCCTGAATAACGATCGAGGAGGTCGTCGAGAGCCACTAAAACTTCCGACTTCTTCCCCCTTGTTCCTCTCACATAAATATTATAAATGTCTATGTTCCCTTGGGGACCCATGTTCAATTTAATGGCCATAATATCGTTACTTCGGGTCGCGAGTACCTGGATGTTGTAACCTAATTCTTGTCTGACCCAAATTGTCAGCCCTCCTGAAGGGCGTCCCCTTGCTTCTTTTATAGCTGGAATATGATAGTTTAAATAGCCTATACTGTGGAGCGGTGCCACTAACCAGGTTTCTTGGAAAAGGCAGATATCGTAACGTTCAATGAAAGCATGCCATTCCGGGGATGTAGTTTTCGCAATCAACCCTGCAATATTCCATGACAACAAGGTTTCCCTCGAAGAGGAAAGACCTGTTATCAGTGGCCCATTCAGTCTGCTGGGGGGTGTACTTCTAGTCTCCCTCAAACCCTCCATTAAGCATGGCTGTGTCGATATTGATCCTGCAATATGGCCTTGGTCCACGTATAAAGACTTGGAGCTAGGGGGACTTTCCCTTGTAGCTGTTGGGTCTAATTGGGATCCTTGATGGATATGAGGCGCGTTCATAAGTCAATCGTTCATCTCCAATGAAGAATTTTCCATCTGCCTAGGGTATGTCTGCCTAAGATGTGGCCTACACTGACTATACGGTAGGGAACGTCTGAACTGTGTAGCTGACGATTCCGGGGAGCTAGTTCTGAACTCCAGAGCAAAAAGATTTTCATCAAGTTCTGCCCTTGTTAGTGTAAGCTCAATACAATCAGTTAGATGGGCTAGGGGAGTGAGCCTACGAGCCTTGGTGATGTCGTCCCTTATTACTGAACGGAATCCTCTGACATATCGTATCCAATGAATAGCTTTATTTGTCAAGGAGTCCACACTTTCCAAACCTTTCTTAGGGGTAAGTTTAGGAACATTCACCATGTAAATTCTATGTGTATGTGACCCACTGTAATTGTTTGAATCAACCAGGCCAGCTCTAGAACTATCCTGAAGTTGTTTAATCTGAGATGAATAGGTTTGTCTCCCCTGCAGGAACAGTTACCTCGTGTTTGCTATACTACGTTGATTATTAGGATCTCTAGCTTTAAGATGGGGTAAATTTATAGTTGGAGAAGATAGTGCTGGCCAAGGTTTCTGAATCACGGTTGCGGTGGCGGAAGAGGGACGTCCGCTTTGAACGGTTGCATTAAAAAGGGGAACTCCTTCACTCTTTTTGGTGGTAGCCTGGTTAGATAGGGGAAGAGTTCCAGGTAGAGATTTAGTATTCTCTGTCCAGGTAGAATCCCTGTGCAGCAAAATTTTAACAATTTTTGTTAAATCCTCAACCATGGTTTTCGTCGTACCTAATTCAAGCCGAAGCATATTGACCAATAAGGTCGTATCCTGTGCAACTAACCCAGTGTTACTAGATAACGGTGTCTGCGGCGACTGGGATATCTCTTCCCCGTCCCCATCAGGTGCTGCCAACAAGGGAAAAAATCTGTTTGTACAGGTAATTACGGGGTCTATATGCTGGGAATTAGTATCAAGAGAACTAACAGGAGAACAAGCAGCCCTTGATGTAACTTGTTTCCCCTCAGTACTCATGACAATGGACCTTTTTGTGCGTGTTTTAAGAAACATGGCTGGGATAGCGGGATTACGGTTTGGACTTCCGTTGGTAATTTGAGTACTTCTATGTGGGGACTTGTCATTGCCAGTTTGCGTGATTGGCTCCGCCTCTAATATGTTCTCACATTCGCTAATTAGAGTGTCAATGCGGTCTAGAACACAGTTGCTTCCTGCAAGCTTTTGCAACTTCCTGGCTTTTTTCCCCTTAATACCCCTTCCTGTTCTATTACCTCCCCCCCCACATTCCTCCATAGTCTTTCTTTTTCCCATGCTTCTGTAGTATAAGTCGATTTAGTCCAACCAGTAGTTTCACGTATAATCTTGGGTCAAATCAAAATTTACAAAGCGATTATGTCTTGTCAGAAAACCTCTAGTAATGGAAACCGGTTAGAATACTCCCCACTTCAGTTTGAAATTTCCCCTTGTGGATACAAGATACAATGT
This sequence comes from Calotriton arnoldi, assembly GCA_963921515.1. Lineage (NCBI taxonomy): Eukaryota > Metazoa > Chordata > Amphibia > Caudata > Salamandridae > Calotriton > Calotriton arnoldi. Next base: position 85,742 of record CAWUFW010014316.1, on the reverse strand, counting down.
AGGGAAGCAGAAGGATAAACAGTACCTTAATGCAGGTTCGTATAACAATCCAGACTCCGTACACCAAATGAAAGAGGGGTGGCCCTGCCCTGCCTCTTCCTGTCAATGACGGGCAAGGAAGGGCCCACCCTTGGCCCGGGCGCAGCCCGCACGCGTCCAACGTCGCGGAAGTGTTGGCGCGCTTTTGAAAGCGAGCACCAGGGCAGCTGGACTTGGCCCCTCCTGCTGGAGCGATGATTCCTGGGACAGGGAGTCCCTCAGCACAGCAGCGGTCGGTGGTTTGTGACCCTTAGCGTCCCACGTCAGGGGAGTGTTGGTGCGCTTTTGAGCGCGAGCAGCAGGACAGCTGGACTTGGCCCCTCCTGCTGGAGCGATGATTCCTGGGACAGGGAGTCCCTCAGCACAGCAGCGGTCGGTGGTTTGTGACCCTTAGCGTCCCACGTCACGGGAGTGTTGGCGCGCTTTTGAGCACGAGCAGCAGGACAGCTGGACTTGGCCCCTCCTGCTGGAGCGATGATTCCTGGGACAGGGAGTCCCTCAGCACAGCAGCGGTCGGTGGTTTGTGACCCTTAGCGTCCCGCGTCGCGGGAGTGTTGGCACGCTTTTGAGCGTGAGCAGCAGGACAGCTGGACTTGGCCCCTCCTGCTGGAGCGATGATTACTGGGACAGGGAGTCCCTCAGCACAGCAGCGGTCGGTGGTTTGTGACCCTTAGCGTCCCGCGTCGCGGGAGTGTTGGCGCGCTTTTGAGCGCGAGCAGCAGGACAGCTGGACTTGGCCCCTCCTGCTGGAGCGATGATTCCTGGGACAGGGAGTCCCTCAGCACAGCAGCGGTCGGTGGTTTGTGACCCTTACACAGATGTTTACAAATTGTTGTGTATGATTAAAATGGAGTTTATGAATTGTACATGGTTGTCCCTGTTATGTGTAATTTAGACATCAACATGCGTCAGAGCAATTATGTAATTCATAAAACATGATTTGCTTTTCCAAGTGTTTTAAATCCAATTGGATGTATATAGTGGTTTTAACAATATTATATATGTATATATTATTGTAGCCCTGATGTAATCCCAGTGCGGACAAAAAGCGTTGGCTATGGCTGCAATCAAAGAAATAATTTTATAAGAAGATGAACAATAAAGAAGTGAACGATAAGCATACAAAGCACTCTTTTATTTTGTTCTATTGAAACATGGACAACTGATTTACACCATAAGAATGCTTAAAATGATTATTTTTTTCTTTGGAATACTAGGTTTGTAAAAGGGTATTACTCTACAAGGGGCATATGGTGATTGATCTTCTTTAACCTTGCATCCGTTTCTCTTATGAGCTTTGGTCTATAACTGATTAACTATATTGTGGTGTTAAGTATGGTGTTGTTGGGTGGGAGACAAAAAATAAAAACATAGAGTTCTCAAAAGACCCCAAAACATTTCTACAGGCTTGTAAAGAGGGACCCCTGCTTTCCTAAAAGGGAGCAGCTCCCCTACTGGTGGACAGACATTGGGACTGGCCAGAGAAGGTCTTGGGGAGGCGGTTACCCCAGTTAGTGTGGGGGGAGTGCAGAGGTTACCCTAGTGTCCCTGGGTGAGAGATAGATGGTACAGAAGGCTTCAATGCCTAGTAATGCTAAAAGTTATAGGCAGTAGGTCAACATCAAAGGGCAGTGAGTGGAGGCTCTGAGATACACAGACGCCAGCATGACTGTTGTCCAGCATCATTTTTGTGTCCTCAGTGCAGGTATTTCCCAATGTATCCCACCAGGTTGTGGTAGGTGACAACCACAAGGGTCACTATCCATTGGCTCTGGTTCCTATTGAATGGGGGGGTCTTAGGTTCCTTAAGGGTACCTGTGAGTTCAGACATGCCTGTGCATTGTCTACTTGGTAACGACATTAAGCACATAATCTGGAAAGAGGTGGATCTCCATTCTCACCCGGAGATATTACGGTTCTGTTTGCGGGTGTGCCTGACAACACGGTACATGGCTGCCTGAGAGAGAAGTCAGAAGAACCTGGAGCCTGGAAAAATGTTCAACATACCTTCCAAAAAAAGGAAGGGGCTCCGGAATCCCACACCTAAGATTCCCATGGTCCACAGCCTGAAACCTACTGGCCAACTGGAAGACTGAAGGGGGGCTATCCCAGGTAGAGTTCTTCAAAGTGCAGAGAGAGTGACCTATTCTTGAGGGACCATGGTGGCAGGCTGATGCCCAGGAAGCTAGTGACACCTTTGGTGGCCACCTAATCTATTGGGAAAATGATCTCTTGTATAGTGAGCCTAGGCTTCCTGAGCCTAGAGCAACCTGTGTGTTGGTGGTCCCTCAGTATTACAGGGGCTTCCTACTAGGTTTTGTACATGACATACCCTTGGCAGGACATCTAAGGCAGGTCAAAATCTTTGCAGGATTGGTCACCCACTTTTATTGGCCCCGGATGAAATTGACCTCAGATGCCTTCTATAGGTCCAGTCCCACCTGCCAGGTCAGTGGGAAGTCAGGGGGAAAGCAAAAGCCACCCTGCCTTCTCTCCCCATAGTGGAAACACCCTTTGAGAGGGTGGAAATAGATATTGTTGAGCCCCTGGATCCCAACTCTGCCCTAGGCAACAAGTTCATTGTGGTCTTAGTGGACAGTGCCACATTGTACCTGAAGTATATTGCTCTGAGGACAGTGGTTGCACCAGTGGTGGCCAGGGCACTGATGGGAATATCTTGCCAAGTGGGCTTCCGCAAAGAGATTGTGCCAGCCCGAGGTACCAACTTCATGTCTGCATACATGAAGTGAATGTAGGATGAGTGCAGAGTAAACTAAAAGTTCACCAACCCATACTACCCTCAGACAAATGGGCTAGATAAAAGTTTCAATAAGACTCTGAAGGGCATGATAATGGGCCTCCCAGAACCCATGAGATGTAATTGGGATGCCTTCTTGCCATGCCTTCTTTTTGCAGACAGGGAAGTGCCTCCAAAGTGAGTGGGGTGCAGTCCCTTTGAACTTCTGTTTGGTCATCGTATGTGTGGAGCGCTCAGTCTCATCAAAGAGGGGTGAGAGCCAGCTCCCAAGAAACCCTCTCAAGATGTAGTAAGCTACATGCTGGCACTCTGGCCCCAGATGAACTGCATCTGGAAGAAAGCCACTGAAAACCTGGAAGCCAGCCAGGAAGTGTTGAATCACTGGTACGACCAGAAGGACACTCTGGTAGAGTACCAACCTGGCCAAAATGTGTGGGTTATGGAGCCTGTGGAGCCCCAGACCTTGAAGGACTGGTAGACTGGGCCCTATGAAGTCAAGGTGCAAAAGGGTGATGTCACCTACTTGGTGGATCTCAATACGTCTAGGACCCCCCTAAGGGTCCTGCATGTGAATCACCTCAAGCCCCACTTTGCGAGGTCCAAAGTAATTATGCTCCTGGTTACTGATGATGGGGGGAAGAGGAGAATGAACCAGAGTGTCACTTTTAGAAAATTTGCATTTTCGTGTCCCAATCATTTGTGACTTCTGCCAGTGTTTTGAATCACATGACTGTGAAAGTCTCTATGTTGGGGTTTGTGTAGTTCTTCCAGACAGTGACACAAAGAGGCCTTGGTGTAAACAGGGCGGGTCATTCTAGTAGGATGAATGGGGTGGGGCCGCACCCAGCCCCACTTACTCTTCAAAGGGCATTGCATCCTGCACACACAAAGGAACCTGACACCAGGCCTGCCCTGCCTTTTATCACCCCCAGACAGTTAGGAGCATTGACAGAGGAAGGGGAAGAACTTTCCAGAATAAGATGTGGGGGTAGGACAGGGAGTCCCCCCACACAAAGGCTGGCACCTGGTGTACATATTGAACCTCCAGAGCCACTCATCAGAACATTTCTGGACCTATGGAAGCTACTGAAGGAGGACTGCCATGATACCAGAGGACTGTCATGCTGCTTGAAGGACTGCTATTCTGTCTGAGAAGCAAGATTGGACCTGCTTGCGTTCATCCCAGGCTAGCCAGAGTAACTCTAAGTGCCAGTTGGCTGACCTCCTATGAGCTACTGGTACACAACAAACATCAGAGCTCCTATGCAACTGCCCAACTGACCTGCTGCAACTGGACCTGCCTGGACGAGGAGCTTGACCTGCTTGATCCCTTCTGGCCTCTGCTGGAGTGAGTCCCTGATCCCCAAGAGGTACTCCCCAGGTTCTGGAACCCTGGCTGGCATCAGAGTGTACTCTTCCTAAATAAAATTGAAAATCCTGAAGCCTGAGCTCCTCGCAACCCTGAACGGTCCCAGTCATGCTAAGACTCTGCTGCCTGCGACAACTGCTAACATGAAGTACCGGTGAGACCTGCTCTTTACACAGAGAACAACTGTCAGTGGCGACCTGCAAAGCAAGGCTCGCACTTCACGCTACAGCAATGACAACCAGCGTTGAGTGCCAATGTGAAGCTACAGCAACCACCACCCACAACGCTTGACTGTCTCTTAACAGTACAGCAATGACCATCTGCAATGCCCAACCTTGTCTTCATGCTACAGCAACGCTCAGCCTCCTCCTTGCGGCCTTCACCAATGCGAACAGAACTCTTCACGTTGAATTTAGAAGGTAACTTTTCAGTGGGGCGAAACTGGTCCCTGTATCCAGCCTGTGCTCCATCATGTCGACCTGAACCTGTGACTTTCCCCCAGTCTAGTGCGGCCAGTGGTGCTTTGTATTTTTGGGTGACAGTTTCACAAAAACTTTTAAATGGCATATCTCTGGTTCTACTGATTAAAATGTTATTGTTCTGGTATCATTTTATTATTAAAATCTACTTTAGTTTTCTAAATTTGTATGAGATTTTTCTCGTGTTGTGTTTTAACTGTAATACTGTTTGCTTCCTGTGCAAATACTTTATACATTGCTTCTAAGTTAAGCTTGACTGCTTTTGTGCCAAGCTACAAGAGGGTTAAGCACAGTTTTATTTAGTGACTTTTTTGTGGTTCACCCTGTCAAGGATTGTGGTTATGGCCTGAGTGTGGCTTCCATCCCTCCAACCAATAACCCAATTTCTTGCACTCCCCAAATGCAAATATATCATTTCAAGAGGTATTTGCTCATTTTTGTGGTTAACGTCCCCCTCGCAAATAAGGTAACTCCCCTCCAAAATGTAATGTGCTCTTAAAAAGTGTCTGCCCATTCAGTATTAAAGAAGACGGTGAAAAGCCCTTATACAATGAGGACATGCAGTGCCTGAACAGCCATTGCACAAACATGCCATGTTCAAGGCAAACACTCTCTATAAATTAGCCAGACCTCTTAATTCACGACTGCACTATGAGACAGACAAGATATGAAGTGTATAACCGACTTTGCACCTTTATTTCAAACGACTTGCAACGCAAGGCTTTCAACATTGACTGGTAGTAAAAGGCTACTGTTATAGAGAGAGTTGAAGTTTTGCTTGTGAAGGAGCAAACCTAAAATCTTGTGCCCTCAGGCTCCTGGCTTTCACTAATTAGCTCACTCTGCTTTTGTAGGTGACATTTGCCACAAGTGCAATTTAACTTATCGAAGAACTGAAGCAAAGTTCTTGTTTGATTCAAGAATCAGCATCTTCTGGTTCCACATGACTGCCTGGTAAGCTAGACGCTTGGAGTAGACTGATTAGTTTAGTGTGCTAGCAGCCTCTATATAACTGATTAATTCGTTTGTCATTTTGTATGTCAAGCACTGTGAGTGAAAGCTACTCGATGCTTTTTGATTAATTTTCAATGGTGCTGAGCTCTTGATGCCCTCACATCAGAGCACCTTTATTTGGAATTGAGCCTATAACCTACAGATATCTTTTTGTGACAGGTACACTGACCCACTACGTTGTCTTTTTTGTGTTACTGCAATTTTATTTAGATTCTGGATAGCACTGTCCAAGCCACACAAGAGCTCAAGAGTTTGGCATAGTTTGTCCTGCTTTGCAGGAAACGTGGACAGGGAAGTGAGGGTGTTGAGTCAGTCCTGCCAAGTGCCACGCATCTAAAGTTAAATTAACGCAATTCAGTGCGTGTACCAGCCTTATTGCACGGAAATGCATTACTCATGCAATTAGATCTCCTCTTTTTATCACTATCGCTGAAGGCACTCCCGCAGCCTTGTATATTTATTGCCTAAACAAGGTATCACTCTGCTGTGGCCAGGTGCCCAGGCAGATGCTGAGGTCGAGAAGGTGTGAGCTTGGCCTAGATAGACCAGGGTTTTGAAATCCCTTTGCTGGGGACTGGTCTCGTCAGAAAGAATGTAAAGTATCATGAGGGTAAGTGCTGCCTCACTTTGCAGGTTGGAGGCTTATTAGAAATGAGTGGGTGGAGTTATTACCTGACAGTCGAAACACCCTGCCACTACCTCAAGTCTGACCCTACGCCCTTATAGTGCTAATCGCAAAAGAGTCTGTGCAGGGCATTCTGTTTCAGAGACAAGTGCATTTTTTGAATCAGCTTTGACTTGAAAAGCATCAGCCGTCGGCTTCGACATTTTGCATTCATATAAAAGATAGGTTTGGCCAAATTATTCAAAATCCTTTCAAGGCAATAAAGGTATTCATATGCTTTACAGGAAAAATGGTCAGTGCCATGAATGTTGTTTAGTTTCAATACCTAGTATGACAACAAAAACTACGATAACAATTTATGTCTAACACTGGGCCTTACGAGTTATGTTCTTTGACTTAATTTACTCATATACGTGTCAAAATGATTGACATGTTGGCCACAATGAATATATTTTGGTCATGTAATCTTAATGATGGAGGACGAACAAGTGAGATGAGGGAGAAGGACACACACAGGGAAGAAGGAGAGTGGTGAGAGAAAGGAGTCAAAAAGAGAATGAGTGGGACTAAAAGACAATGATGGAGACAAGAGAGAAAGAAGGGGAAGAGGGAAAAACAAACAGATGAGAGAGAAAGACGAAAAGATAAGAGAGAATGGATGGAAGAGGATAGATACAAAAGGAAAAATTTGATTGAATGAGAGGTGAAGAAACAAGGGAGAAGGAGAAACCAAGAGGGGAGAACAGGGTAATAGGATATGGGTAAAGGGGAAAAGAGAAATGTAAGAAAAGGATTGTAATGCGGTGAGAGAGAGAAAAGGAGAAGGGAAAGGTGAAAGAAAAGAAACATAATTTGAATTGAAAGAGTCAGAAAAATAGGTGCGAGAAGAGAAAAAATAGAGGAAGAAATGTGAGAAAGTGGATTATTATTTGGGGCGGGTGGTAGTCCAGCATAAGTAATAATGTCACTATTCTTGCTAAGACCAGTAAAGGTTCAGTAATTTAAACCTGAGATCAATCCCTGGTTTCAATGGCATGGGGCAGACAGGCTTAACTTAATAAAATGTATAAAGCATTTAGAAGTACCAAAACAGTTAAAAAGGCAGCACAATAAACATCACACTCTTAATTATAAAACTAGACAATAATTGAATGAACAACATGACACTAAGAAAAACTAAAATCTATTAGGGGGAACAGGAGTTAAGATTTTTTTAAAGGTTAAATTTAAAAATAGTGCAAAAAAGTGTTAAGCACGAACGTGGTCACCTGGTTGCGCTTGACCAGTACCTAGGCGTGATTTATGGCTTACTGCAATGGAGTACTGGTCAAATACAGCAACCTTCAGACTTAGGGCCGATTTAATTATAGGCGGACAGTCCGTTTCTCCACCTGGGAGACGGAGCTAATTACTCCGTCACCCTGATGGAGATTTCGAGCAGGCAGTTCCTGTCAATGCTTTTCGCAGTTTGGTGCAGGGCTGCATCAACATGACGGAGCCTTGCACCAAACTGTTTTCTTTTTTATTTAAAAAAACTAAATCCCAATGTGGGATTTTCTTTTTCAAAATAAAAAAGATAATGCAGCCCTTGCTATGGGAATCACATTCCATAGCGATGGGGGCATTTTTTGGTTTTTACTGTACCTTACCACCAAGGTTTGCCTGACGGTGATGGAAATTAAAAAAACTCCATATAACCAATGTTGGACTTGGCACTTTCTGCAGGGTCCTCCGCAAACCTTTTTGCTTTCACTCTCCTGTTTTCTCAAAACATTGTTGCTGGCTTTACGGCTCTGGACACTTTACCACTGTTAACTTGTGCTAAAGTGTGTGTGCTCTCTCCTTAAAACATGGTAGAAATGGCTTATACCCAATTTGCATATTTAGTTTGCTGGTAAGCCCTTGGTAAATTAGCACTAATTGTGCTCAGGGCCTGTAAATTAAATGCTACTAGTGGGCCTGCAGCACTGATTGTGCCACCCACTTAAGTAGCCCTTTAAACATCACTCAGGCATCTCATTGAAGTCTGTGTGTGCATTTGTAAACTGCCATTTTGGCCTGGCAAAATAAACCTCTTGCCAGGCCCAAACCTTCCTTTTCAATATGTATAAGTCAACCCTAGGGTAGGTCCTGGACAGCCCAGAGGGCAGGGAGCAGTGTATTTAAAAGGTAGGGCAGGTACCTTTAAATTGTACATGTCCTGGTAGTGAAAAACTCTTTAATTCTTTTTTTCACTATTGCAAGGCCCCCCTCTCTCTTATGATAGCATTGGAGTTACCTTTTTGCATATAATAAGCTGTAACTTTCAAATGGGCACAGGTAACCAATTCATGTTTGGTGTCTTTGGAATGATAATGAAAAATCCTCTCTTATGGTAAAGTCAGATTTTAAATTACAATTTTGAAAATGGCACTTCTAGGAAGTTGGCATTTTCCTGCTTTAGCCATTTAGTGCCTCCAGCCTGTCTCTGTGTCACATGACTGGGTGTAGCCTGAGAGTTGGGATTTCTGTATTCCTCCTAGACAGCCACAAACAATAGAGACCCTATGTATGAGTGGATGAGCCATCACTGGCAGGATGAGAGAACAGAGTTGGCACAGCCCTATATACTCTTGAATAGGCTGTGACCTGCTTCCACACAAAGGGCTGCATACCCTCTGTAGTTAGTCTGGAGCCAGGGCAGGGAAACCTCTAGAAGCTTATCCCACTTCAAAGGAAGGCCCAGGTTTAAATAGTGGACCTCAGACACCAACCCTTCTGTATACTTCTGGACCTGTGGAGACTCTGTCAGCAAGACAGACTGCTGTGCTGCTGAAAGGACTGCCACTGTGCTGGGCTGCTGATCTGCTGGACGACTGCCTTGCAGGACTGCTGCCTTGCTGGATTGCTGCCTTGCTGTCTTCCTGCCTGAGTCAGAAAGATTGGACCCTCACCTGCACCCAGGACTCCCAGAATGATTACAAGAGCTAGTTGTCTGGCCCCCTGACTAGAGCATCAAGTACAGAAAGCTCCAGCCACCTTGAACCCAGCACCTGGACTCTGCTATCTGTGAGTCCTATCCTACCAAGTGATGCCACCCAAGTCTTGGACCCTTGGACGTGGGCCTGATGGTGTTCTACCCGTCTATCTGTGGAGCCAGCAGTATCAACTCATCTCCTCTGTTGCGTTGTGCATCCCCAAGCAGAACCGATGCATCACCTCTGCTGCATAGATTCTCCCAGGGCAAGGATTTTGCACTGACCTCGGAGCCCGCATGGGAACTGCCACTGCGCTCTGCTTCCCTGATGCAGGCCCTTGCATCGCAGCCTCACAGCTTCTCAGAACAGATGCAGTGCCTTTGCTGTGTGACTCATTCTCGACGCAGAACCTCACAATGATCCGCAACCAGGATCTAAAGTGCTCTTCTTCAGCAGCCTAATCGGGTCACTGTAGCTGGCCCGGGCTCCATCGCTGTCGGCCTGAACTTGTGACTTTGTCCTGGTCTAGCACGACCCGATATCCACAGGCGGTGCGTTGTGCTTTTTGGCGGTATTTTCACTTACAATTCTAAAATTGCAAATCTCCAATTCTACTGAATGGATATTTGTTGTTTTAGTCTTGATTTATTTATTCGATTTTGATCAATGTTTCTAAATTGCTATGGCATTTTTCTTGTATTGTGTTTTCACTTTATTACTGCTTGAAGGGTGGATACATCCTTTACACATTGCCGTAAGCCTAACTGCTCTGTGCCAAGCTACCAGAGGGTTGAGCACAGGTTAATTTGAGGTTTGATTGTGCCTCACCCTGACAAGGATTGTGGTTGCTGCTCGAGTAAGTTTTCACCCCCCTCAACCAGTAACCCAATTTCATTGGTGATCAGCGATGAGGATTTGACTTGTGTCTGTGCAGTGCCACATAGAAGTTTAGTGTTACACTACCATCACATATAAATAATTTGAGATCAATTAAAGCCTTTTTAAATTATCCCCAGTTTGCTTATTGGCTATTTTTCCTTTTTTTTCTAAATTTAACTTCCCTACCTCTTTTTTCATATCATGGGAATGGAGAGGCTCAATGTGGATAACCTCAGCAGGGCTGTGCTGCAGAAACATTACAAGAAGAGGGGGCTACGAACAGGATAGAAGGCTACAAAGCTGGACCTCTAGATAATCATGTGTGCCTATGAGGAAGTCACTGGGATGTATGCCCAGCCTGAGGATTCTGAGGATGAGGATCCTATTGTGAAGGATCCTGATGAGGGGCAACTTGATTTAGTAATGGCTGTATACCCTGAGCAGTACACCAGCCAGGAATGTAGGGTAACTCAGGCCCAAGGACAGGACATTTTCTGCCCTATGGCCCTGGTATCTCTGGAGTAGAATGGGAAGGTGACCTAGAGGAGTGTCATAGTTAGTACCCAGATACCCATAGACTGCATTCTGGGGAATAAGTTGCCCCTCCATGTCAGGAGAACTGAGAGGGGCAGCCTGGCAGTTCAATTTTCTGGGGGTACCACTTCTAGGCGGAGGGTACAGGAGCCCAGAGGGAGAGGCAGGGTGAGGAAGGACTAACCTCTGTCTCCTGTTAGGTCTCACGTTCAGACCCTGGGCTGAGTGGCCAGTCTCAGGATACCACCCCTGAACTGGTGGGAGGTAAAGTAGAAGTAGAGTGCCTAACACCTGCAGCTGAGAACCCTGGATGACCTCTGGCCTCTGTTGGTTGCTGTCCTATGGGCAGAGTTTTCCTTGGGTTGGGGACAGAATTGTGACCCAAGGGGTGGAATGGGCCATGTGACTTTTTTGACCATTGTGGTACTGTCTGCCTACTGGGATGCATCTGTGAGCATGTTGCTGATTCTCCAACGGTCCGAGAAGTTTTGCTACAGCCGTGGTGGAGTAATCACCACTATAGCCAAATCTATGGTCCGACCGCATATAAATTGGGCATGCAGACCTCTGTGATGGCGGGGAGGAAACTCGGTTACACCTGCAATGGCGATCCCTCTCTGCCAACCAAAAAATCACCCCCTCAGACTCTGAAACGGAAGTCAAAAACCCTCAGTGGGGCAAAGTAGAAGGCGGTGGCCAATCAGAGCTCCATGAGACCGGATAGCTGTCATATGAGGTCCCGGTGAAGCCGTTGCGTTTAGGTGGGAAATCTCTCAGTGGGAGAAATTAAACATTTGCACCTAAGGAAGGTACCTTGCCAACCCCATACTTTTAGCACCTTCGTCCAGTAAAATTTCTATGTTCATGATGGTCCACCTGCCCGATTTTGATGGGGAGGACCATTGGTTTGGCTACGACAGTGACTAGTCCGTCACCACCATAGCCAAACCTCTACGACGGAGTGAAGGCCATCAGAGAAATGGCTGGATGTCCGCCCACCCAATTTAGATGGGCAGGCAAGTAGGCATTTTTTACTGTCCAGCACTTCCAGGCAAACCCTGGTGGTGAGGGGTAGTAAAATGTGAATAATGCTCCCCCCACCATAGGAGATGACTCCTATGGTGAGGGGAGCATCATTTTTAAAAGAGTTTTACAAAGAAAATTGCATTTCTGCAATTTCTTTTTAAAAATAAAAAAATTTACCTGTTTAGTGCAGAGTTTTGTCAAGCTGACACAACCCTGCACCAACCAGTGCCATGCATTGAAACAAACTGCCATGACAGCGGTTCATGACAATGCTTTCTAAATGACCGCTAGGTTGGCAGTCATTTAGAAATTTGGCGTGCAGTTCCTCCACCAGGCGGACAGAGCACTGGTGGTTCCTCCCTTAGGGCAGAGGAGTGTCACTCTGCCTGCTGCATGCACAGCAGCTGCAGCAAACAGATGGTTATGGTCATTACCATTTACATGCACGTCGAGTATGAGGACGGGGCCGAGCCATTCCGACTTGCAGACAGTTGTCTAAAGCATAAAGTGTGCATGTTGGATTGGCCGGCTGTCTTGCGACAGCCAGCCCGACATGTGCACTTCAGACGCAGCAATCTGTGAGCTGTATAACAGCCAGGAGTGTTGTTTTTACAGGGGCCGGTGTGATCTATACAAGAGAGTCAGGAATTGTGTGTGATAACACACAGTTGCTTGTTGCAAGACCTGACAGGACAAAATAATAATTAATTGGTGCTCTAAGCATTTGAGTTCCATTGACTGGAAGCATATGGGAAACTAAAGTGTTTAATTTATTTTTGTAAATAACCGTGTTTTTGATTTTTTAGGAAGTTGCCTCCAGGCTAACATCCCGAATTACTGCATGGCTGCTGAGCTTTAACAGGTTGGGGGAGCAAATGAAAAGGCCCCTTATCCATAATAGCTTTTAACTTGATTGCAGCCAGCAATAACAGCGGAAACAGCTACAGAAAAGAGTGCCTCTGTGTGTATGCCTGAGAAGAGCAGAGCACATCCCCCTGTCAGAGCTCTGACACTTTTGGTGGGGAGTTTTGACATTTTGAAGTAGGCGAGACCTGAAGGTCTGATATGAGCTACTGCTTCAGCACAGCAATGCACATGCAATGCACATGCCCAGCAATGCACATGCTGGGGTATCCACTGAAGCCGCTCGTGGTGTCTCTGTAGGTGGTGTTATGTTTTCTCTTTCCCACCAATCCCTAGGATACAATGAGAGATGGACAAGTCAGCAAGCCTGTGCTACTGGGATATGGAATGAAATCTGGGCGAGGAGGAGGTGGTGGCCACTTTAGTCCTTACAGGAGCCAGTGTGAAATACACAGGAGCAGAGGTCAGCAGTACCTTCTCTGAAGACACCAACCAGATGGTGGTCCCAGAAACTGGCATCCTTAAGTGCTTTTGTTGTTATCACAGTCTCATGGCATGTATGAGTTAGACGTGAGCCCGGAGACCTGCTGCTGCTAATTTGCCCACCACTTTATGATGTATATAGCCACCACAGGGACAAACTAATCTACTCTGTCCCACTAGCGGAACAACAGGCCACCCGTCATCATATAAATTGGCCCCTTAGTTGCCTTTTGGAGCTCAGATTCCTCAAGTGAGGCAAGGCTGTAAGCTGTTCTCATAGACGGGTCCATGAGCCAGATACACTCTTCATAACAACCCGCTGAAGCTGATTTACTGCTGGAGAAAAGTTCTGAGTAGGAGCAGCTTGAACCTTTGCCCGGCGGCCACAAACCACTTTCATCAAATTGACTTGGCAGCTTTATCCCAGTCCTCCAGAGTTCTTTAGAGCCAAAAGGTTTCTAAGTACCAAGTTTCACAGTATGTCAGGATTAGTACACTTTGTCACAGTACTTGGGGGTCAAGACTTATGTTTCCTTTAGGGTGCACACCTTTCCTTATAAAAGTGTGCAGGTTCTCCTTTGGAGCACACACGCTGAACAAATACATAGAGAGGCTTTATAAACTGCTCATTTAAAACAAGTGACTTGAAAGTTTCTCTTGGTGCATGCTGGCACTCACTCTTACTCCTTGAGAGGTTTTAGAGAAGTGCGGGGGCACTCAAGGGCAAACCTTTGGTGGTAAGAGCTGCACCTAGCAAGATATTCTGAAAAACACATAACCTTACAAACACATAACCTTACAAACTTATTTGTTGCTGTTTTTATATGGTATTGTAAGCAGGAATATGAAATGAACACCGTGCGGATGAGAATTGTCATAAGTAGAGCAGGCGGAGAGCAGTGGTGCTCGCTGCGCTGTGAGTATGGCTGACTCCCTTTTCCTACAATACGATAGGTTATGCTACCCAGTGGTGGCTCGTCCACTAAGGCGGAGGACCTTCGCTCCACTGCTTTTCAGCAGTGCAAAAAATAAAAATAAAATTGATAATAACAGGACGTTATTATCATTTTATTTTTCTATGTGGGAGTTGTGGCGGGGCTGGGCTCTGTGACGCCAGAGCAGGGGAGGAGTGGTTTGCACACCTCTCAGTGCACATCACGGTTGAGCTGCCCCTGTAGGGCCAACCAAACAGTCATGAGCACTTGGCATGTTCTCCATTGGGCTGTGTTTATTTATTTATTTACTTTTTTAATCCATCCCCGCCCCATCACCCATGTTCCGAGGCAGCCCCCACTGATGCTACCTACTAAATAGGTTTATTTTTTGTGTGTCTTCATCTTTTTATGACTTAGTTTTTGTAATTCATGAATTTATTTTTTATTATCTTTTTATGCATTTATTTAAATCTGTGTCTTTTTTTTTGCTACATGTATGTATGAATTCAGGTGATCTACAAGACACCTTAATAACCTAGGAGTCGATGCCTCAATGCTTTGCCGAGCACTGCAGAGCAAAACATATCATATGTACCGATTGTGCTTCATTAGCGCAGCGCTGCAGGAGCAAAGGGCGGCTTTTGCGAGCTTCACACGGGGAAAGAAAGAAAATAATTGACGTCATCTCGAAAACATTAACATACAATCTGAGTTGCCATACAGCAAATGGGCTCTTTTCTTAGAAGACATCTCAAATCACAATACAGTGGGTGATAAAACAATACAAATGTGAACTACAAGGGGCAAAGCGCAAGCCAAAAAAGGGGCATTAAAGAAGGACAAACAAGTGAAATGCCACGCCCTAGAAAAGGAAATAGCAAACTTGCAGGCTCAAGTGGTGGAGGGAGACACCAGACTAACCGAGACAAGGTAGCGCCTGCGAGTGCGCCAAAAAGAACTAAGGGATCTTCTAAAAGATAGCGCCAGAGCCCAGGCACTAGCTACACAATACAAGTTGTATGATTTGGGAGATAAGGCAAACAAACTACTGCCCTGGCTGGATAAAAAAAGGGGAAATAGTGGTTGGGTCCCCGGGCTGATAGATGAGGAGGGGGGTACACACGAAACTGGGGCAGAAATAGAAGAGAAGTTTGCCCAATATGGAACTTTACACCTCTTCGTCTACACAAACAGAGGTAGAATGCAGTGACTTCCTCTGAGATATCACTCTACCCCGGTTAACAGTGGAAGAGAGAGAAATGTTAGAGGGTAAGTTAACAATCAAAGAGATAAAGCAGGCATCATGGGCCCTGCAATCGGGCAAGGCAGCGGGACCAAATGGTCTCTGGTAGAAATGTACAAATCCATGCAGAACGAAATAGCAAAACACCCATTGGGCATGCTAGAACAAGCAAAATAACAGGGCACACTACCGCCGGACCAGCAGACCACAGTGATAGTGGTAATTCCCAAAGCAGATAAGCAGCCTACCCAGTGTGGCTCATATAGACAGATCTCACTGCTTAATTATGAGGTGCAGGTCCTGGCCAAGCTCCTGTCCACGCGTCTGTCCGGAGTGATCACCTCCCTGATACACCCGGACCAGTCCGGATTCATGCCCCATAGAGGGCACTAGACTGAACCTCCGGAGGCTGTTCGGAGTCCTCCACTTGACCGAGGCAGACCCTGAAGATCAGACGGCCCGTTGATCCCTAGACGCTAGAATGGCCTTCAACAGTGTGGAATGGGACTATCTTTTTGCTGTTCTAGAACGGTTTGGTTTGGGACCCAACTTTGTGGGGTGGGTCAAGCTTCTCTACCAACTGCCTCTAGCCAGAGTAAAAGTAAACGCCACGACGTCCCGAGTATTTACACTACAGAGGGGGACAAGAAAAGGGTGACCGCTGTTCCCAATCCTATTCGCCTTGGCCCCTGAGCCTCTGGCTGCATGGATAAGACAGGACCCGTTGATCTGGGGGATACCAGTGGGGGAGGAATGGGAAGAGCGGATCTTGTTATACGTGGACGACATTCTCCTGTACTTTAGTAAACTGAGACAATCGGTTGACAGAATATTACAAATATTCCGTATATACAGTGAATACTCAGGGTACTGTATTAACTGGGACAAATCGCTGCTCTTCCCTCTGGCAGAGGGGGGCACCTGAATTAACATCCAGATGCGTAGTCCCAATTGTCGAACAACACTTCAAATACCTGGGGATCTATATAACCAGGGACACTCAGGAGTTTTATCACATAAATTTAGGCCGGCAGTTGGATAGGCTGATAACGGACGCCAAACACTGGAGAAACCTAACCCTGACTATGATGGGCCGGGCGGCACTGTTCAAAATGATGGCGCTTCCCTGATTGTTGTATACAATGCAAAACACACCTTATGAGGCGTCCCCCTCCTTCTTCAAAAGAGTAGACTCAGAACTGAGAGCGCTTTTATGGTGTGGATCGGCACCGCGGATAGCATTGTCCAAACTCCAGAGAGGGGTATATGACGGAGGATTAGCAGTCCCAGACCTCCAGGGCTACTACTGGGCGGCCCAATTGGTTGCAGTTAATGGATGGATGTTTGGGCAAACGTCGGAACCAGCATATAGGGTCGATAGATTGGCCATGGGCAGGAAAGGACCATGGCGCCGCTATATACCAAGCTGACAAGGATGAGCCTAGCGGCACATATATATACAGTGACTAAAGCATGGCATGCGGCAAAGAAATATTTGGGCTGGGAGGGTAGGCTCACAGGGATGACACCCCTTTGGGAAGGGACGTATGAAGGGAATAGGTGAGCTGGGGGGCTTCACCAAATGGGAATTGCTGGGCCCGGAAACCCTGGGAGACATATGGAGAGGACAGGCATATATCACCTTCGCGACCCTGCAAACAGAATATAATATGAATAAAGGAGAATGGCTAAGATACCTCCAGTTGGGACACACAATCAGAAAATACATCAGAGAGGGAGAGACTCCGGTGGAGGCCTCCCCACTAGAAGACAGAATCCTGACGGAACAGCTGCAGGAGAAAACCATCTCCTTGTATAAGAAAATAATCTATAATGCCCCCAACACACCGAACACACTAAAAAGCACATGGGAAAGGGACGAGGCCCTATTGAGGAAGAAGAGTGGACAGAGGCGCTTCAGGGCCCGAGAGAAGTGGCAATACGAGCGAGGTTTCGATTAATACAACTAAAAATTCTACATAGAGTGTACTACCTCAGATCAGTGGTGCAACGCATGGGACGCAGTGAAAACACACACTGCCATAAAGGATGCGGGTTAGAAGGGACCTTTTATCACCTGTTGTGGGAATGCCCCAAGCTGCAGACATATTAGCACAAAGTGGGTGAGACAATGGCAAAAGTAATGGGCATGGGGGTGCTGCTAGAACCAAAATGGTTCCTATTACTGATCCCGGGAGAAGAGGACTGGCTGAGACACGGAACAACATGACTAGCATTAGCATCCGTGGTTTCGAAGAGGAATATAGCAAGGAAGTGTGGGACAATTGCCACTCCGACGCTGGCAGAATGGGAAAACGACCTAGATTGGTGCTGTCAGGCAGAACGCACAGTTTATGCAAGCAGGGGATGCTCCAAGAAATGGGACAGGGTTTGGGGGGCTTGGCAGACCTACAGAGGGCTTTAGGGAGATCGTACCAAATGTAGTGGCTAGCCCCAGGATGTTTACTGGGAAGGGACAACAATGTATAACTGAACTCCAACTAACAGTGTAACAAAGGAAATGGCAATATAAAATGAATAGCTCCATTTTGTACTGCTCATTGTTTATGTGCTAATAAAAAGAGTTTAAAAAAAAATGTGAACTACAGTGAAAACTCGGTGTCTGGTGACTTTGCGCTCTGGTCTTATGTAATTTTGTATTGGCATTTGTATAGCGCACAATCTGCCATTGTCAAGGCATCAAAGCACTTGGTTCACATTATGCTATATTGTTTCTATGTATGTAGCACTGAAAAGGCCACATAATAGCCTGCTGCTCTTTCTTGGAGGGAGAAGGGAAGCATCTTGTTTTTCACAGTGCTGGGGAACAGGTAGGTGTCCCTCGAGGCGCCTTCTCGAGGCAGCTTGGGTGGATAATTTCCCAAGTGGAGTGGGTGGCAGCCGGGTACCTGAAAGATCAGCCACCTGTGATGGGTTTGGAGATTTTTGGATGAAGTTAGGCAGTCAGGAAACAGGTAGCTTTTGGATTGGATGATAGTTAATCTGAACAATGTATTTGACTTGTGACAGTGCTCTTTGGGGTATTCTGTGGGCTGCCCATGGCATGTCAGACTGAGGACTGTAGAGGCAGTGTGCACGCTCTGACCTCCCGTTTTTGACTGCCCTTTTTCTGATTCCTTCCATTGATATAGCCATTTGTATTCCAAAGATTACCAGTATACAGCAGTTGGAGCATAGTACGAAGGAAGAGAGTTTAGGGAGCTGAGTGTTAGCAGCTGTCGAGATATTGACAGTGAAGTAATAAAAGTAGAAGGGTCATTAATGTAACGGGGCAGGCCAAGGAAAGGTTCTGGCCTGGCTCTAAAAGCCTGTGCACGAGTCAAGTGCGAATAATGTGTGGCATGTAAATTGTGCTTTAAGCATCATGCAAAAATATGAGGAAGGCTCTTCAAAATTCTAAAAAGCACATTTCTTTAACATATGGAAGTATTTCACTTTAGTACATCAAAATATTTCACTGCATTGAAAAGCATTTAATGACATGACAACAACGCCGTTAGTGAACTAAGAAGTAAGGCAATTGTCATGTGCACCCAATATTCTTATATGTGGAGCAACAGTATAGTCTATTAAATCAAACATAAGGTGTGTTTTGTACAACAGACACCCTCAACTTACATATTCCATGATCCTCTGATATGCAATAATGAAATAAATAGGTACAGTGGACTAAAATAGTTGTCTAAGATCACACAACTTGATCAAGCAGAGAAGCCAAGCTATATCTCAGGTCTTTTGGTTTCACATTGTGCAATTCCAGCACTAGATCGGTATCTTATCCTCTCTCCTGTTTTACATCAAGGGTTAATGTTTGTCTTTAATTCTTGGTGCATGAGCTTAGAATGTGGGTGGCAGGCAGAAGCCACATGAAAGTTCAGCTAGTTTTGGTCTTGAGGTTCCAAGAGGACCCCAAGGTGAGCCCGAGCCAGGCATCTGGCTCAAGACTCCAGCGGCTTGCCTGCCTCTAAGAAGTGTTGACAGTGCCAAAGGAAAATAAAATTTATTGTGACAGAGATAGTGAAAGCAGGGTTATTTGAGAGGGTGGAGGAAACACATAATGGGAGAGGACTGGTCCTGGAAGGGTGTGTCTTGCTTAACACTCTGGAAGAACCATTGGTCCATAGTGATGGACTGCTAGTGATATAAGTGAAAAGGCACAGGTGTTCCCTCAAGGGAAATCTAAAGTAGTTTGGGGGTTCTGGAGAGGAGGAAGTCTTTGCTGCTCTCCTTGACACGTCTTGGAACTGCCATGTTCTCTGTATTGTGGAAAGAACTGGTTGGACCTCTACTGCACAGGTTATGAGGGGTGGCACTGCCAAAAGGGTATAGCTTTGGAGTAATCCCTGAACTTACTGCATTTTCTGTGGAATAAAAAAGCAGGGGAAGGCAGGCTGTATGAGTGGCCCATGGTACAGCCCTGTTTAAAATGCTCAAAGGGCGAGTCAGCTGACTTTTCTAAAAACATGAGCATCATCAAAGGAAATGTTCAAAAGAATAAGCTGGACATCACCAAACAGTCAGTGGAGCTCATGTTGGTGATGCATGGCAATAAAGAAGCTCATGACCTCAGCACCCATTCCAAAGTATGCAGGCCAAAACAAAGAGGATCTCTTTAGCTGTGTCCTGACCAGCACGCAACACTTCTGCAAAATGGTCCCAAAGGTGATCAGGAAATGCTTTTATGCAATTTCCTAAATTATCATGAAAGTAACATGCCGGAATCAAGCTGCATTCTTGTGAAAGAGCAAGACTCCCAGAAAAGAACACCTTCTTCCCCATTGCCTCGGTCCTCTTAGACTACCTCCCGTGGAAAGTGTCAGGATTCTGCAAGGAGGAAGAGGAAGTCTGTACCACAAGACTCTCTGGGAGTGAGCCAGGGAAGGTTGAGGGAGATTGAAACTCTAGGTAGAAAACAGGACTCTCTGGGCCCAGAGCAGATGCATCTCTACCAAAATCAGCTTTGAGAATGAGGTTGGTGCCTGGGTATAATGGAATGACCTAGAGCAGTGACGCACCCAACAGTCATACTACACTCGTGCCGTGAAGAGATCTGCCTTCTACTCGTCCATGGCATGCATTAAGCTGCACTTCTCACATGACTCAGAGTTATGTTTGGGCGCCAAGCACCAGAGGCAGATATCTGTTCCTGTCCTATGTCAGGCCATGGCTAGCTCATCTCTTACTGCCCAATGTGAGACATAGCTAACTCATCCAGACCTTCTTTTCATTTTGCATTCTAGCGTTTTTAGTGGTAATAATTGGCGAAAAATTGCATGTTATGCAATGGCAAGAAACAAACATGACTGGATCACCTCGTCATGCCTGCCATCGGAAAACTTGAGAGCTCTTTTGAATGCTCTCCTACACTATTCAAATTAAATTTACTTAATGGTACAAACATTTAAGTTCTGTCAATTCTGTGCCTGTGCAATGCAGGTGCTAGTGGCGTAAATGTCATGGGAAACTAGTATGATCATGTTAGTGTATAATAAGTCTGACTTAAATATGATTATTAGATGTAAATAAGAGTAAGCCAAAATGCATGTTTTACATTTAATTTGAAGTGGCAGAACTTATTGACTTTGGTAGCTCCAGCAAGGCATCGCTTGCATAGTGAGTTATTGCAATCCTTCGGCGCATATAGCCATAGCTGCAGTGCACACAGACCTTTCATTGCCGAACATAGAGTAAAAAAAATAGAGGGAACATTGGTCAAGGCTGCCCCCAGCACAATCCTCTAGCACACTCTAGGGCAGGACCAGTTGGAAATGGTCAGCTGAGCTCTTAAGGAAAATGGCCTTCATGCAGCTTGGTGTGTCACTGTAGCTTAACAGGAGTTCATCCATCTGATGTTTGGAGTCCACTTCTTTGAGCTGGGTGCAGCATTTCAGGTCCCCTCACAGGTCTCAACAGCGGGTTCAGTTCTTCTTCTGTCTTACACCAGTGTCCAGATGCGCTACCTTTATGCTTGGCACTAGTCCATGGATGAGGGCCTCATGGCCCTTCCCTAACCAGCATGGAAAATCTTCCCAGGGGCAAATGTACCCACTTTTGCAGCAGTAAACGGTGTGCCCTATTCCAAACAATTCCACAGTGTCCTTCTCTGCCTAAGGCGAAGATTTGGAAACTCTTCTTCCCTTGTGCAGAGCCCGTGGGCCCACCTCAGAGATGTGGACAGGGAAATGAGCAAACCCTCCTAGGTGGATACTTCAAAACATTTTTGGGGGCAGCTCCTCTCCTACATGGATTGGCACCTGTCTGTCTTGGGGAACAATGAAGGGCCCTCCCAGATGTCAGCCAACATTCGCCTGTGACAGGGTAGCTCTCTTTGAACTTAATCAAGTTCCTGGGCATAGCCCAGATGATCATCCTGCCAGAAGAAAAGAACACATCCCCACACCCAAGTCCTTTGTCTCAGCTCTGGAAAGAAGTACAAACCTCGTCAAGGAGCGTATTCAACTCGTGGGTGATAGACCTCATGCAACTTCTCCAGCGGTTGTAGGCAGGGAAAAGGTAGCTCTCAAAAAGAATCTTTTTCAAATATGTATTACAAACACATCAGTAAACTGGGATTTTTATAAATATTTCAAAAAGACAAAGAATGACATTTGTAGTTGTTTCCTAGCCAGAGATAATATAACTAAATCTAATATTGTATCCCAATGCTTTCCTATTAAACAACCAACCCTGCTACAGTAAAAATAGCTTTCAGGCCTTTTCACTATAGGGACATGTTTTACATTAACCTTTGCATGTTCTACTTTTAAATACCCTGAGCCCTGCCTTATAAGGAGTAAGCCCTTCTTAGGAGTGATCTGTCAGTATATGAAAGGAAGATTTAAGCCTTTCAGAACGGGTTATTTCGAAAGGTTGAATTTGCAGTTTTAAAACTATACATCCAGGTTACAATGGCAGGGCTACAGTCATGTTTGAACTGTTATTGTAGTGAGTGGAACAGTGGGTGCTGCAGCCTACAAGTGCCATTTAACTTGCAGGCCATGGGTGCACTTTGTGCCATATGCTAGGGACCTATAGGTACATTACATATGCCACTTAGGAGTGTAGCCAATTATGACATATTTAAGGGGTCAGAACACATTCATTGGGGCCCAGTTGGCAGAGTCAAGAAACCAGCAGTCTCAGTCCAAAAAATGGGGTGATCATGCAAAAATAGATAAACAATTGAAGGAAAGAGAGATATAGATGGAGAGGATAAAGTAAAGAGGAAAGTAAGCTAACATGGAAAGACTAGTAGGAGAAGATGGTGGTGAGAGGAAAGAGGAAGAGACCAAAAGATAGAGTGAGGCAGAGTAAAAGTAGGGAGTGGAAACTTAAACTGGAGAAGAGAGAAAATTACAAAGAAAGTGAAGGAGGAGTCTATGGCAAAGTGATGAATGGAAAGATAAAATTATCAAAACTGGCCTGCAGTTTAACAACAAAGCAAGAATGGGTAAAACCTCAAAAACATGATTCTATCAATATATTTTTACAGCATTTTATGAGAAGCCACCTTGATAACATCTGAGCACTATCTAAGTTTCCTTTAACTTAGTACTTAGGACTTACTGCCACCACTTCCCATCTCCAAACCTGAACCAGGCTCCTGGTAGGTGTGCTGATTTAGGATCTACCAGTCAAGCTTTCATTCACCTAAGGGATAGTATGATGGAGAGAGGTGCCATGGGGTCCATTTTCTTTTGTTTTGTGCACTTCCTGCAGCGGTGGGAGTTTTTCTTTTTGGATCAGCTCCAAATCATGACCTCGGCCTGCCCAGGCAAAACAAGGTCTTTTCAGTTTTCTGGCTTGCCTTTGAAAGCATTTGCAATTTAAGGTTCTCTCAACACAAAGACACTGAGCCATTGAAAGTCTAAAGTTAAGGGTGTACATCTGTAAATGTCTATGGATATGTAAATTTTTTTTGAGTAGGCCATAACTGTCAAAAATGTTCTACCATCACAGGCCCAAGATGTACAGAGTTGGAAGACGATTGATGTAGCATAGCTACTAGATGTCCCGGTTCATATTTTGAAATTCATAGATTAGTAACCTTGCATAAACTTCAAGGGTGTTGCAGATATTTTAAGGCAATTTCAGGACCACAACAGACCGCACACGATTTTGCCTCCAAACTCAATGTAAGCATATGAATTGTTGTGTAAATAAGTGTTATAGACTTTGACATGCTTAATGTAACACTATCTGTAATTAATGAAATTAAGCATTTGTATAATTTCTCGGAATACACATATGACAGTTATTAGTATCTATATACAGAGGTACATTATGGTATGAATGCCTATATGACTGAAAGGTATGAAACGTAGATTTTCCTTTTGTAGTTTGAATCACAATGTGAAGAGACTAATTGTTTATGTTATTGATTTTAGATTCTAATTATGATAATAAAGTATGTTCTCTTTTTTTACATTATTGAGTTACTTGGCCTTCATATTTATATATGTATATCACATATTTTGAAGTAAATAATCGGCTGCCTAGTGTCTTTCTCATACAATAGTTTTTTTCCTGCCCTGGGAGCTTCCATTAATAGCAGAGGGTCCTGAATGTTCCGTTCATAGAAATCAATGACAGCGACAATTTTAGAGTCAGGTATTCTGCAAATTCATAGGAGTCAATTGTAGTGACTATTTTGGTATCAGGCATTCTACAAGTTCCAAAGAAATCAATGATGATGGTCCTTTTAAAATCAGACAACTCACAGAAATGAACCCTCTGG
Source organism: Calotriton arnoldi (assembly GCA_963921515.1). Classification (NCBI taxonomy): domain Eukaryota; kingdom Metazoa; phylum Chordata; class Amphibia; order Caudata; family Salamandridae; genus Calotriton; species Calotriton arnoldi. The sequence goes on along the minus strand of CAWUFW010014316.1, from coordinate 61,779 downwards.
GCACCCAAAGAATGGATTACAGTGCCAAAAGAAACAAAATCCTCCTTATCAGCCTCAAAGAAGCAACTAAGCCAATGCACCTTGCAACATATCACCAATATGACTGAAGAAGGCATGCCTAGATCCTCCTTCCATCTTCCAACACCAGCTACCATTTGGCCAAGGAAGCTAGGTGGAAGAAGCGGATCAGGCAATTTGAGCACTACTGTTGGACCTGGCTCTGTTTGCAGGGCTATCCCCAAACAGTTTGCTTCCCTACGCCTATTTTCTGACCTTCTTTTTGTTGACTTTAGAACTCTGGGCACTTTAACACTGCTAATCAGTGCTAAGGTGCATGTGCCCTCTCCTCTAAAGATGGTATGATTGGCTTACATCTGTTTGGCATATTTAATTTACTTGTAAGTCCCTTGTACAGTATTATACCTTATACCCAAGGCCTGCGAATTAAATACTACTAGTGGGCCTGCAGCACTGCTTGTGCTTTTGTCTTTTGAACCTGTCTCAGGCCTGCGTGTGCAGTTTATTGCCACATTGACTTGGCATTTAAGACTACTTGTCAAACGTTAAACTCCCCTCTTACTACATATAGGTCACCCCTAAGGTAGGCCCTAGGTAGCCCCATGGGCAGGGTGCTGTGTAAGTAAAAGGTAGGACATGTACCTTTATGCTTGGCAGTCCCCCCACGCAACTTATTTCATTATAGCCCCAGGGAGGTGGCGGTCCCCGAGACTGCGTTGGGGCTGGAGCCCAAAACGCATGAAAATAAAATATAGCCCCAGGGAGGTGGCAGTCCCCAGGGCTGCGGGGTGGTGCGTAGCTCCCCGCACTTCAAAGTATTAGCCCCGGGGAGGTGGCGTCTCCTGCATCTTTATTTCTAATTGCGCCCGGGACCCGCCCACCAGGGAGCCTAAAGTAAACGAAGAGCTGGAGCCCGCGCTTTGTTTTTTTAAAACAATTCGTGGATCCACTGCGAATCCCACCAAAAATTTAAAAAGCAATATGCTTCTTTTTGGTGCTGGGGATCCCTGTGGGACCCCCTGAACAGGCCTAAGGGGTCAGGGTGTTTCTACCCTGCCCCCTTTTCTAGTTTTTTAAAGTTTTTTCTTGTGATCTCAGGCACGAGATCGGGAGGGTTCGCAGAACCACCGCAGCGACAGTTGTATATCTGAGAAATCTTCAAATTTCTCAAGAACTACTGAACGGATTTACACCATTTTTTCTTAAAAAACAGTGCTCTCTGCACCAAGAGCTACCTTTCTGACAAATCTGGTGTAAATCCATTCAGCAGCTCAGGCTGTAGCTGCGTCAACAGTTTCCTATGGAAATTAACATGGAGAAAAAGCGTTTTGGGACTCCTCCTTTTTCTCTGCCCCCGCTTGACGGATCACTCCAAAATTTTCAAGACAGCAGCTGACATGACTTCCTCATTAGTTTTGAAAATTTTGCCAAGGTTCATCAAACTGCACCAAAGTTATCTGGAAACTAGGTCCTAACTATAACTACCTATTGGCCACATATATATATTTACGATTTTCATCGTGGAGGCATGTGTGGTAAAGGAATATGCGTGGTAAAGGCATATGAGTGATAAAGACTTGCGTTGTAAAGGATGCATGGTAAAGGTATTGCGTGATAAGGACCGCATTGTAAAGGATGTTTTCCATACACGTATTCATGACTAGATTTATTCATTCTTTGCAAGTCATTCCCAACGTAAGTTGTAATTGAAAATTCTATAATTTCTAAGTTGATAATGTGGTATACACATACTGCCTTCTTTATAGTTGCACGGGTGGAAATACCTCATAAGGAGATTAAAAACAAAATCCCTTTTTGTACATTTGTGTTTATTTATTTATTTACTGATTCTTGTTCAGTTGATGTCTTCATTGTGCTGGTGGTGATAGAGAACAACATTGCCATTGTGCAGTTATGCAGAGTTACAGGTGCGTAAAAATTACTTTTTCCTGGAATCCTAATCAGCATCCCTATACCAGGTAGTCTGAGAGGCCCTTTCCTAGGAGGGTGATATCATCATTACGGTATCTGTGAAAGTGGTAATATGAATACCATGCTAAGAATGTAACAGAAAAGTACATGTTTAAAAGTATCTATATAGGTTTAAGAAGGGAGATAATGAATTTAAGTGCAACACTTACAAATGTTTTCTTTTTACTTACCGATGTTAGAGAATCCATTCAGACATTGTGAGTTCAAATGCCAAAACATTTCATATCGTGTTCCTTCCAAAGAAACAAATTAAATCTGTATTGCTAAGAAACTCTTTATCCACAGTGCAGAAGCTGAAAGCAAATCAATGATACATTAACTTAAAAAAAGTACTTTGCGATGTATACAAGGATATCCTCAAGTCACTTGCCTTTATTGATGCAAACAATTTATTGATTATAAACAATATGTTTGTAATTGTGTATAGATGTTTCAAACAAACCATTTTGGTACATATTTACACCATATTTAAACTCGTTCTGACAATTTCTATATAAAGTAGAGGTGCATGAATTACAATGACAAATTGTTGCATGTTAAAGTATTCAATGGACATTTGTAAGGCAGTACATGGAGTACCTCTCTTCGAATACATTCATAAAATTAATGTTTAAAATTGACTGGCTATCCTCCATTACTATCAATTAGCTTGATGGGGCAGAAAGTGGGCACAATAGTAAAAAAAAATATGTATGTTTATTCTAAGACACTTTATTTGAACAATTGGACCTACTGATCATCAACAATAGGTTTATAAGGGTCCCTATTCGTTCGAAACATTAATAATGCATGAATGACATGTACTAGATTCATTATGAGAACTAAAACCCTTTATTGGCAGTCCAAAAGTGCCCTGTTCATTGAAGAGTGAGGTAAAACATTTCTCTGAAGTGCTTGCTGTTCATTTTGAAATGACAGCTAGCCAATTGACCGTCTGGCTGCATTCATGCACTTCGTGTATCATTGGGATCTGCTGGGACATCATCCACCTGTCTTATTCTTTCATTTACCAGCAAGAAGGAGAGAAAATGTGCCATCTAGTTTTCTCTTACTCTCTTAAGCAAGAAAAATCATAAGAAAGTTTGAAATACCTAGACTGACACAAGAGCATCCACAAAGCGTGTGGGCCAATCCGAAATATTAGTACGATCCAAGTGCTAAATAAACTGTTAAAGTGCAAAGATTCCCTTAAGAAAACCTTTGAAATAATCCTCATTTTTACACTGTCTACCATTCAGTTTAAGGGTTAATGTAATTCCGATTAGGGCACAAAGGAGGTTTTGCACAAGAATGGAGATTTCAACTTGTGTGGTAATTTCTATTGCCTGGACTGTGCATTTTTCTCCTCACAAATTTCACCAGGTAAAACATGGTAAAGTTTGTGAAGAGAAAACTCTTGCTTTCCGAGTTCCACAAGTCGGAGCAGGGAAAACATTTAGTGGCCGATTAGGATGGCGGTCGGAAAACCATTGCGACCGCCATAGTAGCGGAAATTCACTGCCCGCTGGTACCGCGTAAAAACCGGCGGTCCGATTAGGATCAACCGCCAGAAAAATCCGAACGCGGCAGAACGATGCCACGAAAGACCGCCGGTAGTGGGTGGAGCAGGTGAAAATCCGTCCGCGGCGGTCGTATTCACGGCAGAAACACCCATAACCACCGCTAGGCCAACGGAGTGACCGCACGTTAAATTAGGATACCATTGAGGTGACAGCGGAACGATCCGCTGTTTCCGACCGCCGCGATCGCAAACTGTAATGAATGGGAGAGCCGGCGGTCGGAAAAAAAACACACCACAAGGCCACTAAGTGCACACATCAAACTAGCTCAGTCCCCCAAAACACCTAACACACACCAATGACACACCCCCATGGCAACTAAAGAAATACAAATCCCAGGACAACCCACACAACCCACCTGACAGCAATACCACATTTTGACACACCCACATAGCTGAGTATAAAAACAGCCCCTTCCCTGACGAGAATACTTTGCAATACTCCACCCCTGAAGGAAATAACCCTACAGCACAAAGGAGAGGTAAACCACCACACATCTCACCAGCAGAACAACACACACATACACCCCACTTACATCACCCCCAACACCCTCACACCCGCACCTCAAACCATTTGTACATCACACACCATGGCACAAAAGGAAATGCCCAAATTCACTGACAGTGAGTTGTTGGTCATGGCAGATGAGATAATCAGAGTAGAACCACAATTGTTTGGTAACCTGGTCCAACAGACACCATTAGCCACCAGAGCACAAATGTGGAGAAGGATAGTCCACAAGGTCAATGCAGTAGGGACCACCCCGGGCACCAAGAAGGAGATCATGAAGCGGTGGCATGACCTCAAGAGGCTGGTGAAACAGAAGAACTACAAGAACCGTCAGCTGGCTCAGATGACTGGCAGTGGCCCTCCCATTCCACCAAGAACATTCACTGCATAGGAGGGGAAGGTGCTTGCCATACTGCATCCAGAGAGTTTCACAGGAGTACCCGGGGGAGTGGAGGCTGGTAAGTACAAACAAATGTCTACCATTAAACTGCTATGTACTGTCTTGCACAACTACAAAGCTACACCTCCTAGGCCCAAATCCATTCATGTGCACCACACACTACCCAACACATGTCTCACAGATGTAACATTCACTCCCTCTGAATCACCCCAAAGGTAGCCAGCAACATTCCCAGGGTTGCATGTGTACAGGCAGCCAGCACTACAACTCCCACCAGGCCCCCTTGTCCCACCCCTGAGCAGGATGTAGCACTCCACCACACCCAGAAGCATGTGGCAGCCATTGTATAACAACAACCAAACTTACATGTAGGTATCCATCTTCACAGGGAGGGTGTTTTGGGGGTGGGAGGCCTGCACTACAACTCCCACCAGGCCCCCTTGTCCCACCCCTGAGCAGATGTAGCACTCCACCACACCCAGAAGCATGTGGCAGCCATTGTATTGTTCACCTTCACCTACCAGGTATGTATCCATCTTCACAGAGAGGGTGTTTTGGGGGTGGGAGGGCTGCACTACAACTCCCACCATGCCCCCTTGTCCCACCCCTGAGCAGGATGTAGCACTCCACCCCACCCAGAAGCATGTGGCAGCCATTGTATAACAAAAACCAAACTTACAGGTAGGTATCCATCTTCACAGGGAGGGTGTTTTGGGGTGGAAGGCCTTCACTACAACTCCCACCAGGCCCCTTGTCCCACCCCTGAGCAGGATGTAGCACTCCACCCCACCCAGAAGCATGTGGCAGCCATTGTATTGTTCACCTTCACCTACCAGGTAGGTATCCATCTTCACAGGGAGGGTGTTTTGGGGGTGGGAGGCCTGCACTACAACTCCCACCAGGCCCCCTTGTCCCACCCCTGAGCAGGATGTAGCACTCCACCACACCCAGAAGCATGTGGCAGCCATTGTATTGTTCACCTTCATTTACCAGGTAGGTATCCATCTTCACAGGGAGGGTGTTTTGGGGGTGGGAGGCCTGCACTACAACTCCCACCAGGCCCCCTTGTCCCACCCCTGAGCAGGATGTAGCACTCCACCACACCCAGAAGCATGTGGCAACAATTCCTCTCAACTGTGTCATAGAACAGGTAGGTAGACAGTGCATGCACCCTGACACTCCCCTCAAAAAGACAGACAAGCGTATGTAACTGTCACAGAAACCAAAGTGTGACTCACAAAATCACATGTAGAAGAAATTCAGGGCACAACCATGCACAGCACTGAATGCTATCTTGAAGTGCCATGGGGGCAGAGCATCAAGGCCCATATGAAAACAAAACAAGCATGGTCAGTAGTAATAAGAAAGCAAAGCACATGATATGACAAAGGTATGCATGAGACTACAATGGCTAGTTCATGCCCAGTTGTAATGTCTTCCATGCAGAGTGAACAACAAAGATGCTGCACATAAAGTTATTGTGCTGCTAGTCGTTAGATGATGACATGTCCTCGTAATCACACAATCTGCACGTTGTGCATGGTACCTATTGACATGTCACACCATGGACAAGTAAGGTATGTACCTCCACATCATGACATGATGCTCAAAACTGTGCAGACATACAATGTAATATCAATGTAAACTGTGTGGTGTTTGACATGTAACAACAAAACATCTAACACCAAGCTTGAGCTGTGCACTCCCATGACCATTCCCCCTCTGTTCCACAGGTGACCAAGAACTGACAGCTACAGATGATCACACCAACCTGCAGAGCCAGTCTCCCCTCCGGAACATGGACTCTCCAATGCAGACTCCCTAGATTTCTCCGATGCGGAGCCCGAAGCCGGCCCATCATGCATGCCAGGGCGCAACAGGTCCCAGGAACCCACTGTCCCCACCGCCACAACCGCCACCACCTCAGTAACAACAACTACGCTGACCCCTGCTGTAACAACCTGTGCGGCCTCTACCACCACCACCACCAGTGCTGCCTGCAACACTGTCCCTGCCTCACAGGATGACCACCCCACCCCACAATCTGAGGAGGGCAGAGAGAGTATGCAGGTGCGTAGAGTGGTGACGCCACAGGTCCGGGACAGCAGGGCAGGTAGGAGGGCAACTAGGTGACAAGACCAACTGGACACTGGGACAGAAGCCCTGGCCAACATCGCCAGAGTCCTTGGGGCCTATGAACAAGCCCAGGAGGAATCCCGTGAGCTCCGCCTGCTGCTGAGGTCCATGGACACACGATTGGGTCAAATCGTGGACCTCTTGGGCCAGCTAGTGGGTGTCCTGAGAGACAGGCCTGCGGCCCAAACAACAGCTCAACCTACCTCCAGTGGCCCGCAGGATGACAGTTCCCCCACCTCCCCTGCGGCCACAGAGAGGGGTGAGTCCTCAGATACCGCTGAGCCCGCAGAGGAGGTCCCCCCTGCCAAACGCTCAAGGGGCCGTCCAAAGAAATCCCAGGGAGGATCACGTGGCAAAGCACCAGCCAAACGCCAGTCAAGGAGCCAGCCATGATGGCACCCCTCTTCACCTTGCCATTGACTTTGTTGACTGTCCTTATCCACACTGCCAGGTTAATGGAATGCGTCTGTTGGACTGTATCACCACAACAATGTGGTGACTACTCTATTGTCTCATCTACCATCACTGACAACTCATTGATTCACTTTTCACCTGTTTGCAAATATTCACTTCCGTGTCACATATACCCATTGTTAATAAACACTCCTTACACACCTATGTTCTCGTGTCAGCTCCATGTTTATTACAGGATGTACAATGTTGACTGGGATTACAATGTACCAGGAGCACGGATTGTTTGGAGGCATTGAGAGGCAGAAGGGACCTAGAAAAACACAAAAGAACAATATTCACTTGTCAGGTGATGGCATCAGAGCCATTACACAACACTTGTCATCAAGGTACTCAAATCTGCACACATTACAAAGAGCAACAGTACCGACATACACATCCTGTAGCTGGGCACAACTACCCTGTCCCAGAAACATTAGCACCCAGCACAGAGACAACAACAGGCAGCTGTCACAAATCTCCCCTAGGCCTTTCCACCAACAAAACAATCAGCAGACAATGGCACTGTTGTATGTTTTCACTCACCTTCAAGGGAAGTAGTGGTTGATGAGCTGTTGACGCAGGTCAACACCTTCTTCCTCTCCACTATCCTCGTCACTGGACATGGGTGGGTTTACAGGCGCTGGCCTTGGCTGCTCATCAGCGTCCAGGAGCAGGGGGATCTCCTTGCGCAATGCCAGGTTGTGGAGCATGCAGCATGCAACTACGATCTGATACACCTTCTGGGGAGAGTACATCAGTGCACCTCCGGTCTTGTCCAGGCAGCGAAATTGTGACTTCAGGAGACCAAAAGTACGCTCCACCACACAACGGGTCCTCCCATGTGCATCATTGTAGCGGACTTCACCCGGGGTCCTGGGATTCCGCAGTGGGCTCAGCAACCAAGGCCGGTTGGGATATGCAGAGTCACCTAGGTGTGAGACGCACAGAACAAACTTGTAACATTACTGTGGCAGAGGACAGCATGTCACACATACAGCACACTACTTCACCCTGCGTACTCACCCACAATCCATGCACGCTCCGGGAGCAGATTTGCCATCAGCTGGGGCACAATGCTGTTATGCATGATGGACGAGTCATGGGCAGAGCCGGGAAATTTGGCACAGACATGTGAGATTATCATATCCGCCTGGCACACCACTTGCACATTGATGGAATGGAAATGTTTCCTATTCCTGTAGATGTGCGCACGTGCCTGTGGTGGAACCAGGCCCACATGTGTGCAGTCAATGGCACCAACAACATTAGGGATGTGGCCAAGGGCATAGAAATCAGCCTTCACATCCGCCAATTCATGCCTCCTGGGGAAATGGATGTATCTGTCCTTGTAGGTCATCATAGTGGACAGGACATCACGTAGCACCATGCTGAACATGGGTTGCGACATCCCACCTGCGATGGACACCGTGTACTGGAATGATCCAATAGACAAAAAATGCAGGGCCGCCATCACCTTAGACATTGGCGTGAAAGCAGTCGGATATGTTCTGCGAGGCCGCAGGTGGGGCTCCAACAGAGCACATAGGTCTTGTAGGGTGGGTCGATCCAGACGGAATTTCCTGATGACGTCCTCATCCTCCATGTCCGCCAGCACTGTGAAGGGACGATGCACATTTGGTCGCCTCCTAGGTGAGATGAAAGGGGACACATGTCAATGCAATCCACCATGAGATGTGTGCAGCATCTTACGTTTTGACTGACACAGCGCCAACAATGACTGGCATCACACTTCAGCTTACAGCACAACTTACATGTGGGGACACCTTCAGCTACACTAGTCGTACACCTGTCCAGTTTTCACACAGTGAGTACCTCCCAAACAGATTCAGTCTATGTGAATGGCCAAAGGGACATGTCCACATCTTGCGTAACCAGTCCTGAGAGTAGATCATACAGCATATGTGTGAAACAGCAACACTGTTGGCTCCTACCTAGCTGCTGTACCTGCCACACTTTCTTGCGTAAGTCAAACAGGGCACACTTCAACAACACAATGAGCACAGTCTGTGCATGAAGATCAAGTATGTACATGAGCAAAGCAAACTACACAGTGAAATATGCACTTTGTGTAGTCAGACCTTCATCACTGTGTGTTGCGTAGCCAGATCACACATTGACATGTGTACACATTGGAGAGTCCATCACACCACTGATCTGTGTACATGCACAACAATATCATGAGTGTCATGTGAGAGAGTACATGCCAATGTTTGCAATCATCTGCACTGACATGGCATGTGTAGTCAGCAGTGGGCTAAATGTTACACTGGCACTGTTTGCACTATCTTGTGTCATGAATCAGGTGTCTACTGAACACTGTTGAGAACTGGCCATTGACACAGCATGATGTGTCCATAGGTGCTGTTAACGTGCTCCGCCACCCAAATCACGGTCATAGGCACCAATGTATGGCAGCCATATCGCGGTAGAGACCGCCTGGCCTCTGCGGTGTATCACCGCCAATGCCCATGCCCTTACAGCCAATGGGAAGTGCAATCGCGGTAGCCAAATACAATTTTGAAAATCGCGGTAGGCGTGCTCCGCTACCGCGGGGCCGGGCATTGGATGCAATTGAAAGATGCACGATCGCGGTAGAGACCGCCTGGCCCCTGCGGTGTGTCACCGCCAATGCCCATGCCCTTACAGCCAATGGGAAGCGCAATCGCAGTAGCCAAATACAATTTTGAAAATCGCGGTAGGCGTGCTCCGCTACCGCGGGCCGGTCATTGGATGCATTTGAAAAAAGCTGAGCTGGAACACCAATTGCTGCAGCTTAGGGCCACAGAAACTACCCCAGGGGGCTATATATGTGTGGGAGAGAGCCTCACATTTCCACTACTTCCAGACACCGCTGGCTGACACTCTTCACCCCCAACTGCTGCTGCTCCTGTATCCTGGACCCAGACACTGCTGACTGACACTCTTCACCACCAACTGCTGCTGCTCCTGCCTCCTGGACCCAGACACTGCTGACTGACACTCTTCACCACCAACTGCTGCTGCTCCTGTCTCCTGGACCCAGTGATGGCGAGGACTGGGAACATCAGGGCCCGTCCCTTCACCACAGAGGAGCTGGAGGTCGTGGTGGACGAGGTGCTCACACAGTATGGGAGGCTATATGGTGCTCCAGATGTCCTGGTAAGTGTTTCAGAGTGGAAGTGAGAGTGCAGGGAGTGCACACATGAAGTTGATCTGCTGCAGTATGTGCCTGAGAGTGTGGGTTTGTGTGATACACTGCCTAGCATGCTGACTTCAGGGAAATGGGGTTTATAGCCTATTTCACACATTCCCCGGGCTGCATTTCAGGATGGGAGGGACATGCAGTCTTTTTGCAGCCATACAGTGACACTGCAAGTATAGAAAGTGGGAGTCAGGACAGACTTTGCCTGTGCTAATGGATCTTTGAGTCCATGAGGTTTTTCACAGCCCCATTTGTGAAATGAGACAGACTTTACGTCCAAAGGGTACTGATGGAAGTGTGTTTGACTCTATATTGCCACCATGGATATGTAAGCATTATGCACAAGAGTGAAATGCCTGAGGGTGACACTCTTGGCAAATAATACACATATGACACCTCAGATTGCTGTACTTTGAAAATATCATCCTCCCAATGTTTTCATCATGTGTTCAGACTCGCATGTGTAGGCACTGTTTGCCCTCTCATATTGTACCTGCATGTGAATGTTCTCATGGCCCACGTTAAACCTCAGTGTGAGCCCCCTGGCCTGCACAGTCACTGCCCAATTTGACAAGGACCCATCACTGAATGGACAGAGTGAGACCTATGGGTTGTCTGCTACCCTATCCATCAAAGAGCTATCTCAGGCCTGTGTATTGCACAAGACAGACCTTGTGAGAAGGGTGTGAGACTGTAAGATCATGTCCCTAAATGTGACCTCCATGACACAGTGAGCCATTCACAGGGCAAGGACATTGAGGGGTGTGCAGTGTTGGACACAGTGAGTCTGCCCCGACACATCATTTCTAATGTGATGTATGTCTTGCTCACTCACAAACTGAATCGCAGATGTGGGCCTCCTTCACATTGCTTTCTGTGCTGCCATTCAGCATGTGTATGAGATGGGCAGGTACTGTGTCCATCCTCATACCGGCATGCATTTTGTTATGATTATCCCATGCTCATGTACTACGTGTCATGCTGTATTGTCTCTGCTAAACATATCTGTGAAGCTGTGCTGAGTATGTGTATGCTCCTGTACTGAGAGATAGTGGTACATAACCCAGTGTCACTGAAATTTCCTCCTCTTGTCTCCCATGCCTGCAGCTCAAAGTCCACCAGCGTAAGGCCGTATGAAGGGCCATTGCACGCAAGGTGCGGGCTCTGGGTGTCTCCAACCGACGACACACACACTGTCACAAGAGGTGGGATGACACCTGCTGGCTGAGCAAAAACGTGGCAGAGATGACGCTTGGGCTGCTCCCTCGGACTGGCAGGTTGGCGCGCAGGAGCATGACACCACTAATGGCCCGCATCTTGGCAGTGACACAGCCAGAGCTGGATGCATGTTTGAAGGACCATCAGCAGCAAGCTGGGGGTGAGTATTCTGGGAAGGGTGACTTTGGTTGTGAGTGACTGCATGTATTCCAAGCCTGAGCCAGTGCTGGGCTCTGTGATGTTGCTATTGTGATGGAATGGCTTGTGAGTGGCCTCTCTGTTGGGTGCAGCTGTCATGCACTTTCGCTACATGTACTTTCTCATGTCATTGATGTAATGGCCCTTGACGTTGCATTCTGAGTTGTGGGCTTATGGCATCGGCTGCATTGGGGGAGTCAGGGACATCCCATGGCAGTGACCGGCAGTGTGCCTCATCTGAGTGTGCTTTACTGCTTTCATCAATGTGTGCAGTGCCTGACCTCAAAATTGTGAGAACTACATATCTGACACCAATGTGCAACTGTAGTTGTGCCCCAAAGCACGACATGGTGGATGGCATGAGCTCATGGCCATTGCAAAATTATATTTTGGAGTCTGTATCTGTGTTGTCCCCTTATGGTGACTCCAGATGTGACTGTGACAACATGTTGGGATGTACATCTTTTTCACCCATAGGGACCTAGGTATGCTCAGAGGGATCTGTATGTCTGGTTACACGGAGGCACGGGCAAGCTGTTTGGCTGTGTGGACATCACATAGGTCAATTAGGCCAAGTTTGCATGTTACCATGCGATTTTTGATCTTTGAATTAAGGTTGCACAATGTGACTGCACAGGGTGGTGTGCAACATGGGGGTATCACCATCTTGTTTTGTGCGTTGCTTGCATATGATGTGTGTGTATGGCACTAAACTGGACCTACGTCTCTGTCTCTTGCAGCATCTACCGAGGGCACAGAAGGACAGGGGACGGACACCAGTGGTGAGGCATCAGGCATGATGCTTCACATGAGCACACTGACACTGATGTGACCAGCGCCTCTGAGGGGGACAGGAGTGTGCTTGAGGAATCACAGCCAGAGACACCAACCTCAACGTCATCTGACGCCAGCGGTGACTCCTCAATGTTGGCGGGCACAGGGAGTGGGAAATCTGCCTCCTCTTCCACCACACATCATCCAGTGCCCACCCTCCCAGCTACTTCCACTAGTGCTGCCCGTGTTCGCACCAGTAAGAAGGGAAGAGTGTCCTTCCCCCCAGGCACTGCTGCCCCTGCCCCTGTCTCCCCTGCTGCCCTCAGTGTTGAGGCTGTGGACCTTTTGCGCCAGCTGTGTGTGGGTCAGACAACTCTCCTGAATGCCTTCCTAGACCATGACAAGAAGTTGGCACAGGTAGTTGCCTTCAAGGAGGGCATTCATTCAGACGTGGGTGGGCTACATAGGACTGTCCAGTCTTTGTCCTCCACAGTGACGGCAGCCATTCGGCTGTCACAGGCTCAGAGTCCAGCTGCAGTCCCTTCGGCCACCCCCCTGCCAGTGGCTACATCTGACAAGAGTGACCACACACCACAGCCCTCAGGCTCAAGGTACACCACACGCAGCACACAACAGCAGCACCCCAAGCGGGCCAGGGCACAGACACCATCCCCCAAACCAACCAAAGTCACCCCGGAGCGCAAAGGCAAAAGCCCTTCAGGTGACACTTTGGGGCTTCAAGCCAAGAAGCAGGCCTCAGGCTCACATGCCTCAAAATCATCCCCATCCAAGGACCCTCCTGTCCCAAAAGCGTCTCCCAAAGACAAGCAGACAGTTGCCGTGCCTGCTGTGAAGCTAGTGCCTGCTAAGAGTCCGCAGAAAAAGCCCTCTAAGGCAGATTCACCCACAACCTCAACTCCCACCCACACCCCTGTGAAGCTGGGAAAGGGGGTCACTGTAGGGAATTCACCTGGTCAACAGGGGATGGAGGGGAAAAGGCAAGGCCAGGCCAAGCGTACCGCCGGATCCAGCAGAGCCCCAGAGGGAGGGCCACCACCTGCACCTGATGCACCTTTGGTGGAAAGTGTGCCTGTTGTGCCCACCCCACCTCCCACTCATACCAAGACCAAAATTACCTATCGAATCCCCAAGAAGTGGAAAGGCACCCCTCCACATTCTCCATCACACACTGTGTCTCACTGCAGCATGTCTCCGCCTCCACGTGCCACCACACCACCCGGTCCAAGCAGCCCTCCGGCTCAGAAAGCCACTGATGCCTCTACCTCAGCTGGTCCTCTCTCTCCCAGGTCCAGTCCTCCAACTGGGCCCGACAATCAGCCACCTCCCAGTTCGACTGACAGCCAAGTCTGAGGCTAAGTCCCCCTCCCACACCTGTCTCTCCCACAGCGGTGCCTGGGCTGCCCATTGTTAGCCGCCTAGCTGTGTTGCTGACCATGGCAGTGTACAGTCTCACCCATTCCCTGTGCAGGTTCTCATGCACAAGTGTGCCTACTCTGAACTGTGGACTGGCCACTGGCCTTGCTGTTTTTCACTTTGTTTGCCCATTCCCTGTGTAGGTTCTCATGCACACATGTGCATACTTTGAGCTATGGACTGGCAACTGGCCTTGCTGTTTGTAACCATGGATGCCCATTCCCTGTGCAGGTTCTCATGCACACATGTGCCTACTTTGAGCTATGGACTGGCCACTGGCCTCGCTGTTTTTCACTTTGTTTGCCCATTCCCTGTGCAGGTTCTCATGCACACATGTGCCTACTTTGAGCTATGGACTGGCCACTGGCCTTGCTGTTTGTAACCATGGATGCCTATTCCCTGTGCAGGTTCTCATGCACACATGTGCCTACTCTGAACTGTGGACTGGCCACTGGCCTTGCTGTTTTTCACTTTGTTTGCCCATTCCCTGTGCAGGTTCTCATGCACACATGTGCCTACTTTGAGCTATAGACTGGCCACTGGCCTTGCTCTTGTCTACTTTTGATGCCTATCTGGGTAATATGTAATAAAGACAGTTACTCCTGTTGTCTGCTTTGTGAGTGTCCTTGCTATATAAAAATGTATTATGTATGGGTATGGTTTAATGTGACACATGCTCTGTATGCCACTTTAACATTGCCAATGGCTTGTTTCACTTTTTCAAAGTTTACCAGAGGTGACAGGTACTTCAGATCTTCTTGACTCTGAGGCTTGGGGGGGCAATGATGGTTGTTTGTGATGACCTACTGTTATCCTAATCATTCTATGGTCAGGTTTGCTAAATTGTACACATGACATGTTAGGATGCACTACCAGCACAGAGGGGAATTCTATCCACAGGATTGCAGGCAGGCTGGCCAGGGTCCATCATGTGTGTGTGATCTTTCTTGATGTGTGAACAGCAGTGTTGGTGTATGGTCATCTTGTGATGGCCTGTCTTCCTAGTCACATGGGTACATTAGAATGTGGGCACTTGAGTGGTCATGAAGTGTGAAGGGGGTGACTTGGTCAGTAGTGTTGATGTGTGTGTGCCCCTGCAATGCCAACTGCACACATGTATGACCCAGGAGCTGAGTGCCTGTTTGTTTGATTTGTCAGCCCTGTGCTTGTGATTATGTGCACATGTGGGAGTTGTAGGTTGTGCACTGTGCAGTGTGTTGGTGTGTCCTTGCACTCCTGGGGGACACCTACTTGTTGTTTCTGCCAGTTGTGAGTATGCAGAGTGTGCGACAGCCAAGTCTGTGTTGTGTTTTGTTGATCAGCCATGTGTCTTGTTACTGTTTGTGCTCACTGTGCAGACCGGCTCAGCCAGACTGACATTGTTGGTGAGTTTTCTCATGCATTGCTGTCACTTGAGCCATTTTTGGCTCCAGTATGGTATGTGGAGTCATACCATCCCCTAGCTTTGCTTCTGAAGCCTACCCATTGTGAGTGACTCGTCCATGTATTTGTGTATAGTACACTCCTGACCTGTCCACTACTGACGTACACACCACTTTACTATCATGTCATCTATCCCCTTGGGTTGCCAGTATGTGAGCCTCCTCACCACTTCATTAGTTACACTGTGCTTTGTGGTGCTGATCTGTGCACAGGACCAATGTGCCACTTAGGACAGTTTCACATATGGTTATGTGTGAGTTTCTTGTACTGGTTTGCAGTCATGGTTGCTCATGTGCAGTGCAACTGTTTATGCTGCACAGTCCTGTGTTCAAGTTGTTTGCACCTGGGTGTCCTTGAGTTGTGTATCTGTGATTATTGGGTTAGCTGTATGTGTGTTTGGTGAGGTACTGCTACCCTTCCAGAGTGTGATGTTGTCTGTGTGCTGTGCTGATTTGTGTTGTGGGAGTACATGGTGTGACACTGAGATGTGTGTGCTACTGATTTGTTTGGTGTGCACACACTGCTTGGCCTGCATGCAGTGCTGTCAGTGTATGTTGCCTTGTACTTGCCTGGTGTGCATCCCCTGATGTCCAGCTGAGTTTGCAATGTGATGTATTGGCATGTGCATCTGTTGTGTTTTTGTTGTGGATGTATGCAGCGTTTGGGCTGTGTTGGCTCTTTCTGCTGACAGATGCTCTGTGTGTGATGTTCTATTTGCATTACATTGTGTGTGAGTTGTTTGTGCATTGCGATACATTCAGATGTGTGTTGCAGGTGTAGTGTAGATTACATGTGTGTGTGTCACATGCAGCAAGTTATATTCTGGTTGCTGGCCTTGTTTTGAGTGCACACTAGTGCTATGTCCTCCTATCTTTGACCTGTCACTTGTCAGGATTGTGCATGTTCATGCATGTGGTACACTATGACACCATGTTGACTTGATGGGTGGCGTGGTGTCTGTCTGTGTTAGCTTATTGTCCCATTGATCCCAGTTTGTTTTCCTGATTGTTTTGAGATGATGCACTTCTTGTTTGTGTTGGGGTATGGTGTCTGTGCATTGTTCCTGAGTGACAATGTTGTGTACTGTTCTGTCTAGGGACACATTGCCTTTCCACTGTTTGGCTGCACATGTCTGGGCTTGTTGGACTTCTGTGGATGTTGTTGGTGAGCTTTGTGTTTGACTGTTGTTTTTGTGTCTGCATTGGTTCAGGCATCCCTGAGTGTGAGTGTGATGTTTGTGGATGCAGCACAGGGTGTGTGGTTGGTTGTCAGTGAACTCACAGGACCTTATTTGCACCATTATGTATGTTTTTCACAGGTGTGGAGTGTTGCAGGTGTGAGGTGGGTAGGTGAGGGGCATGTGTGGAGGTCCTACCTGTGTTTGACAGTCATGGAGTGTGACAATGAGCCATGTGTGTTGTGCTGATGACATACACATGTCAAGTAAGTTGACACAGATGTGTGGCTGGTCACTGTATGACTTCAGACGCTTCCTATCATTCCTGTGCCTATGCATAGCTTGCCTTGCTGTCTCCCTGAGTTGTTGCACAGAGGTCACTGTGATTTAATTTCACTCACTGTGCCAGCCATGTCTGATTTGATGGCCTAAGGGTGGTGTGATATGTTCCTTCTCTTGCATGTGATGTACACATGCTTTGTGGCTTGCTCCATGACTTTCCAGCACTGTCCACCTCACTTTTGCCTAGCCCATTTATTGTCCTACATGGCTGCTGACATCTGGTATGTGTATGTGGCTGTGTGTCAGTGTGGGGTGTGTCTGGGTGACTTGACATGCAGTGTGTACAGTTGAGTGGTTGTTCATATGCAGTGTGAGTGTTCATTTTGTGATTGGACTCAGTTTGCTTGACATGAGTGGGGGGTAGGTGTGAGGAGGAGGAATGCCCTGCCCCTGAGCTTCTGTGCAGGGTGTTCCTCTTCTCCCCCACCTTCTGAGACAGGCTCCCTGGTTGTTTGGTGTGTGTGGTGCAGGGTCTGGGTACACCTGGCTGTTTAATTGTGCAGGGGGAGCACAAGAGGAGCACAAAGCATATCCCCTAATGGGTGTGGGGGGCGTAGTGTGTGAAGGGTGAGGGTGAGGCCCTATGATCTTTGTGGACTGCCCATGCCTGGCGCCGGCCCTGCCTACTACATTGTGCGCATGTTTTCCCGCGTCTGCACCGCTGCGGTGACGTGACCGGGACATTGCTGTGATTTCGCGGTTGATGGATGGCCCGGATGCGGAGGGGTGATTTAGTGACAGGTAGGACATGTGTGGGTACACTTGGGGATGTGTTCCTGTCCCCACCAGAGTGTCTGATGTGGACAGGAACCGTATGTCAGCCTAGTAGTTGTGTGTTGTGGTTGTGTGCGGAGTTGTGTGATTGCGTACCTGCGGCGTTGTCCGCGACGGGCCATTATTTGCTGGTAGTGGAGCAGGTACAGCACCGGTAAGGCGTGTAGAGCTGGATCCATTGCGGTCGGGACCGGATGGAGGGGTCCGGGAGTCTGGTTTCGCACTCCGCTGTCGTGCTTCCGCCATCTCTGGTTGGGTGGTTTTTCTGCAGCGGTGTGACGGGCTGTTTGGGGCATCGTGATTTGTACGGCAGACGGGACGTCATTCCGCATGGTGGTGGGTCTCTATTGGCTCACACCGCCGCGGTGGCTGGCGCATTTTTATGGCGGGTCACGTCACACCGCCGCGGACGGGAAATGGGCTATGTTTGCCCATCGTAATATGGCGGGCGTAAGGACCACTGCTGGCGTGCGGAAAATGACATTTTCCGCCACCGCCAGCACCGCGGAGGTGCCTCCGCCCGCCATCCTAATGACCCCCTAAGTGTTGAAAATGTGGCAATTCAACCCAAAACCTGCTTTATTATTATAGAGGCTTCATCCCTTAAAATGAGGGTCTGTGTCGTTCCCTGCTCTTCACTGTAATACGCAGTGCTCAGAGAGTTTGCAAGGACTCCCATTGACCTTGGTTTGGTGGCACGAGGCCCAGCCACACAATAGGGGTAGCATTTTTATTGGGACAAGTCGGGGGACTCTGGGTGGTAGGAATTTTGTAGAGCCCTGCAGATTCCGGAAGTTTTCGTCCCATAAGTGCAAGGAAAATGATTGATTTTAGGCAAAATCGTTGTGAGATCCACACGAGGCGCACCACCCTGGACTCCCCCTGGTGTCTAGTTTTTGGAAATGTCTTGGTTTAGTAGACTTCCCTGGTGGCCGTCCAGCCCTGTCCCAAATACTGCTGCTACTCCTATTGCTGATTTCTCAATGTTGGGTTTCAGGGCCTTTTGTGTTGTGGGTATGTTATACAGTTCCTACAAATTAAGCACCACTGTGTATCTGGACAATATGCACTTCAGAATATGGAAACTCAGTTCAAAATTATCATCAGAAAATGATGGCCCAATTTCTTGCGAGCCTACAGTGCTTCATCTGAAACCCTAAACTTACCAGGGTGCCAGATGGTATGAGCATCCTTAAACATGGCCACTCTTTCTTCCCCAAGGACATCGTGGAAACCGATCTACCCTTTTGTTGTTACTTTGCATGCCCAAGGTAAATACAGGAACAATACGAATAGGGCTTTTCAAACATTTGTTGAAACAATTGTATTTTTGTATAGAAAGCGTGAGCTGCAATTATTAGGCAGATAAAACAAAGGATTGTAATCGGCATTATGAGAATGGTGAAGAAGATAAATAGTTCAACCATTATAACATTACTATATGATTATACTCTTATCTAATACTACCTATACTATTGAGAGCATGGTGGGAGTACCCTCTGCCAGAACCACTGGGATAGCCTAACCCCCCCATAACTGGGTATGATGTGCTAAGAAGCTGATCTGACGTAGAGCAGGCTATCGTCCTTTGCAGGAAAAAGCTTAGAGTCAGGAGGTCTGCATCTCAGTCACAATCCACTGAGTTCCAGGACAATCCCAGCAAAGGTGCTCCTCTGCCAAATGTATCACAGAGGCTGTTTATATAATATAAGCCCGTTCCAATCGTACTGTGTCAAAGGTGCAAAGCTGATGCAATGGTTTGTCTGAGTCTTAGAGCTGTCTCCAACTAGACAACCAAATAAAAGGCATCACATTCAATGTGCCTAGCTTTGGACTTAGAGTGCATGAATGCCATGACAGTAATACTAAGAAATAAACTGAATGTATGATAGCTTTTCAGTACACTATGGTGTAAGTGTAAAACATGTAAAAAAGTCACCATCAGAAAAATATGTCAAGCTAAATGTGAAACTAAAATGGAGACTGAGAGCGGGCCATGATGTGCTTTACAACAGGTGTTAGAGTCAGCCACACATGTGGGATACCATTTTTTGTAATTCCCCACAGATTCTGGAACTTTCCTTCACAGAAATATGAGGAACATGCATGATTTTAGGCAAAGTTTGAGGTTTGCAGGCCTTTGTGGGTAAGAAAACTTTGTGGGATCCCTGCAAGGCACATCACCCTGGAGTCCACTGTGTGTCTCGTTTTCAAAATGGCTGAATTTCGTTGATTTCAATGATTGTCAGAGCACGGGACCCACAGAGCACAGCCACCAAGTAGGAGGAAATTTGGTTTTAGTCCTGCTCTGCCTGTCCGTATGTCAGTACTATAGACAAAAGTATCAACATTTCACCATTCTTGCCATGGGAATGGGGCTCTGTACACCAGGTGGGCAGAAACATTGATGGGGTTTTAGGGCTGAAGGATATGGCCAACACCAAGGCAGTCTTCCCACACACCTTATTTTTATTCTACAACAATAAAATGTATCCCTGGGGGCATATTTACTAAGGGCTTTCTTTGTCCTTGCATCACCCAAGTCAATGTAAGGCAATCGAAGCCCTTAACTGGGATTTACTAAGCCACTCAAAGCCAGTTGTGTGTCTCTGTGTGGTTTTGTAAATACAATGTATTATAAGGCAGCACATTTCACTGCCTTGCATTACCTTGTGAGGAGTGTGGGTGTTCCCACACATCCCCCATGGTTTTTGACACAATCCCTGATTTACAAAGGTCTGTATACCTGGGACTGTGTTAAAATGGTGCACCTTCCCGACCCCGGTGTAACGAGGAGAAATATTTGTATTTCTCCTCCTTATTTCCTTGTTCTATGCGTGCTGCATTCAGCAGCACACAAACAAAAACGAAATGCTTTTCAGGATTGTTTTTGTGCATGAAGGTATTACTTCTTGCACAAAAATAATCCTGCTCATACCAAAGGCACCCTTGTACCATGGCACATGGGGGCCTGCATTGGCGCTAGGCAGCCATAAGTGTGCCAGCACTAGGAGACAGAAGAAATGTGCCATATTTTACTAGATATAGTGCATTTTTGCTCTCTCTCTCCCTTTCAAGCAATGCAGGGTAGTTAGTTGTCTTACTGCGATGCATGAAATATTGGTAAATCTTTCCCCCTGTGTCTAGTGGGCTTGAAGGCCCCCAGGGGGCATAGTGGCGGTAATCTCCCTCAATCTTCCCTGGTGGGGGCTCATCCTGATGCCCCTTTACCCCTTCTTTTTTTGGAACCATACTTGGTTTCCGTTGTTCCATCCATGTGGCAGATTGGGGGTGAACACCCTCATTCGCCACCGGGGGGCAGGAAAACTAATTGGGTCCATGGCGGAAGGAGCTCAACTCCATGTCCTTTAGGCCGCGCCCCCAAAACAATACTGAAACATAAAAATCCCTGTTGCCTAGTGGGCTTTCTGCCCCCTAGGAGGACAGACTGGGGATAAACACTACCATCTGCCCCCGGGGGAGCAAAAAGGCTAACTGGGCCCAGGGCAGGGAGGGAGTACAGGTCAATGTCATTGGGGCTGCTCCCCCCAATAAAATACTGCCATGTAGAGATACCTGGTGTCTAGTGGGACTTCTGCCCCCCTGAGTAGGTGCATTAGGGGTGAACACCCCAATCTGCCCCTCTGTCCCCCGGGGGAGCGGAACAATTAACTATGTCCAGGGCTGTGAAGGAGCACAGGTCCATGCCGTTGAGGTGCCCCCTAAAAAACAAAATATTGCCATGTCAAAATCCCTGGTGTCTAGTGGACTTTCTGTCCCCTCTCTTTGGCCATAATGAGGGTGAATACCCCCATCCACCCTCTAGGGCAGGGAGAAAGACTAACTAGGCCCATTCATTTGAGGCTGCTGTCAAGTATAATTCCCTGAGGTCTAGTGGGCCTAATGCCTCTCAGGGGCAGATTGGGTGTGAACATCCCCATTTGCCCCAGGGGGACTTGAAGACCAACTGTGCCAGGAGTAGGGGTGAAGCACAGGTCCATGCCATTGGGCTCGCTCCACCTAAAAAAAACTCCCATATAAAAAATCCCTGGTGCTAGTGGGCTTTCTGCTTCTGATGGGGCATATTGGGGGTGAACACCCCCATCCACCCCCGGGGGGCGGGGGGCAGAAAGAGTAATTGGCCCAGGGGGAGGGTAGAGCACAGGCCCTACCACCGAAGAGGGGCCTCTAGTCTCTCATATCTCACAGATATGCATTGGACTTGGGCAGATTGGGGAGCTAAGACTTGCCCCACCCCCACGCCGCAACGGCTGCCGGGGCTGATTACACCCTTGTTCTCAAAATTCTAAACATATTATAGGGCAGGATATTTGACTACATGGCACTGACGATGGTCATTACTTTTTTATCTAAAAATTGACACTTTATATTTATTATGCAAATTGATTTTTTGGGTGTGGAGCACACTTTTGTGCTTGTGTTTCTCCAATGTTTCCCATCCTTTACATCCATCACTCATAATTTAAATACAGCGTCCTCCTCCTCCTGAGTGCAGTCTAGTGGTTCACTTTCACCACGTTTCTGCCCAGAGAACTGTTCCCCCCTCTATCATGTACTTTTCATTAACAAAATGATACCGGTGTGTTTCCTTATGCGTCTGGGTGCCACCTACACACTGCCTCACATTACATCAGATTGCCTCTAGTTTCTGCTCAGATAATTACTTTTTTATCTCCCTCTTCCACCTTTGTTGCTCGATCTGCATCTGTCCAACCCTGTGTGTCAAGCTTATTTTTCACGACAATGTATTGTTACTGCATCTGTCGATCATTACAACTCTAAGACCTATGTGCTGCTTGTCACCTACCTCACACCGGTCTTTGTTGCGCATGCTCCAACTAAAACTTGTTCTATCCCTCTATCAGTATTTTTCTATCCTCCTGGCATTTTTTCTCAGTGTCACTAGCTCCTGAGAACTTCTTATCAATTGTGTGCATACCGTTTGTAAGTTAATTGTATCACAATCATTTGCTACCTGCTTCTAAACAGCAGATATGATCTGCCTAATGGATCACTTTGATCTGTTTTGATACTGTGAACCCTGTTTAGATTAGTGCTTGTGAGCATATACCCTGCTGAAGTGAAGTGGTTGATTGATTGATATTATTAGTCATTCGTCTAAAAGCATTTCCCAGTACAAAATGTTCACAAACATAGATCAGCAATATGGAAAAAATAGGAAAAGGGGATGAAAAAAAAAGAGAAGTAAAAGTGAACTAGTTTGAAGAAATACCTGTTTCTTGGTAATATTTCAATTTGCAGCATGACCTATTCTATCTGTGAGTTAGTATGGAACAGATTTGAAATACTGTCTTGCCACTAGCCTGTAAGCGAGATAGGCTCAAAAGAATTATGGGCCAGATGTATCAAGATAGCATTTTGCGATTTCCTAATTGCGAATCACAAGGATTCGCAATTAGGAAATCGCAAAATGCAATGTATGAAGGTGTATAGCACACCTTTTGGAATTCCTAGTGGGTCGCAAATGACCTACCTCATGAATATTAATGAGGTAGGTCGCAATGTGCAACCCCCTAGTAATTGCAAAAATCACGGGGATGGTGGCCTGCTGAGATCAGCAGACCACCATGTCCGTCATTGCTTTTAAATAAAGCATTCTTTTTTTTTTTTGTAAAGCAGCCCGTTTTCCTTAAAGGAAAACGAGATGCTTTACAGAAAGAAAAATGAAAAGTTTTCTTTTAATTTTTTAAGAGCAGGCAGTGGTCTGTGGGACCACTGCCGGCTCTTAAAAATGGTTTTACAAACATTCACAAAATGGAAGGGGTCCCTTGGGGACCCCTACCCATTTGCGAATGGGTTACCACCTACTTGAAGTAGGTGATAAAATGCGAATGTTTTGCGACAGCAAATGCGGTCACAAAACATTCATACATACCGATGCGATTCAGTGTTAGGAAGGGACGCCCTAAACACGGCCCTTCCTAATACCGAATCACAAACCCATTTTGCGATTCAGTAACAGGTTAACGAATCGCAAAATTAGGTTTGCTGAATCGGAAAAGCAATTTTTGCATTTGCAAACGGGCAGATTTTATGAATCCGCCCGTTTGCGAACGCAAAAAGGCTTGATACATCTGGCCCTATATCTCTTAGTTATGCGATACTCCATCCTTCTCATAACCATGTTTTATTGCTGATTTATTAAAAGTAAGAGCCTTAGTCCTCTTCTAAATAAATCCTCTAAATCATGAGTGTGTAAAAATGCTTTCATACTGCTAGAAATATGTTCAAACTAAAGATAAGGGGGGTGTGGCCAGCAGCCGGCTAAGATGGCCGCAAGTCTATAGAGCTGCGTTAGCCACGCAGTGCTTGCCCCATCAAATCCGTCACTATCCGTATTTTGGTGAACCCTCGGCGAAGCAACGAGGGCCGGGAGCTCGCGGCGATCTCTCCGGCGAGTTCCGGCTGTCCAGAGGCACGGGAGACCGCAGTTATTGACGGCGGCCGCAGGCAAAATGGCACCGCCCCGTCGGGCCTGACTGTTGAGGAGTCGGCGCTGCTGTGGCCCGCCGCCGTGGGCTGCCGAAGGCTGGTAGTCCGGTGTGTGGCTGAGTGTGGAGCGGCATTTGCGTGGAGCCCCCCCCCTGCTGGCAGTCGCATGAGGAGCGGGACGCGGCGATCGTGACCGTAGGGGCGCGGCATAGTGAGCATCGGACCCGGCGGGCATGCCGGAATTTGGTGAGCGGCCTGGAGGAGCCAGCAGGGATCGGCCCGCGTTCTGGGCATTACAGTGAGTGCAGCGGCTTGGGCGCGCGAAGGGCCCCCCCTCCCCTCCCTGTGCATGGCCCCCCGCTTGGACAAGTGATGGTGCATTAGTGGCCGCGGGCGCTAGTGAAGCGCCCGTGAAGTGAGACTCAGCCTGCCCTGGGAGGACACACTGAAGCGGGAGTACCTTGAACCCGTGGGGACAGTGAGTTTGGCCAGCGAGGTCCTAGCGGATCCTGGCGAATTTCAGCGCGGCAGAGGACACTGCATTGGGCCCCAGCTTGGGGACCACGAACCTGTGCATTTATCGTGGCCTGGGCGCTCTCTAATGGGGGTGGCCTGGGGCCCCGGATGTGTGACCTCCTTCTGGAGGTGCCAGAAGCGAGCAGTCTGACGGGACCCCGGCGTTGGGGGGGTCACCATTGGGCGCCCTGCAGTGTTCTACGAAGAGGCCCTCTCCCCGCCGGTACAACAGTGGGATAGGTGATCGGTGGACCCTCACAGCGCAACTGAGGCCGGGGTGAGCGGAGATCGTGGGCGGCCCCAGCCTGGAGATACCATTGACAGACCACCGGATGGGGCGCACGAAAGGTGTGGGCCCGGGTCAAGCCAACCACATAGACAAGTACACTGTCGCCATGGGCCTTGAGGAAGGCGCCACAGGGGGAGCTCCAGGACAGGCCAGGGAAGATCCAGCCGGGACCCTTCGCTGAAGGATATACTATGGGCGATAACGGACCTCCGAGGGACCTTGGAGCCGAAACTGGACTCGGTAACTGAAGAGGTCAACCTGCTCAGAGCAGATTTCCGTAAGATGGCAGATAAGGTGACCTCGGCGGGGTCCAACATTGATGGACTACAATCGAAGTCGAAACAACTAGAGGAACAGGTCCTGAAATTGACCAGAAACCAGACTGATATTCTGGCCCGGCTGGATGACCAGGAGGGTAGAGCCCGCCGCAACAACATACGCGTGGTGGGTGTGCCGGAGGGCATGGAGGTGCCATCGGTAGACCTCTTTCTGGAGGACCTGACTTTGAAAGTGCTGAAGCCGAAACGCCTCTCTCAGTTCTTCTTGATTGAGCGGTCCCATCGTGCCCTGGGGCCGAGGCCAAAACCGGGAGCTCCCCCCGCACGATCATTGCCTGCCTGCTCAACTACAGAGACAGAGACGTAATTTTACAGACGGTGCGCCAACACGGAGGTCTACAGAATCGAATCGCAATGATTCGATTCTTCCCGGATTTCACGCTCCAGGTGCAACGACAAAGGAGAACCTTCGATGCAGTGAAACGAGCCCTACCCGAGCAGAATATAAAATATATGATGTTATTTCCTGCCAAGCTGTATATCATTGCAGAGGGTAAGACTTCTTCTTCACCGCGCCAGAAGAGGCGAACGACTGGCTGGAAGGCTGGAGAACGGTCGGGCGAAAAGGGGGCAGAGCCCAACAACATGTCCCCAAAGTGCGGGATGGTGAGCAGAGAGGTGAAGACCTGGAAGCTGACGTTCCGGCCCAGCGACAGCGACCAGATAAGTGACCACCAATGGGATACTATGTTTGTAATCGAGGGAGTGAGTTTGCGGGGTTTGGGGTGGGCACTGCATTGAACTGGGCAGTGAATTGAGGCTCTTGAGAACAGTCGCAGAGACTATACTACGGGGACAGCCATGGGACATTGGACTAGAGACACTGGTGCAGAGGGGCACCCATGATATCTATTGGGGCATTGTTCATCCGTATGTTATTTTAAGCAACAGGTGGCTGGAGGCTGACGCATACCCCACAGTACTTGTTACAATCACTCAGTTAGGGCAACAGGCACTCTGCATGTTGGGGATGTGGGAGGTTCTCTACTCACCGAGCAGGGTTGCAGGGAGGGGGGGTTGGGATATTGTTTGCGTTGTGTTCTTATTTGTTTCTTTGTTTCCAGCTCAAGACTAAAAGACAGATTATGTGCATGCACAGATGGGAGGGTTGGGGTGGGGGGAGCGAGGTGTGGACCACTCTTAGGGTACCATGGCTAGGATAAGGGAGAGTCCGACGCAGCTCACGGCCTTGACCTGGAATGTAAAAGGGTTTGGGAACAAAATCAAATGCACTCTCATCCTCCAACATATTAAATGACATGCCCCGGACATTGTACTGATGCAGGAGACGCACATTAAAGGGAACACGTACAAAGCACTGGACCGCTTTGGCTACCGGCTGGTGGCTCATTCTGGGTGCACATCTGATGCACGAGGGGTGGGGATCCTGCTGCGGTCGGCTTGCCCACTTATTGTGCAGAGAGTCTGGTCTGACG
Source organism: Calotriton arnoldi (assembly GCA_963921515.1). NCBI lineage: Eukaryota > Metazoa > Chordata > Amphibia > Caudata > Salamandridae > Calotriton > Calotriton arnoldi. The sequence continues at coordinate 35,096 of CAWUFW010014316.1, read as the reverse complement.
ACGCTGGCTGTTGCGTGGCTGTGGCAGGGAGGTGGGAGGGACGGAGTTTAAACTTCTGCTCGTTCTATGTTCCCCCACATTTACAGAAGGTTACCTTCCCAATGATTAGCAAGATCCTCATAGGGCTCCCGACGGGTACGCTTCTGGCTGGGGGCGATGCCAATGCTGTTTTGGATCCGGGGCTGGATCGCTTGCATGCTTCGTTAGGACAAGGGTGCGAGGGGCATCTCCTGGGATTCCTTTCTGCTCTGGGTTTAGTGGACATATGGAGGGCGCAGCACCCCCAACAGCAACAGTACACATACTTCTTGGCGCGCCACGGTTCGTTTTCTAGAATTGATTACTTACTCACACAGGGTGGGTGAATTCGCAGCTGCACAACGGTAAACAACCTTGACCCCGCATCCCTCACCCCGCATGTTGTTACAACGCGGTCGTTACAACGACTGCGTTGTAACAACGCAATACCATTACCCCGCAAGTCGTAACAACGACTTGCGGAAGGGGGGAGAAGGTGTTGGATTTAAAATCCAACACCTTCCCTACTGTCCGCACAGACTGGAGTTGGAATAGTAAATTATACTATTCCAACATCCAGCGCCCTCCTCCGCAAGTCGTTGTTACGACTTGCGGGGTAATGGTATTGCGTTGTTACAACGCGGTCGTTGTAACTACCGCGTTGTAACAACATGCGGGGTAACAGGATGCAGGGTAAAGAGGCATATTCCTGCACAACACATGGCCCGTGGCATCTCTGATCATTCCCCAGTATGTGTCAAGGTTCAGGGGCTGTATGTCAATAAAGGGGCATTCCCGAAGATAGACCCGTGGAGATTGAAGGATCATAAGCTGCGGGACAATTGCAGGAGGGTACGGAATTGTACTTCCGGGAAAATGTAGGTACAGTAGACTCGCACCGTACACTGTGGGAGGCATATAAGACAGTGCTTAGGGGACAGGTGCAGGCGCTCATGGGGTTCCAAAAAAAGGAAGAAGTGCGACACATAAAATCCTTAGAGCAAGAAGCGCTTCGGGCAGAACAGAGAGTGGCGACGCTGGGAGACGCAGACTCACGACATACTTTGGCCCTGCGTCAGCACGAATTTAGTGCGGAGGGGGCAGCACGGACACATGCGCTGGCAGTGCAACATCCCCTTTATGATGTTGGAGACAAGGCATCCAGGTTACTGGCATGGCTTGAGAAGCGCGACAGAGAGAGGTCATGGGTGGCGTCTATCCAAGATGGAGATGGCATTGGCCTTGTTGACAGCGTAGAGGTAGCGGAGGTGTTTACGTCATACTATGAAGGTGTTTATGCGCCTGTCAGCACGAGATCTGAAAGGGACTGTGTCGAGTTCCTGAGTGATTTTTCATTGCCGGTGGTCCCTGAGGACGACAGGAAGGCTTTGGAAGCAGAAATAACGGAAGACGAGCTGTCGACGGCGTTGGGATCCTTGAAGGTGGAAAAGGCGGTTGGCCCCAATGGGCTTCCGGTCGAGTTGTCTAAAGGCCTGGCCTCCAAAATAGTGGCACCACTACGCAATATGCTGAAGGGGGCGCACGCAGAGGGACAGTTACCAGCGGAGCAACGGGTGGCTACTATTGTGGTGATACACAAACCCGGGAGACCCCCTGACTGTTGTAGCTCTTACAGGCCGATTTCCCTCCTCAACGTCGAGGTCAAGATCTTAGCCAAGACCCTAGCCAATCGCCTGTTACTGATTATCGCCAACTTAGTCCATAGAGATCCGTCGGGATTTATGCCCCACAGAAGCACCCGACATAATCTGCGTAGGCTATATGGAGTGCTACATACGACGCGGGACCCCTCTGGTCCGCAAACAGCGCTGATGGCGCTTGACGCCTCCATGGCCTTTGACAGTATCGAATGGCGGTATCTGTTTGCCGTACTATCAAAGTTGGGTTTTGGCCCTAATTATTGCAGGTGGGTGAGACTCCTTTACCAGGAGCTGGTGGCCCAGGTGCGTGTGAATGGCGTGCTGTCGCGACAATTTTCCTTGCGGAGGGGCACGAGACAGGGATGCCCTTTGTCCCCTCTACTGTTCGAGTTGGCCTTGGAGCCGTTGGCGCACTGGATCAGGAGGGACCCTATGATCTGGGGTATTGTAGCACTGGGGGGCTGGGAGGATCGCATATCGTTGTATGCTGATAATATTCTGTTGTATCTCGCAAGACCCTACTTCTCCATTGCCTGGGTGCTCCATCTCTTTGATTTATTTGGGAGCTACTCAGGATATACTATAAACTAAGGGGGGGCGGAATTTACGGAATTGCGTTCCGCGAAATTCCGCGAAACGGCAAAAAATCTCCGCGAGCACGCGGAATTTCGCGTGCTCGCGGAGATTTTGCTGCGCCCCTTTATATCTGTAAGTGCTTCCTGTTGAGGTTTAATTTTTGTGACAGGAGCATCGTGCCAGCCCAGAATGAATCCTGCCCTGCATATTTATCCAAGAAGATGAGTCCGTTTTGTGCAATACCTCTACTCAACTGGAGTACTTTCTACAGGCTAATCAGTAAGTGCTACCTCGTTGGGAAAATGTATAGTGCCTTTCCTATACTACAGCTGCAAAGGACCAAAAGAATTGTCTCCAGTGACCTGTGTGTCTAACTTTGCCACCGCGCCGAAAGCGCCGGGGTCCTTTGATTAAGCTGTCCATCATAGTGGGGAAAGGGCGGGAAGACGTTGCATACCGCGAGTGTATGTGGGGCGGGGATACTAGCCTGTTCTCATGCCTCTTGTTTATAAAGGGTCAGAGCAGGATCTCAGCGGCAGACGAGGAGAAGGAACCTCCTGGTCACAGGAACTACACGAGGATTGCGCTCGAGAAAATCAAGGATGCAAAGACCTCCATCAAGGATTACAGCTAGCTTTTCAGGGTGGCAATGGAGAGAAGGCACATCTGCTTAATCACGCTCACGAATTCTACACGAGGATTGCGCTCGAGAAAATCAAGGATGCAAAGACCTCCATCAAGGATTACAGCTAACTTTTCACGTTGGAAATGGAGAGAAGGCACATCTGCTTAACCACGCTCACGAATTCTGCACACCTACCCTGCATATTTATCCAAGAAGATGCCTCCGTTTTGTGCAATACCTCTACTCAGCTGGAGTACTTTCTACTGGCTAATCAGTAAGTGCTACCTCGTTGGGTAAATGTATAGTGCCTTTCCTACACTACAGCTGCGTAAAGGACCTGAAGAATTTTCCCCAGTGACCTGTGTGTCTGTAACTTTGCCACTGCGCCGAAAGCACCGGGGTCCTTTGATTAAGCTGTCCATCATAGTGGGGAAAGGGAGGGAAGACGTTGCATACCGCTAGTGTATGTGGGGCGGGGCCAAACGGGCGGGGCTTCTAGGCCCGTTCACATGCCTCTTGTTTATAAAGGGTCAGAGCAGGATCTCAGCGGCAGACGAGGAGAAGGAACCTCCTGGTCACGGGAACTACACGAGGATTGCGCTCGAGAAAATCAAGGATGCAAAGACCTCCATCAAGGATTACAGCTAACTTTACAGGGTGGAAATGGAGAGAAGGCACATCTGCTTAACCACGCTCACGAATTCTACACGAGGATTGCGCTCGAGAAAATCATACGTTACAGAATTTGAGCTTCAACTCGGGCACCTGCTTTTATTTATACCCGAATTCCGTTCCGCCGCGGATCGCGGAAGTTTCGACATTTCCGCGTTCCGCGCGGAACGCGGAAATGCCGAAATTTCGCAAGTTCCGCGAGCGGAACGGAATTTGCCACCCAGGGTTACTATAAACTGGGCTAAATCGGTGGTGTTCCCGCTGGCGGGCCCCCCCCGAGACTCCCAGCGCGGTGTATGGCTCCAATAGCTACAGAGGGTTTTAAATACTTGGGAATCCAGGTAGTGCGAAATCAGCAGCTGTTTCTAGACAAAAACCTCAGCCCCCAGTTAGAGAGATTCCATAGTGACATGCAGCATTGGCGAACCCTACCACTGTCCTTAGCGGGCAGGGCGGCTCTTTTCAAGATGATGGCCCTGCCGCGCTTGTTATACATTCTGCAGAATACCCCATACCCTGTTCCACCGACGGTTTTCATAAAGATTGCCCAAGATACTCAGGAGTTGCTGTGGCAGGCAGGTACTCCCAGGATAGTGTTACACAAGCTGCAGAGAGGGGTGTACGATGGGGCCTGACTATACCTGACTTATGACTTTATTACTGGGCATCGCAACTGCTGGTAGTGAATGACTGGGTATACTCAGACAGGGAGGAGCCTGCGTATAGGGCAGACCGGGATGTTATGCCAGAAGGAAATTGTGAACCATTACTATATTCGCGACGGAATGATCCTAAGTGGCCCCCACAAACAGCAGTAGTTGTCTCATGATGGAGAGAGGCCAATCGGGCTCTAGGTTGGCATAACAAACTGACCAGCAGAACACCATTGTGGTCTAGTGCAGGATCGATGGAGGTGGCCTCGCTACAAGGGTTTACAAAATGGAAGACAATAGGAATAGAGAGACTTGGAGACGTGTGAAGGGATGGAGCCCCACTTCCGTTTGAAGACCTACAGACGGAGTACGAGCTGGCTGAGACTCAGAGGTTTCGTTATTTGAGGCTCAGACATGCCCTGCTGACTCAGTTAAAGGGAGATACTCTCCTTCCTGACTATTCGCCCCTGGAGGACAGATTATTAATTGTCTCTAGCCCCGAGAAAGCGATTTCAACAATATACCGGAAGCTCATGAATAACCTGCCTGACCCACTGGCAGCATTGAGAGCAGCCTGGACTGACGACCTGGGCAATATAGAGGACAAGGAGTAGCAGGAGGCGCTCCAGGGCCCGAGGGAAATAGCAATACGGGTGCGTTTTAGACTGATCCAGCTCCGGATTTTACATCGCTCCTACTATCCTTCGACGCTTCTGCATAAGCTTGGCAGGGCACCTTCACCACAGTGCATCCGAGGGCGCCACGGTGAGGGCACTTTTTTCCACATCCTGTGGGAATGCCCCCAAATTGTGCAATACTGGCACAGAGTCACGACGATTATGGCCAGGGTGGTGGGTACCGACGTGCCGCTAGATGCAAAGTGGCATCTACTGATAATTAAGGGAGAGACAGATTGGCCCAAGTATACTACTATATACCAGCAGCAGGGATCGCAAAGCGTAATATTGCTAAGGGATGGGGGGCGTCCCTTCCCCCTTCAGTGGCAGACTGGGAAAGGGACGTAGATTGGTGCCAGAGGGCCGAGGAAACAGTCTACAAAAGCAGAGGGTGTCTTAAAAAATGGGAGAAGGTGTGGGCTCCGTGGCGATCCTACTGGGGAGAGATGTTGGGCCCTGTAGAAGCTGAAGAGACCTCAGCTGATTAAAACATGGTGCTTTGGTGGTGTGGCTTCCCCCTTGTCCATATGTTGTTTTCCGTCCCACCTCGATATCTGTCTTTGTAATCATTGTAAATATATCCCTGAAGTGCTTGCATTCACATATGCTATTGTACTGTCTTTTGAGCTTTTCAATAAAAAGAGTAAAAAAAAAAAAACTACAGATAGGCACTCAAAAAAAGCTTACAGGGAAAAATAGGCAACCCTCTTTGACATACTTAACATAAGCAACACTAAAGCTTTTTGGAACCTTGTCCTGAAACTAATCAAGCAAAAATGATAGATCAAGATCTTCCTATAACTGAACATGACTGGAATGTCCTGATCAATGATGGTGGCAGTACACTTTCAACTTTAAATATATTTCTTTGTGACCTGGCTAAGCAATTGTTAATTTCCCTCTCTGATTCAACTGTTTGTTGGGTGACTCAACAATTCTAGGGCTCTTGTGCTGTAGTGGTTCTTAAATCCAACATCCCATTTTGGTCCTGGCAGATGAAGACTTTATTTGATCATGTTCTGCTAAATGGAAGTATTCCTTTTGCTTGCTCAGGAAGTATCTTAATCCCTCAAGTTAATAATTACCGCCTCCTAGCAATGTTGGATATCAAAAGCAAATTATTTTCTAGAATTCCATCTCCAAGCAAATGATACTTGGTTGCAAAGGGAAAATATTCGTATGTGGCCAAATGTGGGTTTTGGTACCCCAGCTAGTATCTGGAATTGCAATACTGCTCTACGGATGATCATTGTGGGGAGGTGCACTTGAATAAAGGCACAGATTACTGTTGCCTATTTGATTTTACCAATTCCTTTGATAGGGTTGATAGGAAGAGACTTTGGTCCAATATACAAACACTGAATATTGAACCCAAGTTATCACATTTCTGTACAAACATTACACTAATCTACCTGGGTGCAAATCCAAATTGACAATTGTACTGAGTCACCAGTTGGTCTGCTGTAAGAAGTTGTACTTTTATTTAGGAAGGGGTATTGCCCACCTCAAGAAATAATCACAGCTCTTGTCAGGGTGAACCCTTAAAGTCACAAAATTAACTTGAGATCAACCAGCTGGCAGACAAGTTAAACTTAGGACAACAAGTAAAGTATTTATTCAGTAGCAAAGCAGTAATAAATCCAAAACACAAAGCTATAAAAATCCCAAACCAAATTAAAAAAACCAGAGTAAATTGAAATGAAAAGAATGACACCAAAATGAGCAAAAATACAAAAAGGGGAATAGGAGATATGACATTTAAATTATTTTAGATTAAAATAGTGTCAAAAAGTTCAAATGACCAATGATAGTCTTTGCTCACAGTAGACTAAGACCATGGCACAATTTGAGGCTGACCATGTTGGAGCCTGGGTTGGATTCATCAACCAGGTTTGGCCAGGCCAGAGATTTTACTTTGGGACTTAGGGCCTTATTATGAGTTTGGCGGTGTGGGAGCGGGACCACTCTGCTCCAGCACCACCAAACCCATGTACAAACCGCCCGCTAGATTAGGAGTTTTCTCCTGTCTGGTGGGCTGTTATTTGGTTTTCCCAGGGCAGTGCCTAAGAAATATGCACTGCAAAGGGAACATCAAAGGCAGTAACTGCACAGCATGGACTGCTACAGTCCATGCACTGCAGGCACTGTTGTGCATGCACACAGTGTGTCCCCCTGTGTGCATCCACATGGCGTGAGGCACCAGGGGGCCCTGTAGGTCCCCATTTGTTTCCTCAAGGGTACACTTTTCTTGGTGGTCGCATCGCCATGAAAAGTGTAACTCGGAGAAAGCTCATAATTGCTTGGCAGTGCCGCAGCGGGCTTGCCAAGCATATTACGGCCTCAATACCGCTGCACCACTACCAGGGATCTCTGATCCCTGGCGGTTGCGGTGGTCCCAGGGTGGCCCGACCACCCTGGTCATAATGGGGTGATTGGAAAACCGCCACCACTGCGCCCCCGCGAGTATGGCAGCCCATGGACCACCAGACTCGTAAAAAAATCCCTTAGCTTTTTCAGGAAGTCAAACTTCTTCAGCGTGGCAGGGCAGCAGGCTGTATCTGAGAAAGACTTCACGAACTGCAATGGGCGTTGGTACCAATGAACCTGTTGGTTTCGGCAGGAAAAGGTCGGAGTAGGAGAAATTAAAATCTTGTACCAAAGGAAGTCCTCTCACCAGTGCGATACTTTTTGCAACTTCGCCCGGTAGAGATTTCTACCTTTGAACGTATTTTGTTTTTGGAGCTCAGAGTCCTTCAGTGCAGCAAAGCCAAGGCTGCATCTATGTTGAGTTCCATGAGGCCGGATATATTCTAGCAGAGGGCCCAATGAATAGGTTTTGCTGCTGAGCAAAGGGTCTGAGCAGGAGAAATCAAATTTGTTAACCCAGCGAGCTCACACCATGGTTAGATAGGCAGGGATGGTTTTTCCCAGTCCTCCAGAGGTGTGGAAGCCCAGAAATGTTCTAAGTCCCAAGTTTTTAAGGGCAGCAGGAGGAGAAGTCCAGTTAGACCCTCCAAAGGTCCCCGGAGCTCAGCAACATCACTTTGGAGGGTCAGGACTCAATCCAGCATAGGTCATAGACAGGGTTCAGGAAAGGTCCAGTTGGTACTAGTGAGCTGTGGATTTCAGGAAAAGGCCTCTTGCAGCTTTTGGTAGCCAATTAGCCATGCAGGAGGTTAGCCAATTGACCGTGGAGCCCACTTCTTTCTCCTGATTACAAGAGGGAGCATGTCCTGTCCTTCAAGGCTCCTCTCAGGTCACAAACAGTAGGTCCAGTCCTCTTTTGTTCTCCCCTGGTCCAGTATGTGTCCTCGAGACGGTGACTAGGGATGTCAAATGTATGCCTGGCACTAGCTAGTAGGTAGGGTGACTTCTGGCCCCTCCTTAACCTATGCGTTAAACAAACCCAGGGGTTAACCTACTCACTTATGCAGTATTTCCTGTTTGCCCTACTGCAAACAATCCCACTGTGCCCCTAACTCCGAAAATCCAAGATGGGAAACCCTTCTCCCCTTGTGCTGAGCCTCTGTGCCAACCCAGAGGTGTGGCCAAGGTAATGAGAAGCCCCTTCCTCTATGGTCACTTCAAACCAGTTCTGTGGTCAACGGTCCACCCACATGGTTTGGTACCTGCCTGACTGGGAATAAAAAAGCAGAGGCCTTTTCAGGTGCCACCTAACATTTTCTTGTGACAGAGAGGCCTCTGAATTATATTAAGGTCCTGGGTATTGCACAACTGGTCTTCCTGCAAGGGGTAGAGCAAACACCTCCCACACCCAAGCTACTTTCTTTTCTCTGGCAGCAGGTTTTATATCTCATCAGGGCTAATCTGACACTGGGCTGCGCTACTGCCGGAGAGCTAATGCAGATTAGCCTCCATGAACTTCAGGCAGAGAAATGGTGACTTTCAAAAAGTTACTTTTTCTTAATGTTATTACAAATCTGACTTCAACATTAAGTTGGGCTTTTAATAAATAATTAAAAGACTCATTTCATTATATTTCTAGCTGGTCCCAATCCAGAGAGAGCAGATTTAATATTTAATCCTATTTTTCTTATTTTCTGTCAGCCAGCATCAGCCTTTGTACAGTGTGAATTGGTTTTGGGTGCTTGCCACTGTAAGGACTTGTTAACATTACATTTCTACATATCTTACTTTTGAATACCACATTCACAGCCTTCAGGATGGCAAGGCCAACATAGGGGTGGATTATTAGTATAGTAAAGGAAGGTGCTCTTTTATCAAAATGGTCAGTGTGACAGGTCGCAGTGTATATTTTGTACTACAGTAGTTAGGCTACCCAGAGTAGGCCTGGAGTCATGTTTGCCCTGCCATTTTAGTGACTGGCACAATAGATGCTGCATTCCACAAGTGGCATTTAACTTCCAGGCCCTGGGGACACTTTTTTACACCATATACCAGGGACTCAGAGGCAGGTTAAGTGTGCCAGCTTGAAGCAAGCCAATTCAACCAATTTTAAAGGGGGCAAACAGACACTTTACTGTTAGATAGCAGGGGTAAAGTACACAGTGTTTTAAAGCCAGAAAAGCAGAAAGCATAAAAATCTAAGAGGACATCAAGTAAAAGATGGTGATTTCCTATAGCTACAGACTTGATCTGGAGTCAAGCAAGGCTGCATCTTGGCTTTCACACCTTTAAATATATAGCTGAATAACCTATATTCCCAAATTGATAGGTTTATTTGCTACCTTCCAAGTTGGGCAGTAAAAAATGCCAATCTTGGATGATCTTATATTATTGGATAAGATACATATAGGGCTTCAGCGGCCTTTGGATTTCATCTCCCAATACTGTAAGGAAAATGGCAATAGGGTACTGACAACTACCTGGAAAGAATTTGATCTAGGACATGTTAAGGCTTCTTATTTGAGGAGCACTTCCAGGGTCAGACAGACGTATCCACCTACTTCAGTGTTGTTACTGTTGTATTCAGCCAAGTTTTTTAAATCATTATTATTGCTGTAGTACCCTTGGTAAAACATTCAAAACAATCTGCCTTTAACCATATATATATATATATATATATATATATATTCTCAACAAAGCAGTCCAAGAACGAAGGGCGCACTTTTCACAGCTGGTGCGCGTGGCGGGGCCGGACTTGCCCCGAAAAACAATTTGTCACCAAGCAAGTAACACGCTGCACTCTCTCAGATATTATAAAGATTTATTGAAGCCAGTTACACTCCTTCTCCACCTACGCGTTTCACTCCTTCTCCACCTACGCGTTTCGACCAGCAGGTGTCTAGACACCGTGACCAAGACCTGCTGGTCGAAACGCGTAGGTGGAGAAGGAGTGTAACTGGCTTCAATAAATCTTTATAATATCTGAGAGAGTGCAGCGTGTTACTTGCTTGGTGACAAAATATATATATATATATATATATATATATATTACCTACTGGCGGTCGCCAGTAGGTAGTTATAGTTTGGACCTCGTTTCTATTCAAAAAGCATTTTTTCTTTTCCCAATAGCTTTGGCGCCCGTTGACGAATCTTCGCGAAATTTTCAAAAGTGGTGGCCCGCTCTGGTCAGCTCCTGTCTTGAAAGTTTTGGGGTGATTCAACAAGCGGGGGCCGAGCAAAAAGGTCCACAGGGACCCCCAGGCCCAAAAAAAGCATTTAAAAAAAAAAAATTGGGCGGGGTCGCACCGGGTGCGTGAATCCGTCCGAAATTTTTTAAAACTGAAGCGCGGTCTCCCGCGCTTCGTTTTCAAAGCCCCTGGGTGGGCCAAGTCCCAGGGGCAATTTATTTATGTAGCGGGGGCCCGCGGGGCCCCCTCAGCCCCGGGGACCTCCACCTCCCCGGGGCTTGATAATTTATTCACGGGGGCACGCGGCCCCCCCCCGCAGCCCCGGACTGCCACCTCCCCGGGGCTTTATTTTTTTTTTAAATAACCTGTGCGGGGGGGCTCGAGCCCCCCCACATGCCCCGGGGACCACCACCTCCCCGGGGCACTAAATATGCGAATGCGTGGGTCCGTTACGGACTGCGTTGCAGAGAGGTGTAAAAAGGGGCATGGCCTCGAACCACCTCTCTGCAATCCAGCTGTGTGGTGCTTACTGGAGGTACCTGGTGGGCTAGTTGGCCCCCAGGGACCCTCAGTATTCAAGGGGACTTAATCCCCCAACTTAGAACGCGCCAGGGCGCGTTTGCAGAGTGGTGGAGAAAGGGGCGTGGCCTTTGTCCACCTCTCAGCAATCCCACTGTGTGGGGCTTACTGGAGGTAAGAGGTAGACTAGTTGGCCCCTAAAGGATCCCCCAGCAGCGAAGGGGACTTCAATCCCCATCCAAGAGCACGCCAGGGAGCGCGTTTGTAGAGTGGTGGGAAGAGGGGGCGTGGCCTGCTCTTCGAACTTAGCAATGCTGCTGTGTGGGACTTATTGGAGGTAATAGGAGGGGTAGTTGGCCCCCAAGGATATCCTTGGGGGCCAACTACCCCTCTTGTTACCGCCAGTAAGTCCCGCACAGTGGGATTGCTAAGACGTCTTCGGAGGCCATGCCCCTATTTCACCACCATTCTGCAAACGCGCCTCCTGGCATGTGGGATGAAGTCCAATTAACTCCTGAGGGACTTTGGGGACCAAGAAGCCCTACTGGTACCTCCTGTAAGCCCTAGGCACCGGAATTCCTGAGCGCTGGTTGGAGGCCCAGCACCCTTTCTCCACCACTCTGCAAACGCGACTACTAGTTAAAAAAGTGTTTGCAATGTAATAGGTTTCGCATTTGTGAGAATTAGAGCTATTGGCGTTGTAAATGCAAAAGTTTTTTACTAATGTTTTTGGGAATGGAGTGAATGTACGTTGTGTGTAGTGGAATTATGTGATATGTTGTGCAGTGAAATTATGTGGATACAAAGTATGTGGTATTTACTGTATAGGAATTATGTAGAGTGGGATTATGTGTTATGGAGAGTAATTATGTGGTATGGTAGTCTGTGTTGTGGAGTGGTAACCTCAGGTTTAGTCTTCCTCGTTTCCATAGAAGCTCAACTATGAACTCAGTGAGACAAAAAAAGATGGAATCACTGAGGAGCACTTGTGGACCTAATCAGAGGTATGAGCAGGGCCACTGGAATTATGTGACTGTTTGGCTGCACCGACTTTCGTGCAATTATACATTTTCTGCATTAGCCACATAATTCATCATCTGCACCCTAATCTGCAGATTTGAACAAAAAAAGCCTTGTTTCTAGCTGAAACGGGTCAAATGTTACCAAAAATGCAGCGACAAGTGTTACAGCGTGGTGGAAGGCCCTTTGCAAACCTAGAATTGTCACCTGTTACTTATTGCTAAATGTGGGTGTTAAATTAGTACTAATGGTGTGCAAGCCACTCTTGCTTCCCTCTGCGCCTCTCTTGTCTCTTTCTGCATTTCTGTTGCTTCTTTCTGCACGTTTCTTTCTTTTTCTGCACTTCTCTTGACCTCAGTCTGCAAATCTCTTGTACTTTCTGCACCTCTCTTCCCTCTTTCTGCACGTCTGTTGCCTCTTTCTGCACCTCATTTGCTTCTTTCTGCACCTCTGTTGTCTCTTTCTGCACTCATCTTCCCTCTTTCTGTACCTTTCCTCCCTGTTTTTGCATCTCACATGCCTCTTTCTGCACTTTTCTTGCTTCTTTCTACACCTCTGTTGCTTCTATCAGCAATTCTCTTGCCACTTTGTGCACTTCTCTTGCCTGTTTCTGCACCTCTCTTGCCTCTTTTTGCACCTTTGTTGCTTCTTTCTGCACTTCTCTTGCCTCTTTCTGCACCCCTGTTGCTTCATTCTGCACTTTCCATGCTTCTGTCTGCACCTGTCTTGCTTCTTTCTGAACTCCTGTTGTCTCTTTATGTACCTCTTTTGTCTCTTTCTGCACTTTTCTTGCCATTTTCTGTACCTCTCTTCCCTCTTTCTGCACGTCTGTTGCCTCTTTCTGCACCTCATTTGCTTCTTTCTGCACCCCTGTTGTCTCTTTCTGCACTCGTCTTCCCTCTTTCTGTACCTTTCCTGCCTGTTTTTGCATCTCACTTGCCACTTTCTGCACTTTTCTTGCTTCTTTCTACACCTCTGTTGCTTCTTTCAGCAATTCTCTTGCCTCTTTGTGCAATTCTCTTGCCTGTTTCTACACCTCTTTTGCCGCTTTTTGCACCTCTTTTGGCTCTTTCTGCACCTCACTTGCTCCTTTCTACACTTTTGTTGCTTCTTTCTGCACCCCTGTTGCTTCATATCCTTTCGACCAGTCTGGGTAGACTGCATCTTACCTGTTCTTCGATGCCTGCTTTGCGGAGAAGAATGCACGTTGGATCTTTGCTTTATGCACTGGTCTTGCTTCTTTCTGCACCCCTGGTGTCTCTTTATGTACCTCTTTTTCCTCTTTCTGCACTTTTCTTGCCTTTTTCTGCACCTCTCTTCCCTCTTTCTGCACGTCTGTTGCCTCTTTCTGCACCTTATTTACTTCTTTCTGCACCCCTGTTGTCTCTCTCTGCACTCGTCTTCCCTCTTTCTGTACCTTTCCTGCCTGTTTTTGCATCTCACTTGCCTCTTTCTGCACCTCTATTGCCTCTTTCTGCAGTTCTCTTGCCTCCTTCTGCACTTCACTTGCCTCTTTATGTAACTCTCTTGCCTCTTTGTGCACCTCTCTTGCCTCTTTCTGCATACCTGTTTCTTCATTCTGCACTTTCCATGCTTCTTTCTGCTCCTGTCTTGCTTCTTTCTGCACACCTGTTGTCTCTTTATGTACCTCTTTTGCCTCTTTCTGCACTTTTCTTGCCTTTTTCTGCACCTCTCCTCCCTCTTTCTGCACGTCTGTTGCCTCTTTCTGCACCTCATTGCTTCTTTCTGCACCCCTGTTGTCTCTTTCTGCACTCGCCTTCCCTCTTTCTGTACCTTTCCTGTCTGTTTTTGCATCTCACTTGCCTCCTTCTGCACTTTTCTTGCTTCTTTCTACACCTCTGTTGCTTCTTTCAGCAATTCTCTTGCCTCTTTCTGCACATCTCTTGCCTTTGTTTGCACCTCTGTTGGCTCTTTCTGCACCTCACTTGCTCCTTTCTACACTTCTCTTGCCTCTTTCTGCACCCCTGTTGCTTCATTCTGCACTTTCCATGCTTCTTTCTGCACCTGTCTTGCTTCTTTCTGCACCCCTGGTGTCTCTTTTTGCACCTCTGTTGGCTCTTTCTCCACCTCACTTGCTCCTTTCTACACTTCTCTTGCCTCTTTCTGCACCCCTGTTGTCTCTTTCTGCCCTCGTCTTCCCTCTTTCTGTACCTTTCCTGCCTGTTTTTACATCTCACTTGCCTCTTTCTGCACCTCTATTGCCTCTTTCTGCAGTTCTCTTGCCTCCTTCTGCATGTCACTTGCCTTTCTGTAACTCTCTCGCCTCTTAGTGCACCTCTCTTGAATATTTCTGCACCCCTGTTGTTTCATTCTGTCCTTTCCATGCTGCTTTCTGCACCTGTCTTGCTTCTTTCTGCACCCCTGTTGTCTCTTTATGTAACTCTTTTGCCTCTTTCTGCACTTTTCTTGCCTTTTTCTGCACCTCTCTTGCCTCTTTTTGCACCTCTGTTGGCTCTTTCTGCACCTCACTTGCTCCGTTCTACACTTCTCTTGCCTCTTTCTGCACCCCTGTTGCTTCATTCTGCACTTTCCATGCATCTTTCTGCACCTGTCTTGCTTCTTTCTGCACCCCTGTTATCTCTTTATGCACGTCTGTTGCCTCTTTCTGCACCTCATTGCTTCTTTCTGTACCCTTGTTGTCTCTTTCTGCACTCGCTTTCCCTCTTTCTGTACCTTTCCTGCCTGTTTTTGCATCTCACTTGCCTCTTTCTGCACTTTTCCTGCTTCTTTCTACACCTCTGTTGCTTTTTTCAGCAATTCTCTTGCCTCTTTGTGCACTTGTCTTGCCTCTATCTGCACCTCTCTTGCCTCTTTTTGCACTCCTGTTTGCTCTTTCTGCACCTCACTTGCTCCGTTCTACACTTCTCTTGCATCTTTCTGCACCCCTGTTGCTTCATTCTGCACTTTCCATGCTTCTTTCTGCACCTGTATTGCTTCTTTCTGCGCCCCTGTTGTCTCTTTATGTACCTCTTTTTTCTCTTTCTGCAATTTTCTTGCCTTTTTCTGAAGTTCTCTTCCCTCTTTCTGCACGTCTGTTGCCTCTTTCTGCACCTCATTTGCTTCTTTCTGCACCCCTGTTGTCTCTTTCTGCACTTCTCTTCCCTCTTTCTGTACCTTTACTGCCTGTTTTTGCATCTCACTTGCCTCTTTCTGCACTTTTATTGCTTCTTTCTACACCTCTGTTGCTTCTTTCAGCAATTCTCTTGCCTCTTTCTGCACTTGTCTTGCCTGTTTCTGCACCTCTCTTGCCTCTTTTTGCACCTCTGTTGGCTCTTTCTGCACCTCACTTGCTCCGTTCTACACTTCTCTTGCCTCTTTCTGCACCCCTGTTGCTTCATTCTGCACTTACCATGCATCTTTCTGCACCTGTCTTGCTTCTTTCTGCACCCCTGTTATCTCTTTATGTACCTCTTTTGCCTCTTTCTGCACTTTTCTTGCCTTTTTCTGCACCTCTCTTGCCTCTTTTTGCACCTCTGTTGGCTCTTTCTGCACCTCACTTGCTCCGTTCTACACTTCTCTTGCCTCTTTCTGCACCCCTGTTGCTTCATTCTGCACTTTCCATGCATCTTTCTGCACCTGTCTTGCTTCTTTCTGCACCCCTGTTATCTCTTTATGCACGTCTGTTGCCTCTTTCTGCACCTCATTGCTTCTTTCTGTACCCTTGTTGTCTCTTTCTGCACTCGCTTTCCCTCTTTCTGTACCTTTCCTGCCTGTTTTTGCATCTCACTTGCCTCTTTCTGCACTTTTCTTGCTTCTTTCTACACCTCTGTTGCTTTTTTCAGCAATTCTCTTGCCTCTTTGTGCACTTGTCTTGCCTCTATCTGCACCTCTCTTGCCTCTTTTTGCACTCCTGTTTGCTCTTTCTGCACCTCACTTGCTCCGTTCTACACTTCTCTTGCATCTTTCTGCACCCCTGTTGCCTCATTCTGCACTTTCCATGCTTCTTTCTGCACCTGTATTGCTTCTTTCTGCGCCCCTGTTGTCTCTTTATGTACCTCTTTTTTCTCTTTCTGCAATTTTCTTGCCTTTTTCTGCAGTTCTCTTCCCTCTTTCTGCACGTCTGTTGCCTCTTTCTGCACGTCATTTGCTTCTTTCTGCACCCTTGTTGTCTCTTTCTGCAATCGTCTTCCCTCTTTCTGTACCTTTCCTGCCTGTTTTTACATCTCACTTGCCTCTTTCTGCACCTCTATTGCCTCTTTCTGCAGTTCTCTTGCCTCCTTCTGCATGTCACTTGCCTCTTTATGTAAATCTCTCGCCTCTTTGTGCACCTCTCTTGCCTCTTTCTGCACCCGTGTTGTTTCATTCTGCACTTTCCATGCTTCTTTCTGCACCTGATTTGCTTCTTTCTGCACCCCTGTTGTCTCTTTATGTACCTCTTTTGCCTCTTACTGCACTTTTCTTGCCTTTTTCTGCAGTTCTCTTCCATCTTTCTGCACGTTTGTTGCCTCTTTCTGCACCTCATTTGCTTCTTTCTGCACCCCTGTTGTCTCTTTCTGCACTCGTCTTCCCTCTTTCTGTACCTTTGCTGCCTGTTTTTGCATCTCACTTGCCTCTTTCTGCACATTTCTTGCTTCTTTCTACACCTCTGTTCCTTCTTTCAGCAATTCTCTTGCCTCTTTCTGCACTTGTCTTGCTTGTTTCTGCACCTCTCTAGCCTCTTTTTGCACCTCTGTTGGCTCTTTCTGCACCTCACCTGCTCCTTTCTACACTTCTGTTGCCTCTTTCTGCACCCCTGTTGCTTCATTCTGCACTTTCCATGCTTCTTTCTGCACCTGTCTTGCTTCTTTCTGCACCCCTGGTGTCTCTTTATGTACCTCTTTTGCCTCTTTCTGCACTTTTCTTGCCTTTTTCTGCACCTCTCTTCCCTCTTTCTGCACGTCTGTTGCCTCTTTTTGCACCTCATTTACTTCTTTCTGCACCCCTGTTGTCTCTCTCTGCACTCGTCTTCCCTCTTTCTGTACCTTTCCTGCCTGTTTTTGCATCTCACTTGCCTCTTTCTGCACCTCTATTGCCTCTTTCTGCAGTTCTCTTGCCTCCTTCTGCACTTCACTTGCCTCTTTCTGTAACTCTCTTGCCTCTTTGTGCACCTCTCTTGCCTCTTTCTGCATCCCTGTTGCTTCATTCTGCACTTTCCATGCTTCTTTCTGCTCCTGTCTTGCTTCTTTCTGCACCCCTGTTGTCTCTTTATGTAGCTCTTTTGCCTCTTTCTACACTTTTTTTGCCTATTTGTGCACCTCTCCTCCCTCTTTCTGCACGTCTGTTGCCTCTTTCTGCACCTCATTGCTTCTTTCTGCACCCCTGTTGTCTCTTCCTGCACTCGCCTTCCCTCTTTCTGTACCATTCCTGTCTGTTTTTGCATCTCACTTGCCTCTTTCTGCACTTTTCTTGCTTCTTTCTACACCTCTGTTGCTTCTTTCAGCAATTCTCTTGCCTCTTTTTGCACTTGCCTTGCCTCTATCTGCACCTCTCTTGCCTCTTTTTGCACCTCTGTTTGCTCTTTCTGCACCTCACTTGCTCCGTTCTACACTTCTCTTGCATCTTTCTGCACCCCTGTTGCTTCATTCTGCACTATCCATGCTTCTTTCTGCACCTGTCTTGCTTCTTTCTGCGCCCCTGTTGTCTCTTTATGTACCTCTTTTTTCTCTTTCTGCAATTTTCTTGCCTTTTTCTGCAGTTCTCTTCCCTCTTTCTGCACGTCTGTTGCCTCTTTCTGCACCTCATTTGCTTCTTTCTGTACCCTTGTTGTCTCTTTCTGCACTCGTCTTCCCTCTTTCTGTACCTTTCCTGCCTGTTTTTACATCTCACTTGCCTCTTTCTGCACCTCTATTGCCTCTTTCTGCAGTTCTCTTGCCTCCTTCTGCATGTCACTTGCCTCTTTATGTAAATCTCTTGCCTCTTTGTGCACCTCTCTTGCCTCTTTCTGCACCCCTGTTGTTTCATTCTGCACATTCCATGCTTCTTTCTGCACCTGTCTTGCTTCTTTCTGCACCCCTGTTGTCTCTTTATGTACCTCTTTTGCCTCTTACTGCACTTTTCTTGCCTTTTTCTGCAGTTCTCTTCCATCTTTCTGCACGTTTGTTGCCTCTTTCTGCACCTCATTTGCTTCTTTCTGCACCCCTGTTGTCTCTTTCTGCACTCGTCTTCCCTCTTTCTGTACCTTTGCTGCCTATTTTTGCATCTCACTTGCCTCTTTCTGCACATTTCTTGCTTCTTTCTACACCTCTGTTGCTTCTTTCAGCAATTCTCTTGCCTCTTTGTGCAATTCTCTTGCCTGTTTCTACACCTCTTTTGCCTCTTTTTGCACCTCTGTTGGCTCTTTCTGCACCTCACCTGCTCCTTTCTACACTTGTGTTGCCTCTTTCTGCACCCCTGTTGCTTCATTCTGCACTTTCCATGCTTCTTTCTGCTCCTGTCTTGCTTCTTTGTGCACCCCTGTTGTCTCTTTATATACCTCTTTTTCCTCTTTCTGCACTTTTCTTGCCTTTTTCTGCACCTCTCCTCCCTCTTTCTGCACGTCTGTTGCCTCTTTCTGCACCTCATTGCTTCTTTCTGCACCCCTGTTGTCTCTTCCTACACTCGCCTTCCCTCTTTCTGTACCTTTCCTGTCCGTTTTTCCATCTCACTTGCCTCTTTCTGCACTTTTCTTGCTTCTTTCTACACCTCTGTTGCTTCTTTCAGCAATTCTCTTGCCTCTTTCTGCACTTGTCTTGCTTGTTTCTGCACATCTCTTGCCTTTGTTTGCACCTCTGTTGGCTCTTTCTGCACCTCACTTGCTCCTTTCTACACTTCTCTTGCCTCTTTCTGCACCCCTGTTGCTTCTTTCTGCACTTTCCATGCTTCTTTCTGCACCTTTCTTGCTTCTTTCTGCACCCCTGGTGTCTCTTTTTGCACCTCTGTTGGCTCTTTCTCCACCTCACTTGCTCCTTTCTACACTTCTCTTGCCTCTTTCTGCACCCCTGTTGTGAGAAGTTGGCCTGGTATATGCTGTTCACTAATTAAAGTGGACACCTTGCACCAGAACAATTCGACTCTTATGGTAGATAGGTTTAAGACAACCTTTATAGAAAGCTATCCTAGTGGTAGCTGTGGAGAGCAGCCTTCAGGCTAAGTCTTGAAGGAATGTAAAGCAGCTTGTTTTACCACACAATCTCTTGAATCACCAAATGAAAAGACACCACACAGGTATATATATCAAATATATATGTATTTATTAATAAACACTCTCTACTAATCTCTTTATGAGATTAGAAGTCAGGAACATATGTACAAGTCAAATGTTATCAAAATAAGTTTAGCACAATCGAATATCACAATCTTAGTTTGGCTAGACCTAGGTCTAGGGCATCTAGAATCGAGGGACCCCCAAGAACCACCCCAGGTAGTTGTAGGAGACCCACAGGGGACGGACGCGGTGTCCTGGCACCGGTGCGAGTCCTGTACGAGTCTATGCGCACAGACGCGATTGAGATTTCAATGGTAAAGGTCCCTTGCGTGTTCGAGGCGAACACACCGATCGGTCCTTGTACGAGTCGAAGGACGCGGTTACAAATAGAGTTGCAAGGGAGATGGACGCGCTGTGTCTAACACAGACGCGAACCTTGTGCGAGTCAGCGCAATGGAGATCTCAATGTTACAGGCCCCTTGTGTGTTCGAGGCGAACACCGATCGGACTCAGTACGAGTCGAAGGACACAGTTCTAGATAGTGTTACAAGGGAGATGGACGCGATGTGTCTAACACAGACGCGAACCCTGTACGAGTCAGCGCAATTGTCGCACTTAGAAAATAAGAGTTTTAGGGCACTTCTAGGGTAGCTACAAGCAAGTCACTTACAGGGTAAGTAGTTCTAGGGCCCACACCCACAGGAGCACCGTAGTGCTGAAGTTACCTCACCCAGGGAGCCGGGTGCATAGGTGTTCTTTGGTGTCGGGTCGCGGCATCGTTTTCAATGGGAGCCAGTGAAGACTTGCTGCTTGCGGCGACAGGAGAAGTGTCCGGAGGAATCCAAGCCTGGATTCAGAAGATGGAAGACCTGAAAGCAGAGGGGACAGTGTTCAAAGTCACTTGGCAGTGACTCGGGGCAAGGAAGATGGATGCCCACCGTCATCACAAGATTCAGGTGGTTCGCAGGTGCCTTGACTCTTCAGCCACGAGGTCCAGGAGGCGTCACCGACAACCAGGAGCTGGATTCGGCGTGCACCACAATGTCTGCAGCTTACTGTGGTGTTGGCGACTCGATTGGAGCCAACAAGCCTTGGTAACAGCAAGTCTCAGGGAAAGTGTAAAGAGGCAATGGCGCAGACCATCAAGGTCTGTGGGACTCACCCAGCGAGGGTAAGTCATGGCAGGCCTAGAGCAACCAGGCAAACCCTGTGGTTTCTTTAGAAAGTCTTCTGGGGACCCACAAGCCGGCTGGCAAGGGATCGCAAAGACGCCTTGGTAGGATTCGCTCAACAGGGGCCCACAGTCACGCGGGACGTGGTAGGCCTCTGTTCTTCGGAGGGATGCCTGCTGGAGCCTAGGACCACACGTGGTCCAAAGCACAAGTTTGTGGAACATTGTGAAGGGGTTGCACTTGACAATAGTGCACGGTACCCAGGGGTCGCGGTTCCTCATCACTCTTGGGGTCCACTGGCCTCAGCTTCGCTGAGGACTCACGATGGCCCTTGAGAAGTCAGGAAATCTACTTCTTGGGCTACAGGAACTTCGGACTCCAGCGGGAGCGGCGTAGTTTGCAACCGTCATTTGTAGTTTTTGGTGCCTGCCAAGCAGGGGAGTCACTCCTTGACTCCAAGGGAGATTCTTCAGTCTTCCAAAGGTAGTGGAATGTCGAAGGTCCGGGATTCTTCTTCAGAGCGTCGTCCAGGGAAATCTAGTTTGCAATGCACAGGTTCCCCCTCTTATACTAAAAGAAAGGGAGGGACTAGCTTTATGACCCTACCTATGGGAGGGTCAGGGGAGTGGGTGGCTACACCCACTTCCCTTTGTCCAGTTTCGCGCCAGAGCAGGGGCAGGTAGCCCCTGAGCCGGTTTGAACTGGGGTATGCACAGAGGAGCCTTCTGCTCCCCCAGTGCAGGACTTCAAAGCACTCTAAGAGTGCACCCACCCAGCCCCAATACACTAAACCCTGTCTGGAAGGTTGTCACACCCCCTTTGGACAGGATATCTATTGTTGGGCTTCCTCCACTGCGAGTGTTGGTCATCAGCAGGAGGGCAGCCCAGTGTCTGTGACTGGTGGCATCCATTTTGTGATGCCAGGGCTCTGCAGGATTCTACCGCGTTTCCACAGTAGGTACATGTCTATCCCTCTAGAAGGGTGGAATGCTACCCCCGCCGCCAGGACTGGCGGGGGGTAGTATTCCAAGATGTTTGACACCAAACACGACATGTTTCGATGTAGCCATTCCAAAGTTAGCATTCTACCGCGAGGATATAATGCACTTAAAAGTATATGGTTTAACCACATCCACAAACAGCCCCAGAGAATGGACTCTGAGAGCTGCAGAGGGGCCCTGCTCAGGCAGAGGCACCCCCTCACATGGAAACTAAGCGCCCTGCCCTCAGGATTGATAGGGCCTGCTTTAGGGGTGACTGATAAGTCTCAATGTGTGTGCAGGAGAGATATAGGGGACCTATATCTCAGTGAGGAGTGCTAGCACTTCCTCACCCAGGCTGCAGTAGCAGGCCTGTGGTGTCAGATTTAGTCTGCTTCCCAGGGGTGGCATAATACATGCTTCAGCCCCTGGTAGGCCTGTGAAGTACCTATGCCCTTGGTACCTAAGGTACCATATACTAGGGACTCATAAGGTACCACAGTATCCAATCACTAGTGCACCTAGAGTGCACTCCAAATCGTTTAGAGAGAACAGAGAGGCTGGGGCCCTGATTGGCAGGGTCCCAGCCAGACTATAGCCAGAAACCAGTGTAAACATCAGAAAAAAAGTGGGGGCAACATAAGAGGCAGATCCTACTCTCCTACACCTGTTGTCTCTTTCTGCACTCCCCTTCCCTCTTTCCATACCTTTCCTGCCTGTTTTTGCATCTCACTTGCCTCTTTCTGCACCTCTATTGCCTCTTTCTGCAGTTCTCTTGCCTCCTTCTGCATGTCACTTGCCTCTTTCTGTAACTCTCTCGCCTCTTTGTGCACCTCTCTTGCCTCTTTCTGCACCCCTGTTGTTTCATTCTGCACTTTCCATGCTGCTTTCTGCACCTGTCTTGCTTCTTTCTGCACCCCTGTTGTCTCTTTATGTAACTCTTTTGCCTCTTTCTGCACTTTTCTTGCCTTTTTCTGCAGTTCTCTTCCATCTTTCTGCACGTCTGTTGCCTCTTTCTGCACCTCATTTGCTTCTTTCTGCACCCCTGTTGTCTCTTTCTGCACTTGTCTTCCCTCTTTCTGTACCTTTACTGCCTGTTTTTGCATCTCACTTGCCTCTTTCTGCACTTTTCTTGCTTCTTTCTACACCTCTGTTGCTTCTTTCAGCAATTCTCTTGCCTCTTTCTGCACTTGTCTTGCCTGTTTCTGCACCTCTCTTGCCTCTTTTTGCACCTCTGTTGGCTCTTTCTGCACCTCACTTGCTACGTTCTACACTTCTCTTGCCTCATTCTGCACCCCTGTTGCTTCATTCTGCACTTTCCATGCATCTTTCTGCACCTGTCTTGCTTCTTTCTGCACCCCTGTTATCTCTTTATGTACCTCTTTTGCCTCTTTCTGCACTTTTCTTGACTTTTTCTGCACCTCTCTTCCCTCTTTATGCACGTCTGTTGCCTCTTTCTGCACCTCATTGCTTCTTTCTGTACCCTTGTTGTCTCTTTCTGCACTCGCTTTCCCTCTTTCTGTACCTTTGCTGCCTGTTTTTGCATCTCACTTGCCTCTTTCTGCACTTTTCTTGCTTCTTTCTACACCTCTGTTGCTTCTTTCAGTAATTCTCTTGCCTCTTTCTGCACCTCTCTTCCCTCTTTCTGCACGTCTGTTGCCTCTTTCTGCACCTCATTGCTTCTTTCTGTACCCTTGTTGTCTCTTTCTGCACTCGCTTTCCCTCTTTCTGTACCTTTCCTGCCTGTTTTTGCATCTCACTTGCCTCTTTCTGCACTTTTCTTGCTTCTTTCTACAGCTCTGTTGCTTCTTTCAGCAATTCTCTTGCCTCTTTCTGCACTTGTCTTGCCTGTTTCTGCACCTCTCTTGCCTCTTTTTGCACCTCTGTTGGCTCTTTCTGCACCTCACTTGCTCCGTTCTACACTTCTCTTGCCTCTTTCTGCACCCCTGTTGTTTCATTCTGCACTTTCCATGCTGCTTTCTGCACCTGTCTTGCTT
The DNA here is from genome assembly GCA_963921515.1 of Calotriton arnoldi. Taxonomy (NCBI): domain Eukaryota; kingdom Metazoa; phylum Chordata; class Amphibia; order Caudata; family Salamandridae; genus Calotriton; species Calotriton arnoldi. Next base: position 11,788 of record CAWUFW010014316.1, on the reverse strand, counting down.
CTTTCTGCACCCCTGTTGTCTCTTTATGTAACTCTTTTGCCTCTTTCTGCACTTTTCTTGCCTTTTTCTGCAGGTCTCTTCCATATTTCTGCACGTCTGTTGCCTCTTTCTGCACCTCATTTGCTTCTTTCTGCACCCCTGTTGTCTCTTCCTGCACTCGCCTTCCCTCTTTCTGTACCTTTCCTGTCTGTTTTTGCATCTCACTTGCCTCTTTCTGCACTTTTCTTGCTTCTTTCTACACCTCTGTTGCTTCTTTCAGCAATTCTCTTGCCTCTTTCTGCACTTGTCTTGCCTGTTTCTGCACATCTCTTGCCTTTGTTTGCACCTCTGTTGGCTCTTTCTGCACCTCACTTGCTCCTTTCTACACTTCTCTTGCCTCTTTCTGCACCCCTGTTGCTTCATTCTGCACTTTCCATGCTTCTTTCTGCACCTGTCTTGCTTCTTTCTGCACCCCTGGTGTCTCTTTTGCACCTCTGTTGGCTCTTTCTCCACCTCACTTGCTCCTTTCTACACTTCTCTTGCCTCTTTCTGCACCCCTGTTGTCTCTTTCTGCCCTAGTCTTCCCTCTTTCTGTACCTTTCCTGCCTGTTTTTACATCTCACTTGCCTCTTTCTGCACCTCTATTGCCTCTTTCTGCAGTTCTCTTGCCTCCTTCTGCATGTCACTTGCCTCTTTCTGTAACTCTCTCGCCTCTTTGTGCACCTCTCTTGCCTCTTTCTGCACCCCTGTTGTTTCATTCTGCACTTTCCATGCTGCTTTCTGCACCTGTCTTGCTTCTTTCTGCACCCCTGTTGTCTCTTTATGTAACTCTTTTGCCTCTTTCTGTACTTTTCTTGCCTTTTTCTGCAGTTCTCTTCCATCTTTCTGCACGTCTGTTGCCTCTTTCTGCACCTCATTTGCTTCTTTCTGCACCCCTGTTGTCTCTTTCTGCACTTGTCTTCCCTCTTTCTGTACCTTTACTGCCTGTTTTTGCATCTCAATTGCCTCTTTCTGCACTTTTCTTGCTTCTTTCTACACCTCTGTTGCTTCTTTCAGTAATTCTCTTGCCTCTTTCTGCAACTCTCTTCCCTCTTTCTGCACGTCTGTTGCCTCTTTCTGCACCTCATTGCTTCTTTCTGTACCCTTGTTGTCTCTTTCTGCACTCGCTTTCCCTCTTTGTGTACCTTTCCTGCCTGTTTTTGCATCTCACTTGCCTCTTTCTGCACTTTTCTTGCTTCTTTCTACACCTCTGTTGCTTCTTTCAGCAATTCTCTTGCCTCTTTCTGCACTTGTCTTGCCTGTTTCTGCACCTCTCTTGCCTCTTTTTGCACCTCTGTTGGCTCTTTCTGCACCTCACTTGCTCCGTTCTACACTTCTCTTGCCTCTTTCTGCACCCATGTTGTTTCATTCTGCACTTTCCATGCTCCTTTCTGCACCTGTCTTGCTTCTTTCTGCACCCCTGTTGTCTCTTTATGTAACTCTTTTGCCTCTTTCTGCACTTTTCTTGCCTTTTTCTGCAGTTTCCTTCCATCTTTCTGCACGTCTGTTGCCTCTTTCTGCACCTCATTTGCTTCTTTCTGCACCCCTGTTGTCTCTTCCTGCACTCGCCTTCCCTCTTTCTGTACCTTTCCTGTCTGTTTTTGCATCTCATTTGCCTCTTTCTGCACTTTTCTTGCTTCTTTCTACACCTCTGTTGCTTCTTTCAGCAATTCTCTTGCCTCTTTCTGCACTTGTCTTGCCTGTTTCTGCACATCTCTTGCCTTTGTTTGCACCTCTGTTGGCTCTTTCTGCACCTCACTTGCTCCTTTCTACACTTCTCTTGCCTCTTTCTGCACCCCTGTTGCTTCATTCTGCACTTTCCATGCTTCTTTCTGCACCTGTCTTGCTTCTTTCTGCACCCCTGGTGTCTCTTTTTGCACCTCTGTTGGCTCTTTCTCCACCTCACTTGCTCCTTTCTACACTTCTCTTGCCTCTTTCTGCACCCCTGTTGTCTCTTTCTGCCCTCGTCTTCCCTCTTTCTGTAACTTTCCTGCCTGTTTTTACATCTCACTTGCCTCTTTCTGCACCTCTATTGCCTCTTTCTGCAGTTCTCTTGCCTCCTTCTGCATGTCACTTGCCTCTTTCTGTAACTCTCTCGCCTCTTTGTGCACCTCTCTTGCCTCTTTCTGCACCCCTGTTGTTTCATTCTGCACTTTCCATGCTGCTTTCTGCACCTGTCTTGCTTCTTTCTGCACCCCTGTTGTCTCTTTATGTAACTCTTTTGCCTCTTTCTGCACTTTTCTTGCCTTTTTCTGCAGTTCTCTTCCATCTTTCTGCACGTCTGTTGCCTCTTTCTGCACCTCATTTGCTTCTTTCTGCACCCCTGTTGTCTCTTTCTGCACTTGTCTTCCCTCTTTCTGTACCTTTACTGCCTGTTTTTGCATCTCACTTGCCTCTTTCTGCACTTTTCTTGCTTCTTTCTACACCTCTGTTGCTTCTTTCAGCAATTCTCTTGCCTCTTTCTGCACTTGTCTTGCTTGTTTCTGCACCTCTCTAGCCTCTTTTTGCACCTCTGTTGGCTCTTTCTGCACCTCACTTGCTCCGTTCTACAATTCTCTTGCCTCTTTCTGCACCCCTGTTGCTTCATTCTGCACTTTCCATGCTTCTTTCTTCACCTGTCTTGCTTCTTTCTGCACCCCTGTTGTCTCTTTATGTACCTCTTTTTTCTCTTTCTGCAATTTTCTTGCCTTTTTCTGCAGTTCTCTTCCCTCTTTCCGCACGTCTGTTGCCTCTTTCTGAACCTCATTTGCTTCTTTCTGTACCTTTGTTGTCTCTTTCTGCACTCGTCTTCCCTCTTTCTGTACCTTTCCTGCCTGTTTTTACATCTCACTTGCCTCTTTCTGCACCTCTATTGCCTCTTTCTGCAGTTCTCTTGCCTCCTTCTGCATGTCACTTGCCTGTTTATGTAAATCTCTCACCTCTTTGGCACCTCTCTTTCCTCTTTTTGCACCCCTGTTGTTTCATTCTCCACTTTCCATGCTTCTTTCTGCACCTGTCTTGCTTCTTTCTGAACCCCTGCTGTCTCTTTATGTACCTCTCTTGCCTCTTACTGCACTTTTCTTGCCTTTTTCTGCAGTTCTCTTCCATCTTTCTGCACGTCTGTTGACTCTTTCTGCACCTCATTTGCTTCTTTCCGCACCCTTGTTGTCTCTTTCTGAACTCGTCTTCCCTCTTTCTGTACCTTTCCTGCCTGTTTTTGCATCTCACTTGCCTTGCTTCTTTCTACACCTCTGTTGCTTCTTACAGCAATTCTCTTGCCTCTTTGCACACTTCTCGTGCCTGTTTCTGCACCTCCCTTGCCTCTTTTTGCTCCCCTGTTGTCTCTTTATGTACCTCTTTTGCCTCTTTCTGCACTTTTCTTGCCTTTTTCTGCAGTTCTGTTCCATCTTTCTGCACGTCTGTTGCTTCTTTCTGCACCCCTGTTGTCTCTTTCTGCACTTGTCTTCCCTCTTTCTGTACCTTTGCTGCCTGTTTTTGCATCTCACTTGCCTCTTTCTGCACTTTTCTTGCTTCTTTCTACACCTCTGTTGCTTCTTTCAGCAATTCTCTTGCCTCTTTCTGCACTTGTCTTGCCTGTTTCTGCACCTCTCTAGCCTCTTTTTGCACCTCTGTTGGCTCTTTCTACACCTCAATTGCTCCGTTCTACACTTCTCTTGCCTCTTTCTGCACCCCTGTTGCTTCATTCTGCACTTTCCATGCTTCTTTCTGCACCTGTCTTGCTTCTTTCTGCACCCCTGTTATCTCTTTATTTACCTCTTTTTCCTCTTTCTGCACTTTGCTTGCCTTTTTCTGCACGTCTCTTCCCTCTTTCTGCACGTCTGTTGCCTCTTTCTGCACCTCATTGCTTCTTTCTGCAGCCCTCTTGTCTCTTTCTGCACTCGCCTTCCCTCTTTCTGTACCTTTCCTGCCTATTTTTGCATCTCACTTGCCTCTTTCTGCACTTTTCTTGCTTCTTTCTACACCTCTGTTGCTTCTTTCAGCAATTCTCTTGCCTCTTTCTGCACTTGTCTTGCCTGTTTCTGCACCTCTCTAGCCTCTTTTTGCACCTCTGTTGGCTCTTTCTGCACCTCAATTGCTCCGTTCTACACTTCTCTTGCCTCTTTCTGCACCCCTGTTGCTTCATTCTGCACTTTCCATGCTTCTTTCTTGTAGGAGAGTAGGATCTGCCTCTTATGTTGCCCCCACCTTTTTTCTGATGTTTACACTGGTTTCTGGCTATAGTCTGGCTGGGTCCCTGCTAATCAGGGCCCCAGCCTCTCTGTTCTCTCTAAACGACTTGGAGTGCACTCTAGGTGCACTAGTGATTGGATACTGTGGTACCTTATGAGTCCCTAGTATATGGTACCTTAGGTACCAAGGGCATAGGTACTTCACAGGCCTACCAGGGGCGGAAGCATGTATTATGCCACCCCTGGGAAGCAGACTAAATCTGACACCACAGGCCTGCTACTGCAGCCTGGGTGAGGTGGTGCTAGCACTCCTCACTGAGATATAGGTTCCCTATATCTCTCCTACAAACACATATAAACCTATCAGTCACCCCTAAGGCAGGCCCTATCAATCCTGAGGGCAGGGTGCTTGGCTTCTATGTGAGGGGGTGCCTCTGCCTGAGCAGGGCCCCTCTGCAGCTCTCAGAGTCCATTCTCTGGTGCTGTTTGTGGATGCGGTTAAACCATATACTTTTAAGTGCATTATATCCTCGCGGTAGAATGCTAACTTGGGAATGGCTGCATCGAAACATGTCGTGTTTGGTGTCAAACATCTTGGAATACTACCCCCCCGCCAGTCCTGGCGGCGGGGGTGGCATTCCACCCTTCTAGAGGGATAGACATGTACCTACTGTGGAAACGCGGTAGAATCCTGCAGAGCCCTGGCATCACAAAATGGATGCCACCAGTCACAGACACTGGGCTGCCCTCCTGCTGATGACCAACACTCGCAGTGGAGGAAGCCCAACAATAGATATCCTGTCCCAAGGGGTGTGACCACCTCCCAGACAGGGTTTAGTGTATTGGGGCTGGGTGGGTGCACTCTTAGAGTGCTTTGAAGTCCTGCACTGGGGGAGCAGAAGGCTCCTCTGTGCATATGCCAGTTCAAACCGGCTCAGGGGCTACCTGCCCCTGCTCTGGCACGAAACTGGACAAAGGGAAGTGGGTGTAGCCACCCACTCCCCTGACCCTCCCATAGGTAGGGTCATAGAGCTAGTCCCTCCCTTTCTTTTAGTATAAGAGGGGAACCTGTGCATTGCACCCTAGATTTCCCTGGACGACGCTCTGAAGAAGAATCCCGGACCTTCGATGTTCCACTACCTTTGGATGACTGAAGAATCTCCCTTGGAGTCAAGGAGTGACTCCCCTGCTTGGCAGGCACCAAAAACTACAAACAACGGTTGCAAACTACACCGCTCCCGCCGGAGTCCGAAGTCCCTGCAGCCGAAGAAGTAGATTTCCTGACTTCTCAAAGGCCATCGTGAGTCTCCAGTGAAGCTGAGGCCAGTGGACCCCAAGAGTGACGAGGAACCGCGACCCCTGGGTACCGTGCACTATTGTCAAGTGCAACCCCTTCACAATGTTCCACGAACTTGTACTATGGACCACGTGTGGTCCTAGTCTCCAGCAGGAATCCCTCCGAAGATCAGAGACCTACCACATCCCGAGTGACCGTGGGCCCCTGTGAGCGAATCCTCCTGAGGCGTCTTTGCGTTCCCTTGCCAGCCAGCTTGTGGGTCCCCAGAAGACTTTCTAAAGAAACCAAAGGGCTCCTCTGGTTGCTCCAGGCCTGCCCTGACTTACCCTTGCTGGGTGAGTCCCCCAGACCTTGCTGGTCTGCGCCATTGCCTCTTCGCATTTTCCCCAAGACTTGCTGTTACCAAGGCTTGTTGGCTCCAATCGAGTCGCCGATACCGCAGTAAGCTGCAGACATCGTGGGACACACCGAATCCAGCTCCTGATTGTCGTCGACACCTCCTGAACCTCGTGGCTGAAGAGTCAAGGCAAATGTGAACGACCTGAATCTTGCGACGACGGTGGGCATCCATCTTCCTTGCCCCGAGTCACTGCCAAGTGACTTTGAACACTATCCCCTCTGCTTTCAGGTCTTCCATCTTCCGAATCCAGGCTTGGATTCCTCCGGACACTTCTCCTGTCGCCGCAAGCAGCAAGTCTTCACTGGCTCCCATTGAAAACGACGCCGCGACCCGACACCAAAGGTCACCTATGCACCCGGCTCCCCTGGGTGAGGTAACTTCAGCACTACGGTGCTCCTGTGGGTGTGGGCCCTAGAACTACTTACCCTGTAAGTGACTTGCTTGTAGCTTCCCTCAAAGTGTCCTAAAACTCTAATTTTCTAAGTGCGACAATTGCGCTGACTCGTACAGGGTTCGCATCTTTGTTAGACACACCGCGTCCATCTCCTTTGTAACACTATCTAGAACTGTATCCTTCGACTCGTACTGAGTCCGATCGGTGTTCGCCTCGAACACACAAAGGGCCTGTAACACTGAGATCTCCATTGCACTGACTCGCACAAGGTTCGCGTCTGTGTTAGACACAGCGCGTCCATCTCCCTTGCAACTCTATCTGTAACCGCGTCCTTCGACTCGTACAAGGACCGATCGGTGTGTTCGCCTCGAACACGTGATGATAATTGCTTTATTTGTTGATTAATAAAAATCATTACAATCAAAGAAAAAAAACACAACAGATTAGAAACATTATTTCTACCCATACAATTTATACACAACTTTATACTAAAAGAATTTAGCAGCAATAATAGAAAGCAGCAGTGAATAAAGTGCATTTATGCCGGTGTTATCATTAAAATTTTAAAGCAATTTATCTTTAATCTTAATTTAATTAACCAATCCTTTAACAGTTTAAAATATTTAATAACTATAATGTAAAGTTATTTCTACCCATAAAATTTATACACAACTTTATACTAAAGACATTAGCAGCAATAATAGAAAGCAGCAATGAATAAAGTGCATTTGTGCCAGTGTTATCATTAAAATTTTAAAGCAATCTATCTTTAGTCTTAATTTAATTAACCAATCCTATAACAGTTTAAAATATTTGATAACTATAATGTAAAGTTATATGCAGAACTATTAAAAGCAGATTCTAAAAGCAAATTTTTCAATTCATTTTTGCATTAAAATCTTTGACGACTGTATTAACAATCAGAATCAGTTTTGGTTAATAGTTTTTTTCTGCAATAAAAATAAACTTTACAAATTGGGTAATCAAGCGGGGCATAGACCCAGTGAGACAAGTAATGATGGCATGGCGACATGTTCACACCCCTAATTCATAAAAAATCGGTCTTAACAGAGTTTTCCGCTCTTCTAGCAGTTGGGGGCAGGTAGTTACAATATGTATTAAGGTTTCCTCATAGGAGCCACATAACCTACAAAGTTTATTAGACCATTTTTTTTCCCATTTAGGTATTCCGTCCTTAGTGGGATATCTCCCAAACCGCAATAACATAAATTTGTTCCTTAAGAATGATTTTAAGTGGGTCATCAAGTATGATTGGGGTTCTAATTTAATAAATGAGTTAGTAACTGACCAGGAATGATACTTTTTTCTGAGTTCATCTTTATCTAGAAGACTCGATAGTAAGTTGACTGATCGATTTATGGTTTGTTTAAAAACAGCTTTATTCCTAACTTCTTCTTCAAAGGTTGGACACTCAAAATTATTTAAACTCTCACTTAAAAAGGATCTCCAGCTACTAGCATGCTCATACCTCATTATCTCCTGCCAGCACTGGTTTGCAAGGGTACCTTGTTCTGAGCGATATAAAATATATAGTATTTTTAAAAAGGCAGATTGTCGTACCAAAGATTGCCTTTTCAGACCAAATTCTAATCTAACATTAGCATGTCCTATATACCTGGGGATCCTAAAAACTGATTTGAAGACTTTTATTTGTAGGTCATCAAGAATTTTCACGTCTTCACCACGAAAAATCATTGAGCCATAAGCCAAAGATGGAATCAGCTTTGCTTTCATGACCTTCAATAGATGATCATGATTTGGACATGACAACTTGTCCCTCAACCTTCTAAAGGCAAATGACAGAGCTGTTGCCTTCGCTTTAAGGTTAATAAAATGCTGTCTAAAGGACATATTATCGTCAAATGTTTTTCCTAGATATTTATAAAATTTTACAGTTTCAATATGTAACCCATTAATGTTCCATTCTTTTTTATCTATTTTTTTTCCACCTATAATCATTATTTTTGTCTTTTTAGTATTAATTTTCAAACCGTTAAGGGTAATATAATGATTAAAAGAATCCACTAATCTTCTTAGACCTATGACAGAATGACTTAATAATATAGTGTCATCAGCATATTGTAAATATTTGATATCTTTGCCTAAGAGGGAAGGCGAATGAGCATTAACTTTTTTTAAATATATAGGAAGGTCGGCCATAAAAAGATTAAAAAGACATGGAGCCAAAACACAACCTTGTTTCAGACCAGTATTAGTTTCAAGTCGGCGGGTTGTACTTCTACCATCTCCGACTTTGATCTGAACCCATGTTTTGGTATATAACAATTTAATCATTTCAAGCAATTGGTTAGGGATGCCCCAATTTAAAAGTTTAGCCCAAAGTAAATTTCGAGGAACAGAATCAAAGGCGGCTTTGAGATCGATAAAACAGATATATAACTTTTGCTTTCTATATTTAGCCCTTTCGCCTAATAAAGTCAATAAAATCAAGTTCGTGCTAGTTGATTCACCTCTTCTAAAACTGGTTTGGAAAGCTGGAATTAGATTTTTCTTGTTGCCCAATCTTCCAATTCTTCAAGGAGGCAACTTGCAAAGATTTTCGCCTCCACATCAGTTAGGGCTATTAGTCGGTAATTTGCAGGATTGTCATGTGGGCCACTTTTATATATCGGCTGAATTATGCTTCCTTGCCATGACTCTGGGACTGATCCAGTTTTAATGATATCATTAAATAAAATCGTTAAAACCTCTGGCCAATGCTTAAGATTTGCTTTAAAAATTGAATTTGGAATCCCGTTAGGGCCAGGCGCTCCATTCGATCTGATCCTGCTCATTGCCTTTTTAACTTGCTCTATAGGCCATAACTCGATTACTTGTGGCCCAGCTTGGGCAATAAGCGGGACTTGCTCCTTAGGCCATAACTCCTCAACTTGTAGCTCTGCCTGGTCAATATGCTGAATAGAACCGTATTTTCTGCCTTCTTCTCGGCTCGATATATTCATCTTCTGCCAAGCAATATTGATGTCAGACTGTGGAGCCGAGGGTGCAACATAGAGATTATAGAGGAAAGTTGACCAGCCGGATTCATCAATATTAGGACTATTCCCTCTTTTACTACCATTTTCAAAATTATTAATTATGCCCCAGAAAAGTTTTGGATTTTGGCTTTTACATGAGAAATGTAGTTTAGTCCATAATCCCTCATAATATGATTGTTTAGCTTTCCATATTTCATTTTTGTATTGTTTTCTGCACTTTTTGATTTATTAATTTCCAAAGTTTTTAGTACTCCATTCGGTTTTCTAAAAGTCGCCCTAATCGCTCTATGAAGCTGTCTTTTTAAGCGAAGCAGCCGATTAGTATACCATCCTGATTGTTTTGTTATCATGACGGAGCCTTTTGATGTTGTTGATGGAGGAAACGATCTAAAAGTGAGGCACACAAACAAGGCCAAATATCAACCATGGACTTCCCTTCTTTTTTTCTCTTCCAAGACTTTGATGATTAAGAGTTCTAGAAAATCCAATATTTCCTTTTGGTTTCTTGGATTCCATACTAGCCTTTTAAGACTAAAGGCTGTTGGTACAATTTTCATTGATCTTGCTTCCGGTAGATGATCCATTGATAAGACCAATGAAATTAATTGTGGGTTGTGGTCACTTTCTATCCCGGGTATTACTTGATATTTATGAAGGGAGCATGTCAGCCCCGCCGAGATGATGGTATAGTCAATGACGGAGAAATTGCCTGTTTTTTTAAATCTGGGTATTTGACCATCGTCCTGCAATAACACAAGGTTAAATTTTTTGAGCTGTGAACCACACATCTGTGATAGTGCTTTTATTGGTTTATTGACGCAATTTCGATTAAGGAAATGCATATTAAAATTTCCTGAGATGATTATCGTTGCGTCTAGATGGTCATGATACAGCACTTTAACTATTTCCCATACGGTAGTAAATTGAGAAGCTTTGTCAGAGTTTTTTGGGCTTATGTAGACGTTTAGGAATATTATAGGTTGATTAAGAGCTAGTTTGATACATAAAAGCCATGCCAGTTGAAAGTCAATCTCGAAATGTTTGACATCCAGACTTAAGGAGACGTAGATGGATAGACCTCCACTTGCGCGACCAAAGGCAGCCTTACGGAGAGCAACGTTCAAGTACTCATAATAGCCAATAAGGGGTTCCTTTTCCATGCTCCATGTTTCCTGGAACATTAAGACATCAAAATCCCTGAGGAAACTTATTGTATCGGGATCCTCTAATAACGTTTTTAGACCATTTGTGTTCCATGAACAAATATTAAAGGGTTTTAAGACTTTATTAGAGCTCTTTGGGCATCATTCGTGCATGTCAACACTCCCTTTGTTAGTATTTTAGGGAGCCAACTCCAGTCGTCAATGAGAGCTGTATCTTTCTTTAGCTCTTCACATACACGAGTGCCTGATTTACAGCTCGTAATCTTAATCCCAGATGACAGATCTAATTTTGTTGCTGGCCCAGATGCTCCTTTCAGAACCCTCGGATGTCCTCTTAGTCTTAAATTGGTAGCAGGATCCCTTAAAACTGGACTATTAGATGTCAACATCGGAATCAGCAGAGTAGGATATTGATTTTCGCTGATTTTCCATATTTTAATGCCCCATTTCTCAAATTGAGTTTTATTTGCTAAGATATTACTAATTATGTCTTCTCGATGCCAAGTTGTAAGAGTTATCTCTTTATTGATATTGTTATGATCTTGCTTGAACTCAACCGAATCTAAGTCCTCTGATGTTAAATCTTTAAACTCAGGAATTGCGTTCAACAGTTTCAAAATATTACCGCGATTTAGGATATCATATGGACCTCTTGTGGTATACCGTGGGCAGAATGCTAATTTCATAGATGTATCTGAGTAATCATTAGTCTTTAATTTCTCTTTTTTATATTACTATTTTTCTCCGTTAACAGCTGCATGTCCAGAATGACCCCTTTACCAGGCACAGCTTCATCCACTATGATTCGTTCGGAGGTTACTGTATGGTTGATTTTAGTTGCACTATTTTCTAAAAAGGCGACATTGTTAGAAGTTTTCCCTATAACAGCTTTTTGCACTTCACAATGTTGATCAATTCCTCTATGGGCCTGATCTTGTCCACTCCCTTGTGAATTGGATGTAGCAATAATTTGGGACCATGTACTATCATGGAACACTTCAGAAAGTGGTCGTATTGGGGCCTGATCAATTTGAACAGCTATAGTTTTACTCTGGCAAGATTCCAAAGGTTTAAAAATTGGATACATTTCTTTCATATTAAGCTCAGTTGGTAAGACATTAATTATAGATTTTTTTAAGTTTTTGATTTATTATGAGCTTTCCTTAATCTTTTTCTCGCCCTTTTGGTTAAACCCTCTGAGTTTAAATTAAGAATTGATGTCTGATTTGAAGTAGTTTGTAAGTCATTAACTTCGTCTAATGATGTTGGATCCATGGATTCATTTCCTTCCACTCAAGTCTTGGTATTTCTGTGACATATTTAATTT